>JARKIC010003626.1:0-14296 GCA_029378375.1 Mycena olivaceomarginata | reverse complement strand
CGGGAGCGTCGCTGCGCAGCGTCACCGAGGATCGCAGCACGCCCGCGCACCCACGTCGCAGAATAGACAGGGCGCGGAGCTGCCATAGCAGGATTGGGTCCTCTGCGAGCTCGAGGAAGCGGAGGAAGTACGGGTGATAGGCCTGAAACTCCGCAAGAACGTCGGCGCGCGTCGTCAGCGTGGTCCAGCCTGCGGTGCATCAGACAATTTAAAAATTGCCTCCAACTAGGGTACTCACTACACTGGTCCTGGTCCCGATGGTCGGGGAATTGAGCTACGACGTTGACGAGGGTGCCGCTGCGGCAGAGGTAAGCGAATATCCGGTGATACGGGTGTGCCTGGCTTTCCACGAGACGCCCGCCGGGCGGATCTATGAACCACGCAAGCTCTGGCTGGCCGTCCAGCTTCGCAGCATCGAAAAGGAAACGGAAGGCCGACATTCCGGTTGCTGGCGCGGTTACAACGTGCTCGAGTACATTCGTACGGATGGTGGACTGCGGTTAGTTTAAGCTGGAAGTCATGCAGCGAAGAAATCGAACTAACATGAATCCCGTCCGCGCCAAGAATCATGTCGGCGCTGATTGTCTGTTCGTCCTTCAATGTCAGTGTGCCCTCGCAGGATCGCAGGCCATCACTTGACATCCGAGCTTGATTTTCACCGGCTCTCCGACACCCTCTCCAATGGCTATCCTTTTCAGCTCCTCATGCAGATCGACTCTGTGACAATAATATCCGCCCTAATGTACTGTGAGATACATTTAGCGGCAAGCTGAGGTACCTCACTTCACTGCCACGAAAGATGCTAGTAGTACTTGGAGCGACGTCTGCACTGAGGCGTATGATCTGGACGTTGTGGTTGGACTACAACAACTATGAGGGAGGAAATTACAAACTCACTCCTGCACTATCTACAACCTTGCAGTTGTCTTTGTTCCACCCGAGATGATCGAGAACACGCAGGCGTTTTTGGTGAGGTAATGGCCGCGCCAATTTCACTGTTCGAAAGAGATGTCTCGAATATCTAGGACCCGTCAGTGTTGCTATCGACATGCGGGTAGAGTCATTATATTGACCTGGACCCGGTGTCCTTGCTGACGCAAGGCGATTGCAGCGGCGAGGCCACCAAGACCGGCACCGACGACGCAGATATCCAAACCAGACGTCATGGAAGGACTTCAGAGGAAGGAGTGGGAACTGAGGAGGAGCGATAGCCGCCGTCGTGAGATAGACATATAAAAAGCGGAGATAGCATTTGCGTAAGTGCGGGACATGGTTCGCGGGCCGGATCGAGGGTTCAGGTCTCACAATAACGGCCATAAATGGAAGCCAGGCGTGAGTTGACATCTTCGCTAGCCCCGTTCGGCGAGTTCGGCCGGTACGAACGGCTGCCCGTTTTGATGGGCGGTATGAGAGGTTGGATATTCTTGGTCCCTGCCAATTCAAAAATCTCAATAATGGTTCACATCTGTATTGTCAAGTCTTGGCCAATAAACTTCTCTTACGTTGATCTGACAGTTTTCTGCTGAACGGAGCGCGGAAGTCCTAGGCCATTTAACCTTTCCCTGGAGAGTGAGATTGGAATAGATTCCGCTGATAGAAGGGAAATCAAATAGAAGGAATCTCGCTGGGTTCGCAGCACCTCCGTAGTATACTAGCAAGGACGAAACCTGGCGATGCCGGAAAAATCGAATTTGTCTGATCAGAACCTGACCGCACCTGACTGTCTGGTCAGACCCGGTCAGGTTCTGGTCAGGTTCCACGGCAAGGGTTATCAGAGGCGGTAAGGTACTTTCAGCAATGTAAGGTGGAGCTACGAAACACGCCATAGTATTGTATTTACTCAACCTAGGACTGGTCGGCTCGTAGGAACATGTCGGGATCGACTGTATCTACAAGGAAATTCAGATTTTCCTTCACACCGTCGGTAACCTGGGTCAATAACACCCTGAATCACGTAGTCCATCAGCATCAGGAGTAAGAGTCACCTCCTCATGCACTTGACATGCAGCCACTCGGTCCTCGGCTTCCAGTTGCTTCGGCTATACTCACGAACAAGAGCGACATCAAACTGGCGTTTCGACTGGAGGGTGCAACGCAATAACGCGTATATACGCGAACACCATCCCGGGAGAATCGGAATTGAAAAGAAGGCTGTCGAATCGAGTATGGCCGTGGAAGAGGATGTTGCAGCGGATGATGTCTTGAAGACCACACCACTCCTTGAGATTGATAAGCTATATGAACACATTTGAACGGTCAATCTTGCAGGTCAGTGAGTTGAGGTCAGAGTCAGTACATTTTGAACTCACCTGAATGCGCTGTTCGTAACGACGACGCGTCGTCGGGGAACTGTTCGGTAATAAAATCACGCAGTAGCAAATCGAACTCATGGACTGGATGTCTGATCGAGTCCAAATATTCCTTGAAGGTCCTGGAGTTGAAAAGACAACCGGGCGCTCCAAACCTCCAAGACACCGAATTCCCTTGACTTAATTTTGGAGCGTCGTCAAGCTCAGGCTCCTCCTCTTGTTCATCCTCCTCGCGCTGCTTGTCATACTTGTCGATCGCCATTTGGATCGCAATAGCTTTCTGCGTTTCATCGATCCGATCCATCTGTAACTGATCAGGACGAAAGACTGTGCAGAGAGCTCGAAAACTCGCCTGGGAGACAGCATTTTTATCATTATTCAGCTTCTCAAGCCCATTTAATATCGTCATAGCCATGGTGAGATTATCGGACGCCCCCGAATTCATGGCGCCATCGGGCGTGACGCGGGAACACCGACAGACCTGCGCATGTTCGCTGAATTCGCCCTCCCAGGACAACCCGTCAACGAGATCCAGCCAGACTCGACACGCTCCCCACACGAACTGTCTGGACGGATCATGCGTGCCTGCCATGGCGTCCTTAAACTTGATGTCTGCGTGCACCTCCCTGTTCATCTCGCAGTGGGAAAGGCCGTCGTGCGCATTCTCGCACGGGCCATGATGAAGCGCGCGCGCAGCCTCCCAGTGCGCCTGCGAGCAAAAGCTCAAATTGCACTGTGGGCAGGGATCAGGCGTCCGGAATTGTCGGACGTGGTGCCCTTCTTCGCACATCTGAAGAGTTGGTCCGTGCGCGTGCTGCGGTACAGAGCAGTGTCAATAGAGAAGCTTGATAAGGGCAGGAACGACATACCAGACCATGCATCACGGTTCCCATCCGACCAGGTTGCGCTCAGGCATCGTTGCCTGCCTTGGAAACGTCAGCGTGCTCACGAATTTAAAATCAACACAGAGGCGGATACCTCTGCAAAGAACGCTCGCAGAAACTGAGGATATTGGAGCCATACGCCTCAGTCGTGTTGTGTAGAACGTTCAAATCGGTGGTTGGGTCGTTGGGAAGGGAGAAAAAGAGCGTCGCGACTGCGATGGGATTACTTTTCTCGATTGCGGGAAGAGCATTGCACATAGGTTTGTAGATTCCATGGCTAATCGAGCTGGTTAACTATATCAAGGCACAGAAATATCAAATTTAAACTGCTTTCGGACCTTCTGGCACTCTGCGATTACAGCCCTCACAATTGACTATGCAAACGCCACTCGACGCACCTGGAGTCCTGGACTGCAATAGGACATTCGGTGGCATCCACTGCATCGAGACAACGAGCGTCTTCCTCCCTCAAGGACTTGTAACAAGCCAGGCCCATTCTTGCGGGCAAAGGCGGAATTCGTTCCTCTGCGTGATGATTCGGAGAGAAGGAGTTTCAAACTCCGCGCTTGAATTGATCCGCTGTACGGCATCTGTCGTCGCGAAATAAATAACATCTCTTTTGTCGCCAATCTTCCGCCCAACTTCAGTATTTACCGTCACTTACAACTCTACTCCGAGAATTCTACAGTTCGTTTTGGGAAGATGATCTGAGCATACTAGTAAACCAAATTGAACCAAACCAAAATAAGGATTCCCGGCCGTCGGGACAAAGGGGAAGGTTAGATGCAAGGAACACAACCAGTAATTGGCCGTTCCTTAATTTTAGGTGAGTGTGAAAGAGACTTGTATATAGAATCCTGCCGAAATTTCCATGAACATGCAGTACCTTTCAAGAACAGTGTCCTGACTAGCTTTCATGTCCAAGATTGGCAAACGCCGAGGAGGATGCCCCGGTGAGCCAAAGAGCAATGAACTGGATAGATCCAAGTTGCCTACTGGCCGAGATGTTCAGAGTTTCGATCACTGGAGAGATGCGAGAATTTTGTGCGCGGAGGAGGGTGCAAGTATGTTGATCTTGCAGATTCGGTGAAGTTAATTCAACTTCAGCATGGCCAGAGGCCAGAGATAGATGCCAGGGGATGGTTGTATATAGGCGAGGATATTGGGGTAAGTTGCACCTCATGAGTGAAGCATCGGCTCGGCGGTGGAGGGTCCACGCTGCACAGCATAGTGTCACATTCCTTATAACCTTCAAGCAGGGTACCCCGTTCGACTCGGGGCCGAGCCATTGCCGTTTGAATACCTTTTTACTGTGCAGGGCTCTAAAGTGTACGAGATGGGATATCCTTTGCGGCGCGATGCGACTCGAACAAATTGAAACTTGAACGCCCGTCGAATTGTTCAATGATAAAGTCGGTTGAGAGTCGGGGAAGTTTTGGGGAAGTGAAATTCAAGGCCAAACATGGATGAAGAGCGCCTGAATAGTCTTTGGCAAAATTCTTATCTTATGTGGTACCCATGGGGAATGCGAATTACTTACTGCGTCTCCTTTCTGCTTCCGTCAATCGCAGTGCTCCCTGCTTCCTGTCATTCTTTTTCTTCCTCATCGTCTCTGCTCCCCGTGCTCCTTGAATCCTCCTCGCTATTTTATTCCACCTTTCCAACATGCTCCCGAGGCATTTCCTGTTGCGAGAAGCCGGAAAGCTGTAGAATCTTCGGGTTGATCTACACCCGAAACGCCGACGGCGCTTAGCGACGCACCGCCACACCGATAAGATAGACAGTGGGTATGTGACACTTTCTGCGACAGCGTCACACGAGCTCCTCGTTTCCTCCACCTGCATGCTCCGCAGCAGCCCCCTCCTTGCCGCCGTCGCCGCCCTTCTCCTCGGCGGCGGCGCCCGCCTGGTCGCTGCACAGAACACCGACAACGACCGCGACAATCGGCCCGGGCACACATCCGCCGTTATCGGCCTTGTCTTGTGTGCGTCACTCTCTTTTTCTTTTTCTTCTTGGCGTTCTCAATTCCTAACAGCGATCATCTTCCCTGCTCATCTGCTGCGGCATCCAGCGGCGGCGCATCCGCCAAGCCGCGCGGCCCTACGCTGCCGGCGGCGGCGCAGCGGCGGCCCAGGGCCACGCCCGCCCCTCCTCCCGCTTTCATCCTCCGCGCGCTTCCCGCATGGAATGCAATACGGCCATTACAACGGTGGGACAGGCACAAGCCCGTACGCACCCCCGCCGGCCCCGCGCCGCCCGGGAGCGAGTACCCGCCCGCGGCCGCAGCGGACTGGGACCGCCGCCGTATGTGAAGGAGCGGACGGTGAGGCGGTGAAGTATCCGCCGGTGCGTGTTTCGTCTCTCTTACTCCTTCCTATGGATGTGTACTCACTCATCAATGTGCGGCAGCCCCCCCCCCGCCCCTGGCTTTGACGCAACGTACGCGCCGGTGCGTCTTCCTACTCTCTCCCCTACTCAATCTCAATTGACTCACTTGTGTGTGCAGCCCCCGGCCCCCCGCCCGCCGCGCACATCTCTGTGCGTCCTTCTCCCTTCCCGTTCATTTTTGCCCGTGTCGTTCTCATCTCGCAATATCTAGTCCAACTCCGCCGACTTCGGCGGCGGCTTCCGCCCCCCCCCGCGTCATAACGACTCCGCGCGTTGGCGCCTGCCTGCCTGTCCCGACCTGGCTGGCTACGCCACGTCCTCGTGATATCGATCTCATTTCATTTCATCTCGCTCGGACTCATGCCTCATGCACGCATGCATGCCTTCTCCTGCATCTGTATTTCTACCTGTAGTGCTCCCCGGGCTACCCTAGTGCTGTTATCTTTTTCCTTCGGGCTACTATGTCGTTGTCGGACGCGGACGCGAATTCTATCATCTGCTCTGGGCCCTGGTACGCAGCCTCTGGACTGGAAGCGATTACTTGAATCTGCCACTGCGGTGCAACAACCCCCGTACGACTCGCTGGCGCGCCACTCCTCGTGCGTCTCCCCACACACAGGACAGGGAGAGCAGTGTGGGGAGAAGAACACCCGTTCGACACAGGCATGACCATCCGCAACTCGAGTTGAGCATTTTTTGGCCCTTTTCTTCGCGCTTTCTTTGTTGCGGTTCGTTTTTGACTCGGGACGGACTCCAAGACGGGTGGGCGACTGAGCTAGGATAAGGGGAAGGAAGGCTCTGTGGCGTCTCTCCCGGTGCGTTTGGCTGGGGAAGAGGAGAGCGCAGTGGGGGAGAAGAAGCGCCTGTTCGACGCGGGCGCGAGCCATGTTGTGCGATCTCGGTTTTTTTTTTCCGCACTCGTTTCATTGGCGGGGATTGGGTGTGGCCAGGATTTGGGAAGGGGAGAAGAGACCGGTGGCGCGTCAGCGACATCCCAGCATGGCTCGCTGGGCCATTCTCCCCTGGAAGGAGGGAAGAGGGAAGAGGCTGAGGGCCCGTTCGATTCGGGTGCGAGCCATGGACTGTTAGTGTGCTTTTTAACCTTCTTTTTTTCTTTTCTCTAAGAAACAGTTTCTTTTTCTTTTCGTGCACGAGTTCGTTCTTTCAGAACCCCGAGAAACTGAGGACAGAAGGAGGCTGGGAAGTGTCGGTGGTACCTCACCCTTTCCGTGTCCAGCACGATAATGTGTCCTCGTTCGACTCGGGAACGAGCCATAGCTCGAAGGCCGTCGGTAATGATTTTGTTCGCGCATTCGTTCTTTCAGAGCCCCACCAGATCAAGCGCGGGAGGGGCTTGGAAAGGCTCGGTGGCGCCGGCTCTCCTGTGTTCAGGTGGGAAGGGCGCCCGTTCGACTCGGAAGCGATTTTTTTTTTTCGCGCGGTCATTCTTTTTGGACCCCAGTGAATCGAGGACAGAATAGGTCTTGGAAGGCTCGGTGGTGCTGAGCGCTTTAATTGTGTTCAGCATGGAGGAGAATGTGTCCATTCGACTCGGGTGCGAGCCATTGGTCTTCTTGCGGAGGTTTTTGGTTCAGGTTTTTCTTCTTACTGCAGGCAAGCTAGCTTGACTGTGCTAAAAGGCGAGAAGGTTCGGTGGTACTCGCCACTTGCTTGGGTGGTCAATTTCGCTGAGCTGAGACGCACCCGTTCGACGCGAGCGCGAGCCATGGTTCTTCCTAAACAAGATTTTGGTCTGGTTTTTGCTTCTTCTTCCCCGAGTTCTTCCCTTTGCGCCCGACACTGGGTTGGGTGTGCGACAGGGCGAGGAAGGTTCGGCGGCACTCTTCATTTGCTCCTGTGTTCACTGTCGCTGAGCTGAGACCCGTTCGACGCGCGCGCGAGCCACCACAAGGTGCACTTGGAGATTTTTTGAAGGTTGTGTTTGCTCGTGATTCCTTTCGTTTTTACTCGGCGAGCTTGATCTTGCAGAGACTGTGATTGGCCTAGGATGGGGGCAAGGAAGGCACACTGGACCGTGTACCACCTTCTCGAGCAACATCAGAAGCCGGACGAGAGAGAGTAGTGGGGAGGAGCGCCGGTTCGACTCGGGTGCGAGCCATGACCAGCTCCAGATTTTTTTGGCCTTTTTTCTGGGTCGCAAGTCACTTTATTTTATTTTTATTTTTATTTTTTTATTTTATCGTGGGTCAACTTTATTTCCCCCTCACCGCGTACGGTACATTAGGGACCCCGCCTGTACAGTATGTTATTAATAGTATGTAGATTGTCCTCGTATGGTGTTGTAAATTCGGCATAACTAGGACGCTGCCTTCAGGTTGCCCTGACTTTGCCTGAGGACGAAGTCTGCAAGTAGTAGTAGTAGTAGTAGTAATTTTATACACAGCATGGTCCAAACACTGAACACTGTGTTCCCAAAAGTATCCCAGCGCGCACAAGCCTCTCGCGCCTTCGTTTTGGACTCCAACCCCTCAACTTGACAAGCTATTCGCTATCAGAACGTCTATCAAAAGCCAAGGTAACTGGAGCATAAAAAGAAATTAGTCAGTACTCTGTGATTGTATCATCCAATGTAACGGGAGCACGGGAATGAGCATAAGAGTCGACTCGAAATTTCCGTGACTCCGAACACGTATTTTGCAACCAATGAGATTGGGTGCCTGTAGGATATCATGTGGGTAAAGAATTCCAGGACTGGCATGGAGTTTAGCACTGGAAGTCGTTTGATATCGTTATTCATGCGTGCCAGAAAATCATCGCATAGTAACACCAGCTCCGCACTCGCCGTGCATTGCAGCAGCGCGTGTTCTGGGCGACTTGATTTTGGCCTTACAAAAACGGCATAATCTCAAGTATTAAGTGGTCAGTAAATATTAAGAGTCTTAAAATTTATTTTAAGCTCGTTTATTTTGTCATGTTTTCCCGCCAACCGGGGTCGTTTTTTTGATACTGACGTAGTTGATTCGTGTTGGAAAGTTTTCCTTATAAGTTTAGATTAAATGCCGTAATTCCTTTATATGGTAGATTTTTACGTGTTGTACTCTAAGTTTTTGCTATGCTCACGGCTATATGCATTACCTGAGTATGGTGGTGGGCACCAACCACATCAGTGATGGCCAATCATCAATAACTGATGATATCAAAAAGCTTTGAGGCACAGTAGCTTGATGGTACACACAGTGGTGCATTTTAATTTGCAGAGTTCCTGTCGACTTTTTATTCTAATAGACCCTGATAAAATCTTTCACAGCTATTTGCATATGTAATGACACCTCGATCAATTTTGATAAAGAAGCACCGAGATGTGTCCTCTTCTGGAGGCTGTATCTTGCTCATTTGTTGACCAATTCCCTCAAGTCTAGGTGTGTTATCCCACGTTTTGATAGCACTATCCAGCCATATCCACTGTTTCCTCTAGTTCAGACCTTTAATTTTGACCAAAGTTGTGCCTCTGTTGGTAACTGGTTTATTTCCAGTCTTGTATGTGTTCTCCTGACCTCATTTCTCAACCAAATCCCTTGGAAGTAGGCCCGTTCTGACCGCCTCCTCAGCTGCTTTCTGAAGGTACCCCAAATCATATCAAGGTCTTCTTTCTAGTAAACCCGAATTGACTGAGCATTGATGGTGGGCTTGATATGGCCTATCTGGTGTTCAACCTAGCACCAGATTGCCCCAGGCACATTAACACTGCAAAAAATGATATGGATACCTTCTCTATCATCATAGTCAACTATTCCAATTGTCTGTGCTTTCCCAAATGATATCTAGTTAACCCAAATTGACCGAGCATTGATGGCGGATTGAGTGGCCTGTCTGGTGTTCAACCCAGCACCAGATTGCCCCGGGCACATATGCAGCTCTAAAAAGAAGATGGATACCTTCTATAGCCTCATATTCAACCACTTTAATTGTTTGTGTTTACCCAAAAGCTTTCTAGCTAATCCGAATTGATCAGATATTTGTGATATTGATGTGGTCCATCTAGGATGTTCAACCCAGCAGCTGATTACCCTGGCCACATATACAGCTCTGAAAACCTGATAGATCCTTCCATTATATCATAGTCCACCACTCCAATTGTCTGTAATTCTTCGAGAAAATTCTGGCCAGCCCGAATTGACCACACATTTATTGATGTAAACCATCTCAGACTCAGATGTTCAACTCAGCACCTGATTGCCCTGGGCAGACATCCACCCCTGGAAACTGGGTGGATATCTTCTATAGCATCATGGATGACTGCGGGCACTGCACGACAATGTGATTTCCACCACACATGGCTTGTACAGCTTCCGGATTTTTGTGGATTGAGCATGGACGAGACCACACAGAAGGTTGCTGCGAGCGGGGGACTCCCACTGGGCAAACACCATGTCAGTACAATTGGACAGTTAAATCGCAAACAGCTACGACAGAGCCAAAAAGCGAAGACAGGTGTTGGAAGAGAAAGAGAATCTTGATGTTTTGGAATGCATAATGATGTGGAGCCAGAGATGAACTATGATGTAATATATAATTTGCTTATACACAATTTGTACAAGAGAAGCAAGGCCGAAAGCCTGACGAGTATTGCCATGCACCAGCAATGGCCCTCAAACTCTTCATGAATTATAGGGTGAGGTATTGTATGTCGTGGCATCGCGTATATTGTCTGTCAGTGGTCCCCAACACATCTTCTTCAAGAAAGGGGAGCTCTCCAAAGACAGTGTGGAAACGTCTGGACCAAGCAACAAATTGGAAGAGCAGCAGGAGGAGCTTTGGCTTGGACAGCAGCCTCACTATAGTCTATATCATGACTCAAGCAACCACCTAGGCAGTGTAGCTCAGCGTGGGCATTGGCGTGGGCAAGGCAGTAGATCAGGTAGTGCAGCACAGTCTCATCTTCCCCCCGGCAGCATGAGCACAGCAGGCAGACTTAGCTGACGGGCTTGCCAAAATGGCTTGGCCCACTTGGCGGAGTTTGAAATTGGCTGTGCGGGACAGCTTGACTTGTGGCGGGGCTTGACTTGAGCTTGCTTACACCAAGCTTTACCACTGTAACTACTGATTTCTGATACCTGCAGCCTCCGACACCGTTTCTTACCGCCCCCACCATCTCTGTATTGCCTCTCTCCCCAGTGCAGCCTACTTTGCACGCTGAGAAACACAAGTGAGTTTCCAGCATCCCACGTCCCGCTGGAGGGCAATCCTTTTGAGCTGCATAAGGCAGAGTTTTTTGTGGCTAATTTCAGGTGCTGTTTCATTTGGTTGATCAAAACTGTCTTGTAATAGGCTATTCAACAAATACTACTCGCAGATATGGATTGCATCACGTGAAAGGCAAATACAGCTCAATCACCTGTTTCCACACAACCCTATGTTAACGGCTGCTGTGAGTAATGAAACTAGTGAAACACCCAGGAACCAACAGTACTCAAGCTCTCCCATGACAGCACCGATGCTGAGCCCATTTGTTGAGCCAGGCTTTTGGGTTGAGTTTTTACCCCACTGTTCCCCTCTTTCCTTCGGCATATTTCGCACAGTTTGGTGGTCTCTCTTTGTCAATTTCAACCCCCCACTTGCACTTTGATGCACCATTTCTTGCAGAGTGACAAAATAACCGGCCTGAGCCGCAATGCAGCTCTTGACGTACTTAAACAACGGAACAACCTGCAGCACTGATATTGATGTTCAACTTGAAGGCAAACCATTCCATAAGCCATTCTGCACAAGGTCAAGCCGTTGAGCCAGACCACTCTAAACCCAAGCCAAGCCGCTTCATCACAAAATTGGTTGAATCATTCGTAGACTCGTAACCAGTCTCTACGTTGAGTAACAAGACATAGCAGTAGTTTGCAATTTCTTTCTTGCTCAGTTTTCATCCGATTATGTAACTCAAAACAAATTGCAAACTACTGCTATGTCTTGTTACTCAACATAGAGACTGGTTACGAGTCTAAATCATTCAGTTGCAATCTGTGTGTCCTGTGCTTATTATAGATAACTAGAGCAAGGGGCTGGTGTGTTCAAAGGATCTACTTGTATCGCCCAGAATGTCCAACCTGAAATACACAACAAAAAGGAAGGTATCCATGGCAAGCCGCGCCCAAGCCCGTTGGCCATACAAATGGGCTTGCTACACGCGACAGGCTCGACTGTCCAGTTTGGTCAAAGGGGTCGCCCGCTTAGCAGAGTTTGAATTGATTTGCGCCACAGTGCGGGCATGAGCGGCTTGGGCTTGTATGGGCTTGGGTTCCCCTCAGTTACACTACACATTCTCAGTGTAACATAACACTTCTATTCCTGCTTCCCACTGAACTATCTGCATGCTCTTTCAACACATTCACTGTTGTTTTTGCTAATCCATTAGCATTGCTGACGGCCACATCGACGAGCAGCAGTGTGGCACTGTCTAACTCGTGCCTTTTTCCCACATCTTTCATCAGAATTTTCTGATCAGCTTGACAAACAGGCTTACTGTGCCAGTGGGATTTTAATTTACACAGGGGGCAAATATAATGGCACCTGTCATAGAGGCATGCCAAACGTCCTTGCAACATCCTTGCATTGTCCTCAGACAGCCCACGCACAGGCCTCATTGCGATATTTCACAAATAGTTTGATCCCCGGATCCCTGCGAATTTTCTTTGCTGATAACCAGGATTTGGCAGGGGTCTCTCTCTTCTCGCCATCCACCCCTCAGTTCTCCACCACCCGATATGGCCCTTGCATCAACTTACACTTCTCAAACCACCAACTGTGATCAAGGCTGGAGCCATAATGACCTTGAGAGCCACTCAAGCAATCTGCCGCCGCCGATCGGACTGAGCGCTCTAGATATCTGCTCTTGTTTGCCTCTGGGAGTCTAGTTTTGTGGATGCTGGGTACATTGTTGGCCTCAAAAAGCCATTTCCCTCATATTCGGTCTGCTTCGATGGTGCTGGACACTTCAGTGTTGCGTGTGGGTACCACTCTGGCCGCAGTCACCGCTCCGTACCATTTGGTACTGGTGCAGTGTTTGCGACTTGATATACTTATGTCATGCCTGACACTGGCAGTTCGGTCGGCAATTCTCTGTCTCCTCAACCCACACGTCTGGTAATCCAGACCTCACCAACCACTACTCACGATCAAATTTGGCAAGATTAAAGTTGGCACAACCTCTTTGTCCTTAACTGGTTTTCGATCACCACTGTTGACCTCTCGTCTGCCTGTACATCCTCTTCATGCTTCCCTTCCATCCACTAGTATTACCAATCTGAATCATGGCTGGAATTTCTCCTCTTAAACGCAAAGATCACAACACAAACTCACCCTAGGGCCAACTTGTGTGAGAGAAATTCTTGATATAAGATCTGTTTATGGCCCATCCTGTCAAGTTAGGGACCAAGATGCCGCCTGGGCGTGGCCAGGACGGAGTGAGGCTGGAGCGAGTGCCACCAGGTTGCCGCTATGACAGGTGCCATCCCTTTTGCCCCCTGTGTTAGCAGGCACAGGCTTGCGGGCTTGGCGTGGGCTTTTGAACTTGTGCCCTTCGCAGCAATTGAATACACTGTAAATGTATTTATTCTGTACCTCTCCTAGTGTTTTATTCAACTTCATTGACGAATGGTTAATACCTTGCACTCCCCAACCCTTGTCATACCGACTTGTGGACGCTCGGGTTTTTGTCATTGTAACAGTCCTGAGGTTAGTAATAGCACATCAGAAGTGCTAGTGCTTTCCCATTGTATTTCTACTGGTCCTAGAAATCACAAAAATAGCACTAGATGCCGTGCACTCTTGTTACGGTGTTTCAACATCAGTGTGTTGAGGTGGTTCCCCTTGGCGGATTGTCAGCTCACAACATGATAGTGAGTGTGACGGGGAAGTATACTAATGGAACACGACGAGCGTACTTGCGTTATAATGGACTTGTACATATAATCGTAGTACTATTACGTACACATCATAACGTAATAGATCATCTTTTATCTTTGCTTTACACTACGATGTGCGAAGACTGAAGACCTATAGGGGACCACCCCACAGCCGCCCTGCCTGCCTGAGCACGCGTATAACTGCTCCACGACACCGGTGCTGCAGGAGGTCCCAGGTGTGGGTCACACACCCCCTGGTCGATGGGTTACACGGTGGCGGGCGCCTGAGTCGGCGGCCCCCGGCCTCAAGCCTCGCGAGTGCTGCGTCCACGGACTGCGCGCTCGCGAGCCCCTCTTCAGCAACATGAAGCCTACGAGACCCGCATCACAATGGAGCCCACCGCGAGGGCTTCACCCAGCTGAAGAGGTATTCGCAAGGATCCGAGCGCTCCTCCTCAAGGAGCTGCTGGAGCTTCGAATACGCCTCCCCCCTACGTCGAGACGACCCCGCAACGACATTCATTCTGCGGCGGCACCAAGGTCGCGACGTCGACCTCGACAGCGGGCGGGAGAAGACCCCGAAGTCAGAGCGCTTGTGCATCAAAACACAGCAGCTACCGACGACGGGGGCTAGCTCTCCCCCTCCCCTACCCACACAGCAGCTACTGTATAGTGGCGCTCGTGCGAGGAGAGGAGAGCACGACGAAGCAGCCTGCTCCGACTCGCAAGCTGCTAAGTCCCTCCGATCACGCCGGTGTGATCGGAATCACGTGATAGCTGGACTCTTACGAATCTTTCTCTCAAAGTCCACCCACTTGATGTGGGCGGCGTCTTTGCCCGAGGATAGGCGTTGGAGCGG
>JARKIC010003625.1:0-14329 GCA_029378375.1 Mycena olivaceomarginata | reverse complement strand
TAGGCACTAGGCGACCCTCTGCTACTACATCTATTCTTTTCACATCACACTTACTCCTTATCACGACAGGTCATTACGGCCTACAGTCTGCTCAGATCTCACGGATATCCGGAGTTCTAAGGAAGCCTACCGTACGGGAGCACGGAATATCCGGCTCTTGGTAGTCTCTTGAAGAGTATAGACAGCGGTCCACCACTCAATAACGCTCGATCCCCGCCAGGGCAAGCGTACGATGTTTTCCCGGTAGTAAGCGCTCCTCGAGCCTTACAAAGTGGACGAATCCGGAACCATCGTCCCCTCCTGGCTGGATCCCCTTGGATTGAGTTTCATTATGTCAGACATCACCTGGATTGGATTCGGACCCAATACTTATCCTCACCTGATCCTCCATCTGGCATGGGCTCCCTTTATGAGACATGTGTACAGTTCACCACGCTCGTCCTCCAACCATCCCACATTGTTCTGCGCAACGGCGGCTTTGTGCTTCACCACGATCTCGCCGTACCACTTGCTAGCGTGGTCTCTGACATGGATCACTTACTTCGTCTTGCTTCCGAGCACCGCAAGCTGAGTACTCGCCATTCATTGGTCAAACAAGAACTCCTGGTTTTGACTTCTACTGCTGGATACATCGCTCCTGCTACGCAAAACCAATCGTCTGGAATTGGATTATGGTCATCAACAGCTCTACGTCGCGCAATGAAGGATCTCCGGTCCCTCTACAAGGGCTGCCCCGTCTACATCCTAGGCTGCGAGCGACCATCGCTGATGCCCGGATCCTCGAGTCACTCACTCCTTCGCTCCTCGTCAAGCTCCCTGCAGATTTCCTGCGAGCCTACGGCATCTCGGTTCCACAACTAGTCGCGTCAGTGCGAGACGCCGCCCACCAGACTGCCGGTGCTCGCGAACGCGAGTGCGCGCGCTTGCCCTTGCAAGGCTCCGTGCGCCGTTGACCCATATCGAGACTGGGGGGCTCGTGAGCCCACAAGCGAGCGCAGTTATCCATGTCGCCGGTGCTGCCAAGTCCGTCAGCCCTTCTAGGATTGATGCAGCAGCAGTGGACACACCTCTTACTCCTTCTCTTCCATTCATGAGTGCTGCAGCACCGGTGACTCCACCGGACGGTCAAGAAGCGAGCAGTGTCGAGCTGCGAGGCATCAGTGTGAAATCTACAAATGGTTTAGATCACCTCGCCTTTGAATACATGGCCGGCGTGGATTCGGTATACCAACGAGCTACGGACATCGCCAGCCAGAACGCGCTCCGCAGGGAGGACATCGTGGACCGCGGTGAATACTTGTTCTCTGGCTCCCCACACCTCAGACGATTCGGCCTTGAAGCCAATCTCTTCGTCAGAGTGGGCGAGGTAGTGACAGCGATGCAGTCATTACTCACCCGCGTCTCGTCCATCACAAGTAGGCAGGCTTGCTTCGCTGTCGACCCAAATCATACCTTGATTGGAACACTTGAGGCGCAGGTGGCGTCGCCGAACTTCACTGTGCATGGGATGGACTTGTCGAACGGCTGGGATCACCCAAAGCATATTCGACCTTTACCAGCAGGGCTGCCGACCCCGAGCGCGAAGCTTGCGACGTAGCAGCATGCAGGCGGGTAATGCAGTGGGCTCGCGAGGACGTCGCCCTACCCGCGCGCCAGACGCCTGGGGCTCGGAAGCACTGCGGGCCTCCCGATGTGGCACAATCTGCAACCGGGCAGGTCATACTTCCAGCGACGTCCCCGTGCTGGCTGCGTCGCGCGCGCCCACTCCGGCAGGGTTGCCCCATCGTTCTTCGCACCCTATGGAGGACGGAATCGGCATGGGTGAATGCACGGGGGCCTCGGGACACGCACCTACTCGAGCGGTACCAGTAGCGGCAGAGAAGCTTGAACAAGCTGGTTCAGAGCTTCTTCACACAATAGTGAACTCACCTCGCCCGATGCGTCAAAGAAACAGCTTGTGAATCGCTTCGCCAAACAGGCTCCCGTTCAGGGCACCAGAAGGACGCCGGTTACGCAAGGCTACGTGGACTCATTTGCTCCTCCTGTTGTGGTCGAGCATGGGGGACTGAAGGGAGTACATGAGGAATTCGTCAACTCAGATGGTGCAGGAACGCTCACTGTGCATCCACTTGTGTGCTCGTGCCGCAAGGGTTTACCTCGTGCGCGCACCTCTCCGATCGAATCGTCCTCCGTCCTTTTCCAAGCTTGCTTGCACGAATGCCCCGCACCAAGCACGATCGAGCTTGGGGGCTAATTGCGACGAGCCCGCATGGCTCGGTCGATTCTGGGAGTCGGAATAGCGAAACGGATGGGCAAGGCGTCGTGTCGAAAGGAGAGGAAGTACGCACCTTGGTCTGCAGCGAGCGCACGAGTAGCGATACGCTCGCGCACACTTCACGTCTCGCGTCCTCCCTCTCGTCCACCAGCTCCTTCTCTCCCTCTCCCTCAATTCTTCCTTGATCCTTTCCTCTTTCCCTCCTCTGGTTCCTTCCTCGGTCTTGGCCTGCAAGATTTTCGTGCTCGTTAGCATGATCATACGGATGCCGCGGATTTCGTACCTCGGGCTGCCCGTGGTCGGAGCCATCGCCCCGTGCCTCGCATGGGAATGGGAAGGAATAGGAACTTGCACCTGGAATTAATTTTCCAGGCGCGGGCGCGCGTTACACGCAGCTGAATTTCTTTCAGCTTTTCTCCTTCTGTGGATTTCCCTTGGACTCACCTAGGATCTTCACCCGGTCAAATCGACGGCATGGCACCTCGACCTCGAGTACGACTCGACTCAGAGCGTCTCGAGATTACATACATCAAAGCTACGAATTTCTATTGGATCAGAATTTCTTTCCTGACTTACATTCTTTGGGCTCACCATCATCCATTTTTTGTGTTCTCGAGGACATCTCGCGGTCACGGAAGCCACAAGGCACGAGAAGAGAGCCTGGGACCTTGTGTTGGCATCGCGCAGCGTGGAGGTAAAGAGAAGAGACCTGATGTCCCAATTTGTACATCGTTGTCGGACTTTCAGCCGAACTGCCGTTCTTGCTTCTTTCCACCACCTGAAATCTGGCTTGCACCAGCGCAGGTCTTCCGTCTTCAAGCCTCGTCCTCCAATCTCGGCTGCTTTTCGAATTATCTCAACGCCTTCGTCGGCTTTTTGGATCCAGTAATCCCTCCAAACTTTGTAGTCCAACGCGGCTTCGATCAAAATTGGACGCGGCGTCGTTCCTCAAGTTTTCGCAACGGACAGGAAATGGAGTAGACGGAAACGCATTCTAACGCGAAGCCTCGACGGGGGTCTCATCGTGCTCGAGAGCCCCCGTAAGGCGAGTCCATTCTGATTTGTCTGAATTCCGCATATTTTCACTTCTCTTTTTCACTTGCCTGGCTCGCGCTTGCAACTTCGCGCACGCGCACCCCACCGGCGAATACACCTTCGCATAAGCCCTCGCGATAGGCTGCATGAAGTGTCATGCGCTCCTGCGGTTTGCGCACGTCGCGCTCATGCGCTTATACTCACCTGCAGCGGGCTGCGCAGACCGCTCGTCGCACTTTTCCTGATGCACTCGCATCCGCGGCTCAGCGGAACGGTCGCCTCCATCTCCAGGCGCACGCTCTTTTCCACCGTGAACAGCTCGGTCGTGGCCTTGGACGACGCACGTGTACGCAAGACGCTCTCTTCCGAGCTCGCATGCGCGCAGACAACACGGCTTGACGCTATCTACCGATCGCGCCAGACCGATTCGTTCTCGCTGGTTGCCATTGAAGTGCGAAGTACTCTGGAGTCAAATCCAGTCCGCCTTCGCGTCGGCCTGCGCGTACGGCTCCCGCGCACAAGTTGGAGGTCTTAGCGATGCACTTGCGCGAAGCCTAATGGGGGGCTACATCGCGTGCGATAGCCCTCGCGGGTCTCCTTTCCCAGACTCGACTATGGCGTAAGCCCTCAGGAGAGGCTGCGTCTCTTCCTCAAACCTCCAGAAGCACGCTACCCATCGCGTGTCGACTTCCACAACGTGCGATAACGCCTACAATTGTGCGCAGCACGTCGGGAATGGGGGGCTAGAACGAGGTCGCGCCAGAGAAGCGCGAGCCTTGACGGGGGCTACATGTACGCGATCGCCCCCCGCGAGGCGCGTCCATTTCCTTTTTCTGAATTTGGCATGTTTTCATTTGTCTTTTCCATTTCCTCGCTTGCACCTGCAATTTCGCGCGGGCCCGCATCATCCGCGTAAGCCCTCATGTGAGGCTGCTCCAATATCAACCGAGAAACGGGTCTTCAACGGGGGCCACTTCGCGCGCAGTCGCTCCCCCACCTCCTGTTCAGTGCGAGTCACTCGCCCTTCTGCTTCCGGTTCCGCACTACATAATGCCATGGCTTCCGTACTGCCAATGGCGTACGCCGCCATTTCGGACGTCGAGCTTTCGCGAGCCTCGTTCGAGGAGCGTCGGAATGGACGGAACACGGCTACGCATCGGTGTTCTGCCTCGCTAGAGGCCCGATCATACGCCGATGGCCCCCTCGAGACTAACGCTCCGCGTTTCCCTTGTTCACATCGGTCTACGGAGTCCGCCTTCGTGTCGACCTGCACGTGCGCTCAAAACCTTGCAAGTTTCTCTCTGGGACTTTGTGCACTCACACGCGACTCCCGACGCTCACTCGCGAACGCGCTACCCATCGCTTGTCGACTCCAAATGTGCGACAACACCTTCAACCATGTGCGGCGCGTAGGGAGTGGGGGGCTAGAGCGAGGCTGCAAATGCGAGCCTTGACGGGGGCTTCATTGTGCGCGACAGCCCCCACGAGGCGCGTCCCTTTTATTTTTGTCTGCAACCTGCACATGTTCACTTGCCTTGTTTATTCCCTCGGCTTGCACTCGCTACTTTGCACATACACTTACTACCCGCGAGTACATCTCCGCATAAGCCCTTGCGACAGGCCGCACCGATACGCTGTGCGCTCCCGCAGGCGCCGTTACCTCCATTCCCGAGTTACGGTATCATACCCACGCACCCTGCGACCGTGCAGACAGTTTTTGCGCACGTCGCACTCGTGGAAGATTCACCACTTGTTGCAACGGGGCTGCGCATCCGCTGGTCGCGATGTTCGTCAGGCACTCACAGCGCGGCTCAGCGTGGGACGAGGCCAATGCTGGTGGACTCTGGTCGAAGGTATCTGCGGAGATGCAGGAGGCGCGAAGCCTAACGGGGGCGTCAACGGTCGTCAGCCCGCCGTCCCCGCTCCGCGCCCCGCCCCGCGCCCCACCGCTGCCCCTCAGCCCGCCGTCGCCGCCCAGCCCGTTGTCGCCACCAGCCCGCCGCTGCCACCCAGCCCGCCATCACCATCGCTCTGCCGCCTGGCTTCACGGCGGAAATGATGAGTGCGGCGCTGCAAGCCTTCATGATGGGCAGCCGTCAGCCGGGCGCACGAGTTTTTTTTTGCTATTGTACTGAATCCCGTTGCGGGAGGCCTGCGGGCCTCCCTGTTATCGTACCTCAATGCTTGCCGCGGGAGGCCGTGAGCCCCCTTGTATCACTTATACCTATCATCTTGATCTGCTGTTGTTGCGCTCTCTTCTTACTTTAATCTTGCTGTCACCTACACCGCCGTTTGTAAAAAATATTGCAGGGATGTTTCCTCCGCAATACTGCGAAATAATTCACTGATCATTACAAAATGCTGTGCTAAACATTTCTGAGACATAAATAATCGAATCACACGAGGCTTGTCCAACGTTCCCTTGTGGAAACATTTTTCAAGAACCTTTACTCAACATTCACTGAAACATTAGGAGCCTATTAGCAGACTAATTTTTAGAATTTGGGAGTGCACAAATCATTCAATTAGACAGGGTTGATGTACAGTAATACGTAATACAAATAGGTTATCTAAACTATGTACTTTGCATCCCGGCGCAAAAGGGGCAAGAGTGGCTGCCGAACCTCGACATTGGTTGCTGTCGTGCTCGTCGTCGGATGTGTGCAATGCAACCAGCATGTAATTGGATGAAGTTCTCAGCTTACTATTGTTTGATCATGAGCGAAGCCAGAAGCAAGAACAAGATGGAGCGGAGTCAAAGACAGCAAGCAGTGGCAGACTTCAGGGTGCTTGTAGGCTTTGAGGTTCTTATTTTTGGGGCTTCAAGGTTCTTAGCTTGATCTTGTTGTTGCTTGGTGTGAATACTCGAAGATCTTGAGCTAAAGCGTGGAGATTCCGAGAGGCAGAAAGGCCGTAGCGACCAAGCCAGAGAGGATAGACCAAGGGAGAACTTGCTACAGGGTAATTTCCTTTCAGAAGGTTATGAGGGAGATTTTTGGGCGGGGGAAAAGGCGGGGGATGGTGGGCAATGTGGTGGGAGGAAAAGAGATGTCGCACATCGAGATCAACCATCTGTCAAACACACATGATGTGCACGGACCTTTGATGGTGCCACGCTTTGTCGAGATCTTGAAAATATTCTTTCACTTGCGAACCTCTTGCAGAGACATTTCCGCACAGTCACACAGGGCCGAAAAACTACTTTGTGGACCGTCATGCCAAGCATTCTGACCCGCCAACAAACATCAAATAGAGATCAGGATAAATGTAAATTAGATGTTGATCTAACATTGAGGGAACATGTACCGAATATACCAAATGTTATAAAGAAAACATTCACACAACGTGTTTGAGAACATGGAATGTTTCATCAAATCTTTGATTAATGTTGGCCGGCTGAGATTTTGAAAACATTGGACTGAAATGGCAGTGTACTGTATCATATCTCTTTCTTGCTGTATTTGTGCCACACACCCCGTAGAATATTGTATATATGTAGCTTACTTCTTTTGTATATCCTTCTTGTTGTATAGAGAATACATTCTCGTTGTACAAAGTGGTTGTCCCTGCGTTGTGTACCCGAACAATATGAGTGCCCCCGGGCGACACCAGCGCCCCCAAGCTGCCGCCGCCATAATCTAAATGGCCCACAATCTAATCAGTTCTTCTCTTACCTCACCGAACGCCACCGTCACCGAGCGGAGGCGCACCTCTTAGGTAGGTTGTTTGCATACAGAACAACCCACCTAAGAGGACCGGTACGTAATACCCACGGTGCCTACTGAGGTGTTGTGGAACCTGTTAAAGTTTGCCGTCTGCCAGATGCTACCTGACAGTACCAAGCACAAGATATTGTCATTTGTTACCCTATGTCACGATTCGATGCAAATCTTATCGCTCCAACACCTTATCTAAGCGCTCAATCACAAGCGCCTATGGAGGATATCATGAACCCGTGATAACAAGATCATCTGCCACTCCTTGTATCGCCACTTGATAGATGGGCCACGAGATCAGTGTTGCGGCAGATATCAAGATGCATTGATCCTGGGAACCTGGATGGATATTTATGGCAGAACAATAAAAGCAGTACACCTGACAATCAGAGATCTGTCAGAGACATGCCATGTCAGGGATCGACAGGACAACATTGATAACAACTGTCAGGAGGACAATGTTCAACATCATAGCTAGAAACAGTTTCTTAGACTGAGCATAGCTATTGTACAACACAAAAAAGTGTAGTCGTTCTCACAGTCCACTCCAAGTAGTATAAGTAGTGTACGCTTTTGACTGTAGTCTCCAGCCTTTTATTCATTCATTTTCACGATGTTCATACCACATCCTTCACTCCCTGTTCATCTTACCGAGCAGTGGATTGAGGTGTTGTCTGTGACACCCTAGGATACAAGGGATGTCAAACGCATGAAGAAAACCCTTCAGCATTACATGTAACTACACCAATCCAATTCCGAAATCTCCCATGCCTCGCAGCGCGTATCCACCTGTGCACCCAAAAAACCCGTGCGCTAACAGAACCAATCCGCAAGGTCTTTCCCCAGCTCTCCACCTGGAATCAAGGGTGCACCAGCAAACCCTGATTTCACTACATAGCGCTCCATAGCACAATATAGGAGGGGACCTTTCTATAAACTGATATAAATCGCTATAAGCTGCTATAAACCGCTAACTAACCGCTATGTTTGCTGATGAAGAATAGGACAAAATTATCGCAAAAGGAAAATTCAAAGGACATGATCCTGCACCCTTACATGAAACGGCACATTCACAGCTACAGCAGTACTGCTGTACGGAAAACCGATCATACACGCATGCTGCACGTGGTGCCTGCTTTCCTCGAGATTATGAAAACCGCGGCAAGCATTTTTCAACAGAGAAAAAAAGCCCTCCCTGGGCGGAGACTTTCAATCAAGCTGGTCAGCAAATGAGCCCCACTGAGGCTAAAGTTGCTAAACTCATTGGGCTCCTGGTTCTCGGAGGAAAAGCGCAATTTCCAAGTGAGCTTCTTCAGCGCAACGAACCGTTTGAAGACGCGGGAGAGTAGGTGGTAGCGGTATCCGAGGGAAAGGTACGGGAGATATGGTAGGGATGGTGGGGGAAGAAAGCAGAACGCCTCCTGTGTGGTCTTCGAGCGGTGGAGCACAAGTAGAGCACGTCAGGATTGGGTTTGGTTTTCCGTAAAAGGTAAGGTTAACGTTAATTTGTGATGTTGAAAATAAACGTGAGAGAAAAGCATTGAGGCGACCAAGACAGCTGGGAAGGAAACGACAAAATCATGATTGGCAGGATGTAAACAGGTACAATTTGGTTCAAAGCCGTCGGGCAATACACACCGAGGAAATACGTAGTACACGGATCAAAGAGGGAGATATTTTATCACCGAGAACGAATATAAAGATCATCTGTGGAGCTCTCTTCCTCACTGTGATGCAGTTTCTTTGAGATTACACCCACTTCGGAGCATCATCCCGATTCCAGGTAAAAACCTTGTCACCTTTGAGTTCGGATGTGGAAGTGAAATCGGAGTGTTCTTCTTTAATTGTGTTCATAGCCACCATGACAGGATCCGTTCCCCGCGTGGTGTACCCTCCGGAGGTCGTTTGTGAGCTACGCTTCCGGGGAACAGGATTGAATCGCATGGATCGCGTCTCTAGGGTCTGAACTTCGTCTGTCTCACGATTATGGGGCATAACAGCGGCGACCACGACTGGAAAGGTACAGCCAATGTGAGCGATGGTCCAGCTGCAGTATAGTATTTTACCTGGCACATTGGCGACTATAAGGGACAGACAGTCCTATCGGCATAGAGACGTTGAGGATCGGGTTTGGACGCGCACAACTTGAACTCACCTCAACTATCGCCGAGATTACGACCTTAATGCCTCCGTTCCGGAGTATGAACGCCGCGTGAACGAGGGAAACCTGAAGATCTTCGACGGCCGCGACAGGGACAGAGCGAAAGGACATACGATCGTCGTAACAACACAAGTCGAGAAAATGAGCGTTAACTTGCGTCGCAGCATCTTGTCAGCCAAAGTACGGAATAACTGGAGCGGAGCAAAGAGTAAGATTGAGTCGGAAAGTACATCCGCTGTGAGTGGGAATGAGTCTAGGATATCATGTTGCAGTAAGCATTACTTACTGACGAGCTGGCAGATGGCAACTTGCAGCGGCAAACGGCATTGAGGATTAGCCGCATCTTTCCAGAGAGGCTCAGTTTCGCAGACCCAAAGCAACTGCCCAAAGAGAAACAGGACGGCCGTCACAAATGAAACTGCAACCCAGAAGAGGTGCTTGCGTGCACTCGGTGACGGATGAATTCTGATAATACTGAACAGAATGTGAGTCGTGATGTCCTATAAGAACGAGTCAGTATGAGTGAAAATGGCCCAATCGCTAGGGCAAACCAGATAATGGAGTAGAAGGTCAAAGCCATCAGGTAATATGCAGAAACCCGTGCGGTCTTAGTCAAATTATTTGGCACAGGGACCTGCAAGTCGTCAACAACACTCTTCAGGCTTGTGACGCCAAAGCCCATGCACATGTAGAAAGACCGAGACCACTTGAATTATGAGGGATACAAACGCAAAAAGTGCACAAGCATCATCTGCCCAGAATCTGCCACTGCGCTTGTAGAGTCTGGTCGAAGGGTCGGTAAGACCCACACATAACGAAAGCGGGACTTGCCTGTATGCCGTCATCACAAGCGCAAAGAGACTGCATGTTGCGGATGTAACTGCACACATGGAGATAGGTAAAAAATCTACGAATGCAATCGGTCGAATGACGTACTTTTGAGCTGAACGAGAGGGTCGGTGGGGTTGATCATGGTGGGCGGACTCAGAGCACAACGACTTGTCCGAGTCCTTCGTGTGATGATATATATCGACCGCGGTGAATAAGTATAGTTGAAGTATATTAACTCAAGCGCCTGATGATCTTTCCAACAAGTGGTTGTGGCATTTGAGAGTGAAACCCGTGCCCATGATTTCACTATCTGTTGTTACGAGCATCTACTTCTTTTTCTCTCGCCGATGCATAAGAAATGGCTGTGAAACTGGTTGGGCAAG
Organism: Mycena olivaceomarginata; assembly: GCA_029378375.1. NCBI lineage: Eukaryota > Fungi > Basidiomycota > Agaricomycetes > Agaricales > Mycenaceae > Mycena > Mycena olivaceomarginata. Next base: position 3,928 of record JARKIC010003625.1, on the reverse strand, counting down.
TGGTTTCTATATTGATGCATATTTATAGTATCGCCTGCCATACACAGGACTGCCTTTCGCTGGACCTGCCTAGCATGCGCTTCATCAGCCCCCATGCGCCAGAAAAGAGAACTAATAGTTGAGATACATATTAGAACTATTCACGACACATACCATTACTTTGAGCCACTTCCGGCGAATTAAAATAGAGAGTTTGCGGTGAGCCGCCGGGAGCCACCCGATGGCTCATCAGGCATGCGGAGCGAAGTGGCTCCACACTGTATTTGCATCCGGTGGCTTCCCGGTGGCTCCGAGAGCCATGACATCTTGGATGGTGTATTGGATTCATTTTCATCAAGTTTTGGAGCCACTTGATACCGCATGCCAGAGCCACCATGGCTCACCGCAAACTCTCTAATAGGGCGCGAATAAAATAAAACGGTCATATATCCTTTTTTCGAATGCCGGTTCCCCTTTGGGTAGAATTGGACAGATGCAAGTGAGGCCCATTTAGAAATGCCGCGAGAATCAAGCGGCGAGATTAACGGAAGATGAGTCACCGTCACATAAGCCCGGAAGTAATTTGACCAATGCGGGCACATGTCATTGGTCGTTTGACTGTTCGACCGAGGGCAAGCGGAGACGCTGTGGAAAGAACAGCCCCATAGTGATCCCTTGGCGGAATTAAGGTGGTGCCCGAACAACGGGACCAACCAACTGCACCACACTCACACTCGCACTCACGGACGTCAATTCACCAACTTGCGCCACTGTCGTTTGGTCGTTGGAGCAATAATCGAACAATTAAACAGAGAGGATATTAATCAATTATTGATGTTAGATAGTTTGTGATAGCCACCTAGAGTGACCCAGGTGACTTCCAAGGCATGTGGAGCCAGGCGGCTCGCTTGTCAAATGACCTCAGCCCTACTCTCAACTTCGAAGTACATGTATCCTTCTGCTTCCACACATCAACTATACCTGGCAAAATCACCATGCAAACATGCTCTAAAGCCAAGAAAACACCAAATGAGGCACACAGAACCCTAGAAAATTGGAAATCACCAACTCTGGGCCCTCTAAGGCTGAGAGTATCGACAAGAAGAATGGGAGTGGGACTCCACTTGAGACAAACCGCCTCCGCCCCTGAACCTTTTTGGGAAGGGCACCGCCCCCTGCCAACGGCTTCCCTGCAGAGCTTGAAACTGAAGCCGAGCTGAAGCACATGCCAAACAAATGTCCTCTCTTCCTCCTTCCATCGACCGCAACACCCCCATGATACCTCTATAATGCCCCTCTTCCCCAACCACCACATAATGGATGTCAACGCATTGGGTGTTCTCTGCCCCGAACCCGCCTGCACCCGCCTCCTCCCTGCACCCGCCTCCTCCCTGCACCCCATAAGTGCCAATCTGGTGTCAACCACGGCAAGTGGTATACTGCAGTGCGTTATCAACGTGTTTTATTCACCTCGCACACTGCTAAATACATTTTCTAATGCTTTAACGAGGCCCATGGCCCCAGATACAAGTTCTGGGCTCTCGGCATGGTCCCCAATGGTCTTCCAGCTCCCCTCAGCCTCTCGCTGCTCACAGCAGGCCATGATACCTGGGATCAAGGTCAAAGGTTTAAAGTGGTGCAAAACCAGGTATGTGCTTGACCATGGTGCATCCACCTCCCTGACCATCCACAGCCCTGGATCTCCGCCTCGCGTGCCGCCTGCAACCACACCACCAGCCGTGCACACAACATCGGCAACACCGCCCTCAACCGCGCTGCCTACTAGCGCACCGCCAGCCGTCCGGACTACATCGACAATGCCGCCTCAACGGCTCCACCTATCAGCACGCCACCAGCTGTCCATATGACATCGACAATACCGCCCTCGACAGCGCCTCCAACAGCACGCCCCGCACCCCGGGCCACCACACAGCCTAAACGACAAAAGTATACCTCAGCGCCGTCCTCTGGCACTGAGGTACATGTCACTTGTCGTGCACAATTTCTTTTTATGTACTGCCCGAGTACAAGTAATATTGTATTCATCCTATTTATCCTATAGCTTTGTATTGTATACATCTTGTAGCTTTGTACTTTTAGCTTATACCGGAATACATGCAATATTGAATATTGTGAACTTGTCACTTTCAGCCTCATTCGGCACATCACGGCAGGTTTTGCCTTGCCAAAACCTCGCCGACCACAGCTTTCCCAATTTGGAAAGCCGGCGGAGGCGGTTTGTAACCAACTGTGGGACTCACCCACTTCCTTTTTGGGTAAGCGAGTCCCATTCTTGATCCCATCAACAATGGGACTCGGTACTCGCCTATCTCGGCAAATCTGCTTGCCGGTGAATCTGTGACCCCTCCGCATCAAGATCAGTCTGATCAGGTGCTATAAGGCAGCATGGGCGGGCAAGACCGGAGTGATCGGTTGATGTACATCAATACCGCGGGATGGAAACGTGCTCACCAAGTTTCCACAAGAAAGCTTCAGAGAAAGAACCCAAAGACAATAAGACCCGAGTATGATACCAAGAAGCTAGAAACGGTACAGGCGACGTGCAAGAGGTAGGTAGGAAGCAACTAGCTAGCTCGTCACGTCTCGTGAGTGAACATGTGATGTGAGCGTTAGTCACGGAGCAGGTTTACACCCTCCCCGTCTTTGAAAAAGTCCATGTCCCGCGTCAATTCAACCAGAGAGAGAGAAAAGTAAAAATAGGTAACGTAACCAGTAAATAAAAATGCATGCCCGGAGAATACTCGCGGCGTCAGGGCCGGGCCGCTATGGGCAGACTCTCCGACTGCGGGGAGAAATAAAAAGGCTCGCCAGCCGGCGCTACGTTGTCCACCAGTGAGTCGATCCAGTCGCGGAGCGCGTCGATGTGCGCGATGGAGGCGATGGGGCCGGATTGAGCGGCCCTCGAGTCGAGCCAGTCACGCAGCGCGTCGAGGTGGGCGACCTCACGGCCCGGGAGCCAGCGTGCGTCTTCGTTCCCATGGCCGGCCCATCGTACAAGATATTGGAATCCGCGGCCGCGTTTCCGTTGGTCGATAATGTCGGCAACTTCGTGTTCCTCACCTAAGTCAGTGATGATGGGGCCCGGACGTTCCAGCTTACGGCCCGGGAAGAGGTTGTCATCGTTCTCGACATAAGGTTCGATCTCCGACGTGTGGAAGACAGGGAAAACATGAGGTTGGGAGGCCATGTCGAGCGTAACGGTTGAGCATTCCTTGTGAACAGCAGTGATTGTGAACGGTCCATCGAAGCGTGGCATGTACTTGGCGACACGAAGTTCGCCTTTTTCACCGCCGCGTATGTAGGCGCCCTGCGGTTGCGGTGGAGAGCTTGACACGCTGGCCGACCTTGTAATCAGGATCGGGGCCACGTGTCTTGTTCGCCTGTTCGGCTTGGGTGAACTTGGCTGCGAGGAGGTTGTCTTTCGCGTCCAGGAAGTCGGTTTCTAGGCGCCTTATGATATCGGCGGCAAGGACGTCTGTTGGGACCTTGGAGATGGGAGCCGACGGGGCAAAGGGAGGGATGAGTCGCGGAGAGCGACCTGTGCGAAGTTGGAAAGGAGAGTATCCAGTGGAGGCATTAACCGTGTTCATGATGTGAAAACGAACACGCGGCAGAGCACGAACCCAGCCAGTCTGATTGCGGGAGACGTGGTAGCGGATGCACTGGTTGACGGTTTTGTTTGTCGCTCGCTCGAACCGTCTGTTTCCGGGTGGTAGGCCGTGGAAAGCTTCAGTGTAACGCCAGTGAGCTTATGGAGGGCTTTCCAAAAGGCCGAGACGAAAAGTTTATCACGGTCAGAGATGATCTCCAACGGGCAGCCGTTCTCGCAGTACCACTTGTCAAAGAAGAGAACGGCGAACTCTTCAGCTGAGATATTGGTACGGGTAGGTACAATTTGCACATCTGAACCGCTGCGATCGGTCATCGT
>JARKIC010003624.1:0-14512 GCA_029378375.1 Mycena olivaceomarginata | reverse complement strand
GGAAACTGATCACAACCGTTTGGGATCCTAAAACGGTATCCAAGTTCGATTGATCAGATAGTTGATCTGATCAATGATCGGGTTGTTCGGGTTGTTCGGGGTTCTGGAAGTAAAATGAAAAGACAATTCATGACAAGTGGCGCGATTTCTGTCTAGAGGAGCAGAGTACAATCCTGGAGCAGTCTGGTTGAACACATTCTGAATGTGAGACTGCACCGCTCCAGTTTTGCCACTAGCCTCCTCTATCATCTGTTGCCTAGATTTGTTGCCAATAACATAGCAGGGGCGACCATCCGCATAGCAGTCCCTGTTACCTACGACTTTCAAGAGGCCAGAAGCGATGCGAGCTTGTCAATAAGGGCAGGCGTCGATTCGATGCCCAGCATCCGAGCAATAGTAACACAAGTCGGTCTGAGTCAAAGGCCGAAACCTTACTTGAGGAGGCATAGGTCTGTGAATTGGGAGCGCCAGGGAGTAGACCTGGTAAGGACTTATAAAATGAATCAAGCTCATTCATCTTTTTCTGAGTTTCCTCATGCATCAAGGACACTTTCTTGAAGGTCCTATCTTCCATCTCGCTCATCATGTTCACTACCGTTAACTTAATAACTTCTAACATGATAATGTTATCTTTCTCCTCATGTTTGACTACTCTAGTAGTCATTGAACATCTAGTTGAACCAGAAATGCGAGGTAGATCATTATCAAGGAACTCAGAGTTAACAGTGTGTTGTTGAACCATTCGTTTAGCCTCGTTAATGACTTCTTTCAAAGTCCAGGTCCTTGTTCCAGGATCTTGAACCACTCCTGTCGCTAAGGCAGAAGGATGATGTTCAAGGTTTTCGAGGATTAGTTCTCTGAACCTTTCTTCTAGTTTCTCAAGAAACAGAGTGATAGGAACAGCGTCTGCGATCTGACTAGAGACTAACAACTTGTTAGCCTCTTGCATTCGCCGTGCGAGCTGCATTAATTTGTCCTGATCAGACTGGCCAATATCCCCATCGTCATATTTCTTAAGTATCTTCTTGAGTTTCTTAAGTGACACCGCGCTCAATATCAACTGCAGAAGGGTAGTTCGGCAATATCTCTTTCTTGAAATCCTTGTACGCTGAATTGAAGGAATCAAAGTCTTCCCACTGGAGCCTAGTTTCATGGTTCAAGTACCAAGTAACAAAGGCATTCTTTTCACCAGCTGGGGTGCCAGAGATTTCCATCATCCGTTCAACACTCTCCAAGAAAGGGAGCAGCTCTTCTGGTTCATCATCATTGAAACGGGGCGTGTTTCTTCTCATAGAACTCAAGAATCTTCTTCTTGTCTGTAGCAGACATAGTAGTAGAGGTAGAAGAGGGTAAGGTGTTGTAGTAATATCTGGTTGAGCTGTTTCGCTCGGTGTAGCAGTGGTTGTACCTTGCGGTTCTGGAGCAATACAGCTCGACGTCCCAGACATAGAAACTGAATGAATTGAACCTAAAGGTTCGAGCAGTATCACAGTCTTGTAATGCAGTTAGTTCTCTTGCGAGAGCTACACGTGAAGAAGAGGGCAAGTCACTTGGTAGCGCAGGAGTTGAAGCGGCTCGTTGACTGTTCTTAGTCAAGCGAGGTTTAGGAGGATGAGGTCTAGGAGTTCTAGCTGATTCGTCGTCCAAAGCCATGTCTCCGAGTACAAAGGGAAATATCCTTTCTAGTGCCTGGAGATAATGGCTCTACAGGCGTTGGTATATCAAAGATATCGGTTGCAAGATGGCTCGAACTGATAGTTGCGATCCACAAAGCTTATTTTGCACAACACTCCTGTTACCCCTCACGGTGGGCTCCAGATGAAACGGTGCACTAGGTTGCGGCCATGAAATCTAATGGATTGACTAGTGAGAAAAGCGAACTAGTCACTCTACTCAAACCAACCAAAACCAAAACAAATCAATAATCCGATCCTAATGCTCATGTGTGTGTGTTCGGGGAAGTAGGGTACGTATCACCCGTCAAGAGGGTGTGCAATGGAGGAATAAAGCTTTGTTTCAATAGCAAACTATGCGGTCTGAGCACGGTTATGCAGGGGTAGGAGGGACTTCACACCAACAGTATATCAAGACTCAAGTAAACCCTTGACTTGTCCAAAGTCTTCAGTTTCCTTGTGAGCGTCAGACCCTAGCACTAACTGGCAGCTAGCCAAGAAGCAGAATAGGTAGGCAGACTTTTGGCGAACGGACACTTGACTCGTAACTCTCTTGCGAGAATGGAGGCAATCAACAAGCAGGTGCAGTTACGCAGATGGTGAGGGCGGGGCTAATGTGCTCATGCTTACACTGCTGGCGGCCACTCTAGTTCGAGGCATGAGTTTACGTTCTAAACTGGCTCTTCACAATTGAATTGCGTGAAACCTAAGTTTAGCGGGTCTCTTCACCAAGGTTGAATGTGTAACACTTATATCTGGGCAATGGTGTTGTCTCGTCATGTCCGTGTCTTACAATCTTTATCTTTGCGTCTTCAATCTCTGATATCTTTCCAAACAAATCTAGAGTCTACTATATTGCCCGTATATCTGGAGGGATAGTTTACTGGCTAATACAGAGAACACAGCTGGCTTTTATACATTTCAGAGAGAAGTAAAGGAGATATACAGAATGAATAGAAACAATAAAGGGTGGGAGCCCGAGTAATGAATGGCCAATGGCGTAGAAGGCATTCTCAACCATGGGTATTATGACGTGTTACTGTGGCTAGTCCACATGTATTTCTCTAGCACACCATAAGGTGTGCTTAGTTGTCTTGGTTTCCATCTTTCTGACTGAGCAAGTTGGTCATTGCTGACCAGTCAAGTCAGTCTTAGTCAAGTTCTATTCAATTTATCTATCAGTCCCGCACTTCACAAGCTCAGTGGAACTCATAGTAAATATCAAGCAGATTGACAAGATAGCACGGGCACTACACTGGTGGACCAGTATAGTGACCAGTGAGAATATAGCGCAGCACTATTCTGTAGTGCCAATCCTCATCAATCATATCAGTAAATCCTTGATGCGAGGCCTGCATCTTTCTAGCGGTCAGATTCTGCCCCGATAACCACAGTGATGGTTAACTCAGTAACCTGTCTTCATCCCAATCTAATCAGTTGGGTCTATACACAAAATGGCGCGGCGCTATATCTCTGCCGGCCCTAATGTGGTTGTACCAATCCTGACTTCGTATATCTTGTTTTAATAAGTCCATCAGACTATTCAGAGGGCCGCTGAAGCGGCAAGTCAATAATTCTGAGTAGTTCCCTGATCTTTCACCTCCAGCGCATAAGACAATGGTTTACCGCCACCATCTATAGCTCAGTGGTAGAATATCATAGTCAGGATGTAACAGCCTTTTGGGCTGCCTTGTCAAGACTACTCAATCCTTCATAGTTGATTTGTTACACTGACTTTCAGCCATCAATAGTGTAGCCTACCACCCCAGGGAGGGTTTACGCTCATAATCTAATGTCTCACTTCTGCCCACTAATAGGTTCAAAATGAATAAAAACTGTGTTTTCATGCATGTTTTGGTACACGCCCTATCACCAGCTCAGCCTGAAAGCCAGGGCTTGGGCTTCTATTCCTCGAGGCCCGAGCCCAAGCCTTGGGGGAGTGCCTGGCCCGGCCGGGCTTGGGCTTGGGGGGGGGGCCCTGGAAGTCAAATATTATGTAAAATATCCATTTTTAATTATCTATGTCTACATACTCATCCGGTCTACATCCAACTCGTAATTACCCTCAGCAATCGTCCAAAATCCCAACCCAAGTGCCTTGGTACAATGTGTCCTCCTGACATCACTGTGGTATGTGAGGCATGCACAGAGGAAAAAATATAAATCAGGGACTTTTATACCAGATCCTGAACTGTACAGCAAAAGGAAATCACGTGCTGTTAAATGTTGGAGGTAAGTGGAATATGATGCACACATCAAAACTTATTGGGTGACTCCCGTCTAAATTTTGATGCAGTGCATCATGGATAAAAAATACATATCAGCGACTAATTTTGGCTGGCCAAGTCCGGGCTTAGGGGCTTGGCGGGGCCTGAAATTTTCCAAGCCTGAGCCCTGGGCCTGATGAAGCTTGGTGTAGGGCCCAGCTTCAGGGCTTCAGGGCTTCAGGCCGGGCCATGCAAAACACTACCGTTGGAGGGGCCGGCAGCAGCTGCTCCACTTCAAGCACGTGGCCACGGAAATTGACAGGAGGGGAATACAGAATCTGCCTGAAAAAAGGTGTTGAGTGGCGGGTGGGCCTGAGGCACCAGCTGCACGTCAAGCACCTGGTTATGTGCCCTTGACACAGAAGCAAAAGAACTAATCACGAGGATTATTTTGTGGATTAATCGAGGGTTGAATGGTAGGATTAATTCTGGGCTTGAAACATCGACATTGTAGGATCATAGGCTATGTAGGCTATGTATATATACCATGCAGTATGTTAATATTTTGTGATGAGATTAATCGGAGCGGGATTAATCGCAATGGGAATCGAGACAAGGTAATGTGCCTTGGGTTATCTCAAGTTTAATCGCGAGTGCGCACTGATTAATCGGCAGCCAGTTAATCGGACCCGCCTGCAATTAATTGTATCTAGGATTAATCTACCATCTAGGTAAAATATATTGTATTGTGCATGTGTGATGGGATTAAAGGAGGATTAAACCTCAAAATAATGGCCCCAAGAATTGGGACCCCGGATTTAATCAGGCCTCATGAAAAAATTGGGGCCATGATTAATCCTGGCTGCTTTGTATGTTGGCTCACTTTGAACACCGCCTGCTTGGTAAATAGAATCTAACCCTGATTAGCATACATCTATCATTACTACTGGTATCCAGCACACACTTGTTTCCTCCAAGTTCAGCCTCATTCCAGTCATCCATCTTCTTTGACATTTTTGTGCATGAGACGAGGGCAGTCAGAACTACCTGTTTTTGCTAGAATTTACTGCAGACTGTAGACCTGGAGATAAATCTTCATTGACAATGAACTGACCACGCAAAGAGTCCCGCACACTCCGTTACAGTGGGAAAAAGAAATTTCAACCATCACCAATTCAACAATTAATGCTTTGGATGTTGCTCACGAACACAATGCCCTGTGTTCCATATTCAATTCTTATCAATCTCTGAGTGGCCAACTGGACCAGCAATTCAACTTTCTGACAGGTACTGCAGCGAGGATGCCAAATTGATGTTAGGCCACTCAAGGACTATTTTGCGCGTATGGCAACTTAAAGGTTAATTGATCCAGATTCTCCTTCGGACCGGAAACTATGCAGATGGAGCTATGTGCTAGTGGTTGCATCCCAACTTTAAAAATTCTTTGACCATTGCTGGGGCAGCGCAGCGGCAGTGAGATCGTGCAGCGGCAGTAACAAAAGCTGTGCTGCGGCAATCCCACGGTAACAGCGGCAATCACTGCATTCAGGCCCTTCCTCGGCGCATACTGCGTCCGAGGCGCCTCGGCTCAGCTCGATGGACCCAAGGTCGGCAGAGTCTGCCGAGCTGCGCCTACCTAGCTAGAAATTCATAAATTCATTGTTATCCCTCACAGTTGCTTCGGAGATTGTGTGATATGATTCTGGAACGCTGTACTTTGTTGTTGGCCGCAAATCGGCCCTTGTGGCGGCCATCAATTGCCGAGATCGATTAGGCGCTAAAGGGTGCTACCGTAATGATCTGTACAGCCCTCGCCTACGGCTTCTCCCGTCACATCAACTTACGGTATCGCAGCGTCAGGTTCACCGGGGGACTCGGGATGTACGGGGTACATTTCTACAGCACGGGCAAGCTTGAGAAATGTTGTGCTGACATTTACAAAATGTGCAGGTGCAGGTAGGGTATGATCAGCAGGGTCCTGCCGACCCCGCCTCGACTCATGGCGATATAGCGCGACATAGGTCTGCCGACATCATCACGGCAGACTCTGTCGCAACGCCTCGGCTCAGCGTGCCTCATGGCGATGCAGCTCGGCAAGCTGCGCCGAGGAAGGACCTGAATGCAGTGAATTTGCAGCAGCAGCAACGGCAAGCGGCACTTTCACCGTGCCCGGGATGAAGCCTGCGCGACACCTTTTTCTCTTGCTTTCTTCCTTCCCCCCGCTCTCTCGTTCTCTTCTTTCTTTCCCCGTTTTTGTTTCTCGTATCCTCGCATTGCTTCTTCCGTGCAACGAGAGTTTGTAATTTCTTCCCGTCTCCTCCCTTCCCTTTCCCTCTACGTTTCGTCATGCTGGGTTGCGTGCATCATGGTTGGCGAGGGTCTCGTCTTGTAGGGGACTGGTGCCCCCTTCCACTGGACCTGCACCCCTCTCCCATCCCCACTCTGCCTTACGCGCCCCTGATCTTTTCCATTCTGGTGGTTGCACTCTTGCTCTAAGCCATTTCATTTCATTCTTGTCTTGGCTCGGAGGCATTTCAGGTCATCCCGGCTTGGCTCGGAGGCATTTCATTTCTTCCTTGTCACCGCTTGGAAATACCTCCCCCCTCTTCTCGCCATCCTTAGCTCTGAATTTGCGCTGATATCAGGTCGTTTTCGTATTCGTATTCTTCGCCATTCCCCCACACGCGCACTCCCTGATCGTCTCCTCCCTGGGTGTGGGTAATGACGAGTGGACTCGGAGACATTTCTTCCCTCCATCTGTCCTGCCGTTCCAGATCCCTTCTCTTCTCTTCTCTTCTCTTTCCTCCTTTTTATGTTTATATTTATTATATGCACCTGCATCTGCGTCGATTATTCGCAATGCACAAGTATCACACTGTTCACAACTCTGTGGGCCGCGCTCGGGTCCCATCTTCCAAGTCAATCAACCCATCTTTGAGGTATATACTAGGGCTTGTGGATGCAGTTGAATCTCGTCGGATGAATGTCTGACATGCATTTAGAAACCCCACTTGAAATGGTAAGGAACACAACTTCAGGAAAGAGAACGCGCTGCCAACAGCGGTCGACACAGTCCTAATGATGCAAACACTACTGAAACATCGCCATTGACAGTGGTCCATCCTGATATGCCAGCTGCTCTTCTATCTCCTGGCGCGTCGGTAACCCAAAAGGATCGTCATTGTCGTCCTCCCCAAAAGTCGCTGTCGCCAAGCGCTGCCGCTGAAACTCGTGCTCCTCGTCCATCTCCTGCTTTGTGGGCAGCTTAAAGTCAGCCGTGCCAAAACCCACAACGCCGGCCGCTTCTCCAATCTTCACCCGATAGTCCCTCTCAAGTTGCCCGCGAATCTGCTCCAGGGTGAGTTTCACCAGGTCATGACACCCACATGAGGTAGATGATGCTGAATATCATGTTGACCGCGGCGGGATCGCCCGAAGCCATGGCGCGGCGCCGCGCAACGAGAAATGATTTGCGCTGAGATAAATGAAAGATTGGCGCTGAGCAATCGAAAATCATGAGAAATTTCACAGCGTACCACGAGGTGGGTGTACGATACGTATCGATCTGGTGCGACCATTAGGGCCATTATCAAACTGCAGAAACGTTAGTGCAGCAACTTAGCGTAAATGTTCGACTAACATGGTAATCCTGAAACTGCGAATCGGGCGTGCTAAGCGACTCAATTTGGCGCCACAGAGAAGGGGTACGAATATAGCCGTTGGTGAGCGCGGGGCAGCCGATGAATTCTACGTGGCGTTCTGGGGTCGGAATGAGGAGTGCAGGGTCGAAGCGAGTGACACCGCAAATTTTCTTATGGTTCGGCCAGTCCCTTTTCTGGCATTCGCTGAAGGACTGCCAGTGAAATTTGTACATGTAAACAGTCGGGACAACGTACGTTGAACAGTAGCGAACGAGAAGACACTTCCCGCAGTGTTTTAGCTCATTTCGGTCGCCTTGCCGCACCTGCAAGTGTAGCACGCATACGCGCGATAGCGGCTTCCTCTTTGTACTGGGATTTGTCGACGCGGAGACCCAAACGTTCAATGGCCGGCCGATTCGACCGACGGATGGTTGATCGTCCGCCGCACTGTTTTGAAGAGTGCTGCCTCGCGAGCTTGGCGGGTTTAAACGGTGGATGGGAATGTCGTACTACAGAACGTTCATAGCTTAGCAAGCATGCAAGGATGTACGATGCCACACATATACCTCCACACTCCGCGAAGAGTTTCGACGATATAATAAGTGCGAAAAAGGGTCGAAAAATACCCCATGCCGCTGAAAAAACCGTGCCCAGGTCGTCGCTGTCGTCATTTATTAGTGGATGAGCGAAGAGGAACAACGTCCTTGACGCGGTGACTAGCGGTAGGGTCATGCGCAATGAGGCGCTTGAGCTGTAGGTTGTGAGCGATCCATCTCAAAACAAGTATAACACGCACCATGGAAATTAGGTTGTATTCGACAGAGCCCGCAAGCCCGGGACCGTCATCTCTGGACAGACGCATCGGCTGTTGTCGCCCCGGCGCAGTACAAGCAGCACGATAGAGACCCTCCAATCGAGCTGCTCCTTTTTGTTCGAGTCGAGTTTTTCCCATTCCGCTTCAAAGCTGCCATATACCATCTTATCGAGCGCAAGAGCAATGAGACCCCTCCTTTGCCATTATATCCCTGACGACAACCGCCAGCTGCTGATTGAGGCCCGCGATATTGAAATCGTCGAATCCTTGGAATTCCCGCGCCGGTGTGTGTAGGATCCCCTTCTTCTTTGGTGAACGTGACGTAGGGCCCTGGAGGCAAACTCTTAGCAATCCTGCGCTCAAAATGGGCGTTCCACGCCACGCGGTCTGTGTGTTTATTGGGTGGTTTCGTTTCGTCCTCTTGTGGAGTCCAAGGAACTCTGCGAAGGACTGCCCTGGGGGTCTTGCGGACATGGGCAGAGGAGTGACTGGGTGAGATCGAGTGTCGCAGAGGTTATTGGAGATTGAGGGCGTCACTGCCAGTGTACAAGAAAAGAAGCGCGAAAAGAAGCCACAGTTTGGCCTTGTTAGCAATCATTTGGATTCGAGATTGAATGCGCGTTGGAGCCCTGCATGGTATCAACTGGTGAAGGGGATATCACCCGTGTGCATACCAGCGGTAGCGAGAACTGATGTTCCAGAGTTGTTCCGGGTCCGGTCAAAGTTGGAATCCGAAAATACTGTTCGATTTCCTTCAATTCGTATGGTCACAGGTCATTGACAGGTCACAAGCCCAAAAATCTATGAAATATTTCGTAGGTCACAGGTCACAAGGGCTCATACGAAAGTTCTCACCAATTAACACCAAAAATTCGCTTCGAGCGCTCTGTGGGCCAGTTTTTATACGAAAAAATTTCGTAAGTCACACTGGGCGCAAGCCCGCATACGAAAGGATCATTTCGTATTTGGTGTCACAACGCCAAAGTGCCGTACGAATTGACGAAATGGAACAGTACATCCGAAAACAATCCGTACAAACAACTGTTCCGACTCCTCGTACTGATCCTCTTCGGACGCTGTTCGGACATCTCTGACCGTACCTATTGAGGTTTCTCCTGTAGAAACACAATCTCATTCTAACCCACTGGCTGCTTCAGCCTTCTCTGGATCTCAGCTATCTTGCAATCCTCCAACCAATCTACCTCCTCTCGAATCCTGCTTGGGCCGGCTCGCCCATCCCAAACCCTTCTGACCTCTGATTCCATTGCACTTGCGATCTCTTCTCTGAGACATCCCACCACGTCACCTCGTAATTTTAGGTAAATCGTCTGTCGATCACACGAACAAAGTTCTACTTGAATCTAGAAACGGCAGTGAGTGTTTGCAGATGCTACGCTTCCTTCCCTTCGACCAAGTACATCCAATCGTGGTTTTATGGCTCCATAAGCAAGGCTCATCTCGTTCATCACATCCTTATTGATTGGGTATTATATGGGGGTTCGAGACATATCAAGGACCCCACACCCAAAATTTCAGGTGATACCGAGCAATACCGGACCAGTAAATAGCAATTAAGACCCGCCCCCCCAGTTTTTTTCTACGATGTCTTCTAGGTTATGGTCAAAATGGTACAATACTATGCGATGACCACGGTTCGGGTCTGTTGAAATCTCCAGGCCTTTGTCACCGAAATATCTTTCTGATTGAAGGACCATTCGTCGTGCCCACGAATCCATTGGCTGGGAGTCACGGATGATGAGAGTTTAACAAGAAAGGGAGGGACATAACTTACCCAGTCCGTCAATGTATTTTGCGACTTGAATATCAATGTCCTCGCCCCATGAAGGAACCCCATTTCGATGATTGAGTATGTCCTCTTTAGTCACCAGAAAGCGCCCCACGAGTTCATCGTTGCGGTGGGAAATCCACTTAATGGCGCCCGCAATGTCTGTCTGACAGTTGCTGGTGATAATGGTCACGATGTTGTAGTCAGCACTGTTGGTGAGTACCTCCTTCTTGTAAGAGACCATGTCCTGCAATGTATGCAGGGTTATCAAAAAAAAAATTGTGGTACTCACGTTCCAAAGGATAACCATATCTTGAGCGTCACTGTTGACGGAGACGATGGCGGGGTGCTCCATGACCTCATGAGGCAAATCAAGGTCAAGAGAGATCTCGAGGAGCACAAAGGATGGTCGCAGCCAATATTCAATCGGCGGGAAGCCATGTATTCGTCCACTGAACATAGTAAGAGGCTGAACGGCGTTCAGCCTGCTGCACAACTGAGCCGAGATACAAGCCCCACGACTTGACGAAACGCTCTCGCGCTGCTTTCGGGGCCTGGGCGGACGCTCGCTGCCAAATCTGTGTGTAATATTCAGAGAAAGCTGAGGACATTCAACTTGAAGATCTTCTCACTGTCGAGTGATTTCGCCGATGATTGATTCTTCTCTGGACGAGGTTTATCGGGATTCTCTACCGCATCCATGGCAATGTCGCACAGCACTCTAGCTTGAGCACCGTCAACGAGTCCGTCTCGTCGTCGAGAGCAAGAAGGTGTGCATCAAGTCGCAGCAGCTTCGTAAATTATCTGTATGATAACAAGTCAGTTGAGCATGAATATTTATATGTGTAGCTGGCAAAATTACACAGCGTAGCCTTGGGATAGACCTGGGCACAGAATAAGTCTAGATGATCCTCTTAGATTGGCAGATATCTGAATGAGATGAAAGAACCCATACCAAATGCACCTTTATACAAGGCCTTCCGTGCCGCCGGTGTGAGCCTGCAGAAGCCTTCGAGCCAAGTGAAGGACTCATTCCGAGCCTCACGTAATGTGGATTCAGAATGAGCTGCTTCCACGGCCAGTTTCGAAGGGTATCTGGAAGGTAGTAGACTGTGCTAGGCATCTTTCGAGATATTGAATAACGGTTGAAAAATAACAGGAAAACCACCAGAGCGAGATCTTCAAGCGAGGTTGGAGTCCGATTCCGCAAAGAGGCAAACGGTCCTCTCTCTTTATAAAGTTATGTGTGTCGGTTCGAAACCTTTAAACTCCGCTTATAGGTATGACATCAGGCAAATTCACATATCGTCCGTAGGACGCCGGACCTAGCTGGCGCTCTCGATCTGTTGCCTTGGTTGGTCGGTCCGAATTACCGTGAACCCTCGTTCGCAACTGGTTTGGGCAATTGCACAGAGGAAGACCTAGAGGAAGAATCTTTTTGTTGAATCCGGCTCAACGGAGATGACCCACCTCGGTGGTAATCAAATGACGACATCTATTCATGCCTGGGCAATATCACGATATCCGAGGTCGGGTCGGCGCTCCGGTATACGCGTACGCCATATAGGCAAATTTATAACCGTACGTAGTATCTGACAACGTTGAGGTCTTGTTTGTCGTGTGGCTTCAACCTGCACGTATTACGCACCCGGCGTAAATTTTAAAAAAAGCGCTGTCCCACGGTACGACTTGTGCGGTATGAGCATTGCTGTCCATTGGATTTCAGTGGATCTAGGCCCCAGAGCTTACCATTGGCTTCCTGCCATCTCCAGTACACACTAGTAATTATCACTGAACCACAATTGGTACATCCCTCCCATACAACCACTGGTTTCATCGGCAATCGACGTAATCCAATGGTTGAACCACGCAGGAGACAACTGTTAATCTCCTTGTGACAGAAATCAATGAATACACCCTTGATGATGCATTCAGTTGGCTGTCGAAAGGTCGTTGAAATAGAATCACCACTTTCGGATTCGGATATGTAGCTTGGCGGCGCTGTAGCTCGTGAACGGGCGCCCGGACTCATGAGGCCCTTTGACAGAACAAAATTCTCATTGTTGGCAGCAGTGCAAAGAAGTCTGCCGGCAAATTTATTGGATAGCTGTGGATGCATAGCGACGGCCGATAGCCATCGATGGTCGCCAGTGACTTTGCTAGTTGAACGCATACCATTCCATTGGCACGGGTTGAGAAGTCGACCCGTACCGTACCCAACCGACCCCCGGGTTTGGACCCGAGGTAGACCCAAGACCCGTAGTATCTATTGAGGTCTGGTTTGTTATGTAGCTTCAACCCGCACGTATTACGCACACAACGTAAATATAGCTGTGGATGTATAGCGACGGCCGATAGCCATCGGTGGCCGCCAGTGACTTTGCTAGTTGAGGGAATACTACTCTATTGGCACGGGTTGAGAATATCGACCCGTACCGTACCCGACCGATCCGGGTTTGGACCCGAGGTAGACCCAAGACCCGTGTAGCTATTGGGGCTAGTTTCTCATGTGGCTTCAATCCGCACGTATGACGCACCCGGTGTAGAAAGATACGCCATATCTTACTAGGGCAACGCTATAATGTTTGGACCCGAGGTAGACCCAAGACCCGTAGTATCTATTAAGGTCTGCTTTGTCATGTAGCTTCAACGCGCACGTATTACTCACACGACGTAAAAAAAAAAACACGCCATATTTTCACTGGGGCAGACGCGAAAACGATATGCAGCCCTCCGCTTGCGTACGGATACGCTAACGACGGACTGGAGCTGAGGAGAAAAATACAACGGTTTCTTTCCGTTCTGCTTCGGAACATATACGAAGACGTTTCACCCCCTTTACAGAACACCGTTATCCGTCTGTCCGTTAGAAGCCGTTTTACTCCGATTTGGGGTGATCAGGTCCAGCTCTTCAGATACATCGATCATCCTCGCTCATCATCGACCAAAAGAAGCAATCTCTCTCAACCCACAATAATGGGCAGAAAAGCGCCGCAGCATGCCCTATGTGGATTCTATTATTCGGGTAGCAGCCCCCGGCTTCTGATTCCTATCGATAGAAACAACTCCATCACACACCAGGAGGTGCTTACGGCAAAGGAAAGAAACCGTTTGCATATTGTCTCCCCGGCCCAAAGTCCCTCGTTGCCCCAGTAGCAGCCCCCGGCTTCTGATTCCCGATCGACAGAACAACTCCATCACACACCAGGAAGTGCTCACGGTAAAGGAAAGAAAACCGTTTGCATATTGTCTCCCGGCCCGAAGTCCCTCGTTGACCCAGGTAAGTACGCATATGGAGGTCTGCGCATCACTTCCATGTTGGCCCGCCAACTCATGCTACTTCCTATTAGAATCGGTAATTCGGTGAGCCTGTAGAACAGAACAGACTGTCACTGGGGGCAGCCAACGAGGCATATGAAAATCATATGTGTTAAAGGCATGTGACTCGCAGTCAGAAAGCAGTCCACAAAGGTGCCACTCACAAACAAAGGGGTGCTTTGTCGCATGCTTTGTTTCCCTGCACCAGAGAACAAAGCATGCAACAAAGCCTCCCTTTGCTTGCGAGTGGCACCTTTGTGGGCTGCTTTCCAACTGCGACCCACATGCCTTTAACGCATATGGTATTCATATGCCTCGTTGGCTGCCCCTGGTGGTATTAATGTGCTACCAATTACAAGCTTTTATACTCTACCAGATAACTAGAACATTCCGAAACATCTTACTAATGCTTGGTAAGTTGAACCTCGGGCTCGGTAAGCATGTCGGGCAGATCATGCACTCTCGGGAACCGTGGGAACTCAGCTTGATATTCCAGCACTTCCATCACGATTCTAATACGCAGATAACGCAAGACATGAGGGCACTGCCCCCCTTAAAGGGATACCACAGAAGTCACTTTCTATTTAATAGCTCACGGTGGGGTTAGGAAGTTCAACATCTATGGCAACCCACAACAACCCCCTTTTCTCTGCAGCTTTGGGAATACTGGTAGTATGTCTCGGAGTGGCATTTAGAAGCTTGTGATCAGCAGCAAAGCTTAGAAAAATCATGCCACCGGGTATTTCTGGGGAACCTTTTTCAGCTGCCTCAATTTCAATGGCTTCGTTTTACCGAGTGGAAGGTCGAGGCTCAGTACGGTACGCTTTGAAGCCACGCCAGTCCTTAACTATTTTCATTGCTGTCAGGCCCAATTATTTCCCTCAATTTAGGGGGCCAACCTGTCGTCGTCTTGAATAGCTACCAAGTAGCTTCCGATCTCTTAGGTGAACAAAAAAGAAAATCGCCACTGTTGGAGTGCAACTCAGATTTTACAGATAATCGTTCAGCCATCTACAGCGATCGACCACGGTTCATAATGGGGAGCGAAATTCTGACAGGCAGTATGCTTATAG
>JARKIC010003623.1:0-14536 GCA_029378375.1 Mycena olivaceomarginata | reverse complement strand
ACTCAACTACCCAAACTGTGTTTAGGCTACCCTTAACGTAGTGAATGGGCCGCCATATACCGACCGTTTCCTCTAATTATCTTTGACGTTCAAAAAGGTTTTCATACGGAAGACACGTACTTACACACCGTTTGCGTATTCGCTAGGACGACGAAACTCAGATGCTTCTGTCGGAAAAATCCTATTCGGCTTTGAATGTGTCCAAGCCATTGCATGGCCAGATGGCTTTAGTTGGCTTCCAACGCACAGTTGGGAATCCTCCAACCACTTCCAAGCCACGTCGCGAGTTCCAAGATCTGTCATGGTCCCCGGGTGCTATAGAACCTTTCAACTGGTTCCGTGGGTCTCAAACCCGCCAAGCAGCAAGGCATTAGCGCACGACACCCGCGGTGGCCCCCAGAATCGTCGTGATCGTCTTGAACTTCGGGAACACGGAGGAATAAAGCCAATGATGTTCGGTGAATGGACAACTAATATTCTTACTATCCGGGAATCGGCATGCTCATTCCCAAAATCCCCTTGTACGGTCCGAATTTGGCCTATACGAAAGTTTTCTGCCTCGTTTTTCAGGCAAAATCGCTTTTGGGGGATCAAAAGTGCCTGTTTTCGGAATAAAAGCCATGTTTTTGAGCCTCTGTGACTGGCCTATAAGAAATTCTGGCCACGGTTTAGGAGTGGAATTGGGATGCGGAATCAGGGCTTGGCAGGGAGTTGGCAGGGAATCGGCATGCAGAATTGGGA
Organism: Mycena olivaceomarginata; assembly: GCA_029378375.1. NCBI lineage: Eukaryota > Fungi > Basidiomycota > Agaricomycetes > Agaricales > Mycenaceae > Mycena > Mycena olivaceomarginata. The sequence goes on along the minus strand of JARKIC010003623.1, from coordinate 13,795 downwards.
ATTGGCAGGGAATTGGGATGCGGAATCGGAAATTGGCAGGGAATCGGGATGCAAAGGCTGCAATTGGGATGCATCTGCCTAGAATTGGGGTGTATGACCTGGAATCAGGATGTATGTGACCGGAATCAGTACACACACCTTGGAATTGGGATGTAATGTATTGTAATCAGGACGCAAGCGAGAACGGGGTGCAGAATCAGGTATTGGCAGGAAATCAGGATGCAAAGGGCAATTGGGATGTATCTGCCTAGCATGGGGTGCGAACCAGGAATTGGCAAGGAATAGGGATGCAAAAGATGGATTGAAATATATCTGCCTGCTATGATATCCCATCCGAGAATGTGGGCCCGGATTCCGCCTTCTTTCAGCCATCGAGACCCCAAAGAGTTTTGTCACCAACTGATTAAACCATGTGTGACCGCGTGACTTCTGTGGTTGAAAAGTTTAAATTTGAACCACGGCAATTGTCGTTAGACTTGTTATCTTTTCGCCGGAGAGGTCGAAACCAAGAAAATTCTGAAGTATTTAGCCAAAGCCCGAGCTGTTTCAAGTAAATCTCTCTTGACACTAGCCGGTGAAGTTAAAGGGTGAATATCGACAGGAACTGAGCACAGATGCCAGCGTGAAGTGCGGCGTAACTTGAGATAAAAGAGAAGTCCATATTATCGAATTGGAACATCCTCATTCATTCTACAGGATTGACGGCCTCGTACCACTGGATCACGCTCCCAATCAAGAACGCCCACCCGCCCCAGAATGTTGAGCACGAGCTCTGGTATGCAATACCCGTACTGCTGTTCAAAGCATACCCGAATGCGCCGCACAGCATGAAACCGATGCCGCCGATTAAATTCCAAACTGCGCCTCACAAGTAAGTTTGTTTCGGAATTCAACATCAACCAAGTGTACGCACAGCCAACATTCCATCCGAGGGAGGTTGGCGCAGGAATGTACCATTTCCGCTGCGTCTCAATCATCATGATCGTTCTGTGCAGAAGGAAACGTTAGAAAATACATATGAATCACAGAGAGGGTTCGGTTATTTACGAAGCGATGATGAATCCGGTCCCACCGACGACCTGAGGGGTCCAAAATACCCCATCCAGAAGGCCCTGCTTGGGCATGATGGCCGTCTGAATAGTGGGAATCGCAGTGAAACTGCGAGAAATAGAACATTCAGTCAGTCTAGCTCAGAAAAACAGAGGCAATCGCACGCACCCGCTGATCCAGAAAATGGTGGCGGCCCAATATTGCACGAACGCGGCCAGGAACCCGAGCTCGTGGAAGTATTTGCCGTCCGTGGAGAACCATATCCACTTTTTCTTCGGCGGCCGGGAAGGTGTTTCCGAGTCGGACCCAGGTGTGTCGCGCTGGTGTTTTTCTCCGTGGCATCGTCTCCGTCGACTTGCCATGCATAGCCTGTTTACGCTCCACCCGAAATCAGCCGCATCGTCGCGATTCCACGCCTCCCACAGCCCGAAAAGCGCGCCGAATTCGAATATGGTGGCGCCAAGCCACGCAGTCCACCCGCCGCCCACGTCGTCTTTTTCCACGTGCGTGTTCACAAAAGGGAGGAACGCGATGAAGCCGTTGATGACCCAGACAATACTTCCAACAGTAAACGCCTGAAAACACCAAGCAACGCAGGTGAGTCCACATTTACTACACCCCTCATATAAGAAGAAGAAATGTGACTCACAATCGAAACCCACCAGCTGATATTCCAGTATTCAATTCTCCGCATATTCGCGAGCTTGTGCAGCGTTCCGACCTGGCGGCGGGGCCGACCTGTCCTTGCATCTGTGGCGAGGTGGCGATGCTTGCGGTGGTCTCTCGATGTCCACTGGAGATCTTTCTGGCTTCCTGGAGCTACGAGGGTGACGTGCGTTGGGTGTATAAACGAGCCGAACCGCAGCGCACTGTGAGGGGAATGCCGTTCTACATTGGGGTGCAGCTCATGGTGCCATCGCCGCCGCCGCCGCCGGTCTTGTGGGATTCAGGGTCGTAATCGTTGGAGGACATGATGTTGGGAAGGAAGAGAGAAATTGGAGAGAAACATATGGAGAACTGAAAGCCTGGGAATGCAGCGTCATGAATCTCCCAGTTTATAATTAGACATCGTCATCAGTCGGTTCGAAAATCACTGATTGAACCACGCGTGACGGCGTGATTGTGGAACGGCCCGCTTGCAACCCAGGAAGAGGAGGATGAGTAAAAATCCACGGGAAGGCAGACCCAGGTGAAAAGGAAAGGACAGAAACAAGGACCACTTCCCAGGAACAACCCACGAGGCTTTCTTGAATCAGCGATAAATAGAGTCGTGAAACTTGAACCAACAGTGATGACGATTAATAGGGTAGCTGCCTGTACACCAGTGAAGAGCCTTCGAACATAAAACATGTCGAAGGTAGGTCAGAGATTCGATTTTAGTCGTTGTACTGCACGAATGACGGAGAGAATTTAATTGCATCCGAATCATTTTTTACACAGAAGAAGATCAAGCCCCGTTGGCCTGCTCGCAGGTAAGATACGCCCAAGAATGGCTCAAATGTCACTCACCCTTGACAATCGCCCCTACCTCGTTGGGCTCTTCGTCCGAAAAACTACCCACAAATCGGCAGCTTTTATTGGGTAGATTGCTCAAGCTCTTACTGATGCTCGAACATTACACGACACCGAGTAACAAGACGAGGAAAAGACGCCGTCATTATCGTTTCCGCGGGTCAGCGACGCTATTCAGCTCGGCAATAGTCGAGCGAATTTCGTCTTGAAATTCCTTGAGAAATTGAATGAGTCGAAAAAAACGTAAAACAAAATGAAGCCGAAGAGAAAAACATACCTCATTGGCTTCAAACTCCTCTTTCAGAGGCGTTACCTGCCTCCAAGCCCATGTGAACTCAGACAACATCTTTTCTCTCTGCTCGTCTGACTCGAGCCCAGGAAACGTGCGGCACGGTGCTGGGTGTCTTTGGGCTTCAGTCGACTACTCCGCGATGGATTGCGGGAAATCCATTTCCGCCACTTTCTGGTTCCGCTCCCGCATTTTGATATGGCGAGTTAAGTCTTCCATTCGCGTGCGGTACGCGTACGCCGTGTGGGCTACTACGTAATCCACTCGGGCTCGGGATTGGAGTGTTCGCCGCGCAAATCCCAGTACAATGCCTATCAGTGTCGGGGCTCAGACGTGCCAGCCGATCAGAGCAGCTCAGTTCATTCACACTCACCTGAATATCATTGTGTACCACTTTCTCGTCGAAAGCGGAGTAACGGTCTTCAGCTTCGTCCAGATACTCTTCTGTGATAGCGGTGTAGACACGATCAAGATCGTCTCCGTATTGCTCGTTCAGCTCTTCGATGCGCGAGTCTATGTCATCGGGGGATTCAAGAAATCTCTTCATGGATTCAATCCTGCGATATTTAATTAGAATCTAGGGATTCGGAGCGAGCTAAGGTGGCGCACGAAGAATGGGTCGATCTCGTTGGGTTAGAATGTATTGGCTCAGTCGCAATTGGTCAAAGTCCCCAAGGGTGGCAGAGACTTTTTTGAACTCTGGGCATTATCGGGGTTCGGAACCCATATCCCATGTCTCTGGATCGTCCGATTCGTCGCCGTCCATAGTCGTGGTTCGCAACCAAAGTGTGACCATTGTAGTCACGTGTGACAGACGCTTCTGCTTCCAACCACCACCTTCACTTCTCGTCCTCCTTGACTAATATTCGAAGGAATCTTCTACGCTTGTGTAGTAGAATATTCTGCCGATACACGGACGACTTCGGGTCTTGCCGTTGAATTCCACGCGCCGGAGAATCGGAGCGGACAATTCGGAATCTTCCAGCGAAACTGCTTTAGGCTAATAGCTCGCGGAATCGTCTCGACTCCTTTCAATCTGGACCCACTTCCGTACAACAGCGACAGGCGTGCGAACTCCCGGGAGGTTCCGCCGAACTTGAGCTTCTAGACAACTTCTGGACGGAGCGCTCAACTAGGTAACTACTCAGGCCACGGCAAGATTCGCATGATCTCATTTTTCCATCGGTATAATCCTCCATGATGTTTTGGACCCTCTTCAACTGGATGATCCACCATACAGAGCAGAATTGCGGAGTTCCGAACCAGAGAGTGTTCAACCTGTCGGTCATTCTAGATCTCACCATGTGTTCATCTGCGACAGCTAGGATCACGGTTACGTCCTTGCCGCTCCGCAGGTTATTCTGGGACTCTTTCGAGCCTCTTTCTGTACTTGAATGCCTGGGTAAGATGTGAAGGATTTGTGCTAGTGTTAGTATCACCACTCCATTTCCTGCCCATTTTGCGCGGCTTGCGCAACTGCCCACTGTCATCTAGAGCACTTCTCTCACCATTTCCGCATATGCATCGCTCTAAAGCTCGCATTTTTTGGGATTTTCCGTGCGATGTCGCGGACTGGTAATCAGAACAGGCAGACGCTTCTGCTCCACCAATTCTATAGTAGAGCGCTTATCTGGTTCACTTACGATTTGCCGTAACTTCTTGACAGTTAAAAGACCGTTTCACAATATGGCACTTTTCGTGGGCCACCCTCATCTTTCGTATGCTCGGACGAACCCCTCTTAGTCGGCTTCTATCTCGTTGCGAAGATCGTTCTGCTCGTCCAGGCCGGGGCAGCATTCTGCCCAAACATAGCAGAGCGCCAGGAATGGTCAGATTTTCCTCTGCGGCACCGTTTTCGTCTTACCCATGCCTCACTTTCAGGAGGGATTTGAGCAACAAGGAAAAAATCCGTTATCTTGACGCTGTCAAATGTCTACAGGCCCGACCCGCTAAGGGATTGATCAGCCCGCCCGAACGCGTTTCGACGACTTCCAGGCTGTTCATATCAACCTTACGGACGAAATACATCTTGTGGTGGGTTCTCACAGTCTCGGCCACAACTATCTGACATTTGCACATCCAGGGGCAGTTCCTACCATGGCACCGACGCTTCTTGAATATTCGAGCAGACTCTGAGGAGCGAGTGTGATTTTGTCGGCGCCCTCCCGTTAGTGCTCGTCTTGATTTTAAATTTTTTTTCACATCCCGCAGGTACTGGGATTGGAGTCGAGACGTCGATGCGTTTAACAAGTATGTTCTTGTCGTCCTTGTTTTTTTTTCCGACTTCTGAACAGTAATACAGGATTGACAACTCGCCCGTCTTCGATCCTATCCGTGGCTTCGGAGGTTATTCAACTCCAGGGCCTTTCTTCCCTTAGCTGAATTTCTCGCAGGAAATGGGATCTACATTCCAGGGTATGCCGGCCCATTCAACAACTTCACCAATCTCGGGGGCTGGGTACCTGGCACCGGGGGCGGCTGTATCACCACAGGGCCATTTGCTTCCTATAATCTTTCTCTCGGGCCGGGCACGATCCCCAAACCACTGCCTCACCCGCAACTTCAACGACGCATTCGCATGGGCTTTATCATCTGCTCAGATCGCGAACACAACCAAGCAGCCACGTTCGAACATTTCGTATTGAGCTCGAGGGGCAGCCATCACTCCACCATGAAATTGCACGACGGAGGTAATCTCTCTCTTGACACACGCTATATATCGTTCTAACTGGTACCTCGTTATATATAGGTCACTTTGCGGTGGGCGCGGAGATGCTCAACACGTACTCGAGCCCCGGAGGTGCATAACATATCTTTTCTGCTACGCAGTGCGTGTTGCGTGTTACTAATGCATTTCAGATCCTGTGTTCTATCTCCACCACGCGAATTTGGATCGTATTTGGTGGACTTGGCAACAGCTGGATTTGCCTCACCGTCTGTTCGATGTCGGGCCGCTCCAGTGTTGATCCCCCGTTTGTGAACATCACCTGGCGTTTCAGTTGAAGATGCTTAACCTTGCACCCCTTGTGTCAATTCGGGACATTATGGATCCAACGAGCGAGCCGTTATGTTACCGGTATATCTAGGTTCCCCGTCAATACTGAGCCATGTTCTTAGCATGTTTCGTCTAATAATGAATGCCGAAAGGCCAAGATCACCATTGCTCAGCTCGATGCAAGAATTGTCATGTTCAATTTACAAATGGGCAGAGCATCGGAAACCAGCGAAATGCGATGGTATCCAGTGGAACTCCCCACGCCGGCTTTCGGTGGAATCCAGCTTCCGTCGGTAGATTCCACTCACACACCAGTGCTCAGCATTGGTGCTGCCATCGGCCAGTGCCGGCCACTGCCGATCAGCCGGTTGCTAGCTCCGTGGATATTACTGGAAAGAGCCGGCACTGGCCATCACTAGTTGTTGGCGCCATCAACGCGAAGCGCGTTGCCGCGATCGATTCCACATCTGATCTGAGGTGGAAAAGTGGCATCAAATAACGGATATACGGAGACCATCGCTCAACGAGGAATTAACAGGCAACTCGGGCAAGATTCGCTCGATCTCATTTCTTCCATGGGTATAATCCTCCATGATGGTTTAAGCCCTCTTCAACCCACAATACTGAGCACAATTGCAGAGTTCCGCATAGTAGAGAGCGTTCAGCCGTCTTAAATCGCCTTCTTCGCCGGCCATCCCTTCGCGACAGCTAGGATCATGGTTACGTCCCTGCCGTCGCTGCTCCCGCAGGTTATTCTGTAAGCTGCGGCAACGGCAACGGCAGGACTCTCTCAAGTCTCTCGGGCCTGAAGCTGCCTCTGATTTCAAGGTAGTAAGCCCCGAACGGTTTGTGGCACAAAAAATACGATACAGAAAAATATTTTTTGAATATATTCAATATATATGAATACGATACGACCCCGGGATGACGTCTGAATATGAATACAAGTGATATGAATACGAGTGAATATGAATACGATACAATATGAATATAACACGATACGGGGCCAGGCGTATTCAGATATACCCCAAGTGAGGTTACCCTGGGGTTGCCTTCCGGTTACCGTGCACGTGACGCTTTTCACCGCCAAAAGGAGCCTGTCGTATATGCCGGGTTACCTCGCCCCACGTGCGCCCAATCTACCCTTTGGACATGTTCAAATATGCACATTGAACATAATTTCCAGTTGCAGTTGAGAGTATGTGCTTTTGAACATGTTCCATGGTCGTGATTGAACATCGTGAAATCTGTACTCGAGTAGTTTTGTGATTGAACATGTCCAATGAACACACATCACTTGAACACTGTGTTATTGTTCAATGTGGATGCTCATTCGATCAATCAAACACAGCGAGAAACTCTCGACTGAACATGTTCAACTTGTGACAATTGAACATCTTCTTGTCTCACAATTAAGCACAACTAATCTGTTCAATCTCCTGATCGAACATGTTCGAACTAACGTCTGAGACATAGATCTATTCAGCACAGGATTACGCCCACTCCACTTGTGAATGCACACCATAGGAGTTGTTTCAGTCACCTTCATCTTCCTCCCCCATGTCTTCCCCAAGTGAACGTCTTTACACACCCAAAGACTTGTAGGCCATTTTCCCTTGGCTCTTCCTGACCCAAAACTCATAGCAACTCCAGGGAAGGCAAGACAAAGAACGAATTGAGCAAAATCATTCAAGGCCAATTTTCTAAGTGGCCTGAGGACACGTTCAATCTATCCAAGATTAGGAGGGAAACTTTGGTCAAGGGGATTCTCGCCAATGGATTTTCCTTGAGAGTTGAAACTGACGCCTCGGCCGGGGAAAGTGCGTAAAAAAAATGGTTCATGTTTACCCTAAGTTAATTTCCGACGCGTGCAGACGCCGGACCTTCGGTTCCGACTCCAGAGGTTGATGCCGACAAGGATTCCCCGGAGCCAAGTACTGCACCTACGCAACTCCGCTCTCTGGATTTACTCATTGAGGATTTGCGGGATCAGCCAGCCAGTAAATTTATTCAGGACATCCAAGTTGAGTCTGAGGCGGATTTGGAAACGGGAGAGTGGCTTGTAAATACCAAGGGTATGCTCTCTGCCTTGCAGAAATCACCGTCGTCTTTAAACGGTAGGTTGAACCACGCCCATTGAACCGCTTGAGCTCATATCCTCGAGGCCCAGTGAAAATTTCCATTGAAGATCCTGTAGAGGCAGGATGGAAGCGTTACTTTGTCAAAATCTCGGGGACAGAAAAACTCGAGGACGGCAAAACCTCTGTGCAGCTCAAGATTCCCTCCAGTAGTAGGCTCAAGATATTTGTTGAAGCTTCGGAGGTAGGTGATCTCGGTGTTCGATTCCATTTACGTTCTCAAGATAGTCTTCAGGCTTCTCTCAACATTCGCAAGCGCGAACGGTCTGACTCTGAGACAGATGTGCTGCAAAGTCATTCGAAATTGGACGCGGCTGGACCCTCGAGGAAGCGAACTTCAAATCCCGATGCGGCGGACGTTGCATGGCTCCAAAATTTGTTGTCAGAGCGTCAAGGTTATGCAGTGTTCAAGAAAAACCAAAACAAGAAGCTCTCCAACAAGGATCGTGTCTTGTTTTGGGATTTTGCGGCAAACTTTTCCGCACAGTATTTCAATAAGCCGTCAGCTGCACCGGTAAATATTTTCAAACGTACTTTACAACGCTAACATGGATGCAGGGAGGACTCGGGAAGTCTATCAAGAAAGTCTCGATTGAAGTTGCCTTGGGCATGAGCCCGTCGGCCCTCAGAGAGGCCGAGAAGATGACGAGTATACTGGAAATATTTGGAGAAGGAGGCATAAAGCATGCACAGGAGGTTTCTTCGAGAGCGGCAGCAGACACAGTTGAGGGCCAGGAGCTCTGCCAGTTTCTCAAGAACTGGAACACGGCTCATTAAACGGAATCCGGTCTTGTTCGGTATTTTTATCGGACCCAGAACACTCAGGCCAATATAATCGTTGCTTACCCACAAGGGAAACAAGGCTGGTTTTCTGTTAGGCTGTTCAATACATCAGTTTCGACGACATGGAAGGGAAGATTTATGAGAAACAAGGGAGGTATATTGGTCTCATCTCTGGAGACAGAATACAAGGTAGAATACGGTAGTTTAGATGTAAGAATCGGCGGCGGCGAGGACCTGGTGTAGATTGGACACCAAACCCGCCTTTGGTTTGGTCGCAAGGTGCACGCAGAATTTGCGCGGGGTATAGTTGCTCTCGTATTTGTCGCGGATGAATCGAAGGGCGAGCGCGGTGTTCCAGTTCGGCTTTTTAGTGAGCTCTTGAATTAACTGGATTACCTTTTGCGCCGCCCAAACTCGGGTCTTCAAGAAATTCTCGTCCCTCCGCCACAATGCGCCCCAATGCTCCTCAAGATCCCGAACAGCCAAAAGGCCGTTGAGTCCCGAAGCCCATTCCGTCCACAGATCCGTCACTTTCAACACTGGCTGGAAGGTGTAATAGGGAATGTAAGAATTCGCGCCTTTCCCCGAGGTTCTCCATTCCCATTGATGCAGTCGAAGCCGCGTCTCGTTAAGTTTTACGGCGAGTTCTGCCCATGCTGTCTGCTGAACTGCTGTAATCTCGATTCCCCCGACGATGATGGGACTGCTGGTGATTGTGAGGAGGGAAATGGGAGATGGGTCCATAACTTTAGCGGGTATGAGGGGATGGGGACAAAAATCCGAGGGAGAATCCAGGATGGAGTTGGCCGGCAGATTTGAAGAAAGGTCTGCCAGATGATTCCGGGAGGACGAGGGGGACGAAGGGGAAGGGATTAACAAGGAGGTAACAGCCAACTCGGCGCGATGCGAGGATGCCGATGGGTAAATTGCTCCCCTCAATTGACGGGGGCGGAACCACAGAGGACGAGGGCAAAGAGGGAGGAATAACTGAAAAGAAAATATAATAAAATGAGCCGCCTGGAAAGATACAGAGAAAATGAACATACCAAGCTCCCCTTGCGAGCGAGAATTTCTTCCATGCTTATTCTGCTGCAGCAGACTCGACAAAAGCCCGATTTTCTGCTCCATAGATTGCATAACCTCCCTGGTTTGATCGCGCTCTCGCTTCTGATCAAGTGAAAGATTACTTACCGCGCCGCGGAACGTCTCAGCAACGTGTCGAGGTAAGTTTGCAAGTGCTAACTTGCTCTGCTGTTCGACTGCGGTAATGCGGGCCGAAGACTGCACCGCAAACTCGCGAAAGCACGGCGAGTTGAAAGGAGGGAATTTGAAGATGGGGCAAGTGGGATGTTTGGTGAAGAGAATGGCGAAATCCTGAATAAGAACAGTGCGGAAGTAGACCATCAATCGAAGGAAGTGCATGAGAGCAATATCCTTCGCAAAACGGTTCTCTTTTTCGCGCAGTTGAAGTTGAAGCTGTTTGTTGTTCCACCCATGGAAAAATCGTGGCCAATAATTGTTTTGGGGGTACTGTGTGTCGCGGATTTGATTAAAAATTCCGCAGAACTGAATGTGCCACTCACGTAGCGATTCCCGGGGCAGAAAATGTGTTTCGGGTCGTTGGGCATCAAACATTGCAGCACCGAGCATGGCGTCAACAGGGAGGGCACGGTCATAACAAGGGCGAAAAGACCCCGATTCACTCCATCCACCGAGCGCTTTGGCACCCGCGACACTCGCACCATGTTCCCTTGAAACTTTGACTGCATAACCGCGGCCGGCATGCGTTACCTTCGAGATGGAAATGTCATTCTTAGCGTAAATTCCATTGAGGCGGTCACGATGATCTGTGGCAGGAGAATTAACACCAATTCAAAGATAAGAACTAGTACTTGCTGTCGTATGTCATGGGTTTGTCTGCCTGCTTCGCGTGACTGAAAACGTGGAAGGAATACCAATCTCGACGCCCAAATTGCCCATACTTTGCATCAGTGAAGTCGGGTTTGAAGTCGGGCACCGGACAGTTTAGAACATGGAACCAGGAGAAGAATAACGCTGCGATGGCGCCCACGGGACATACTTCAACATGTCGATGGCGGAAGGCCCCGTATTCTTCGATACGGCCGTTCTGGTTGTGTTTGGCGTTGTCGGCAATTAAAGTGAGTGCCTTTCGACGGAGAAAAATGAGAATTACAACCCGAGGAAGGCAGCCAGGGCATCTACTCACCGGAATGGTTGCATCCAGGCCCTTAGCGAGAATAGGTACGTTGAATAAGAATTGATCAGACCACAGTAACGAGCGAGAGCTGTCACCCCGGAAGGCAACAGAAGTCGAGGTGAGCAGCATCGCACGGTCGCGAACATCCACAAATATCCCAGATGGACCGCGAGAATCGGTCAGACACGAGACCGAACATTTAATGAGCTCCTGGAATGTGTACGTGTCTATCCATTACTCTCAATAATGTTTAGTTCATGATTGATCTAAATTCGGACTCACCGGCCGAAGAGCCTTTCGCTTTGAGTGCCTGAGCCATCTTGACCCGCTCTGGGGCCTGGTGTGCAGCGGCAGACTCGAACGCGGTAATGCGAGGATCGGTCCGAAGGCCGATTTGTGCTTCAGGAATATTTTTGTATGGCAGCTGGTTGTGGTTGTGGCGCCGCCAGTCCTCCAATGCGGAGATGACCTGTTTTATTCCCGAAAGACCAACGGAAGACGCTTCTCCCTCGTCCTCGTCGCAGTCTGCGCCCTTTCGCCTTCGCTTTTTCTGCCCAATTCCGGTCAGCCACCAACTTAATGATCACAAGAACGAAATTTACCTGGGGACGAGTTGATTCGTATTGAAGAAATACAACAGCCTTCGCGACGGTGACGGGAAGAGCGGGTATCAGCTATACCATGGGGTGGATCCCCCTTGGCGTACGAGGTCGTCTGCCAGAATGATTCATAGTGTCTCACGTGTCGCGCATAGGTCTCTTTTGTCGATTTATCATCGCGCTCTTTTGCCCGAACATCCTTGGTTATCTTGTGAGCATCCAAATCAAGAGCCAGCATAGCAGCTTCATCGCTTGGGACGGGCAAAAAAACAGCCCCCAAGGACGGCGTGCTGAAGACGTCGGATGTGTTCTCGACAACGGTGCCGTGTGAATCAAATCTATACGGAGAATTCGGCAACACGGGAGAGGTCGCGCTCGAGGATTTCGAAGAGGGGGTAACCGGAGGCGTGTAGAATCGAGTCGCTGACGTTTATGGCCCAAGGAAGACTTGGGGAACCATGGTTAACAAATGGGCGATGGCGCGGAGGAGTTCTGTCCATTGCTATTAATATCCACTGAGTTAGCGCGAAATCTCCACCTTTGTGCACCCAATTACACACCGTGAGTGATATAGAACACGTCTCTCCGTTAATAGGAACACCTCTGTGGATTCAAAAAGGGTGGGTCTCTGTTTTTTGGTGGATAGTGACCGTGGCCGGGCGGATAGACACCTGAAAGTGTGTTAATGGCATCTAGACATGCGATATCCTCGGCCAAGACAGAAGGGCTGAAGAGGGACTCGCACCTTGAATAGGATCCACTGGGACGACAGGTGCAGCGCGCGGTGTCGGCGTGAGGTGGAAAAACCGTGATCGTGTTTGTTGATGACTCGTAGGAAGATAGCACACGGGGATTTGGCCGTATAATCACACGATGCTGTTCTGGGTGTTTTCGCGCGCCTGGTTTCAGGGATAGAATAGATAGCAATGGATCTGAGGTTAAGCGAGTGTAGGCGAGCGAGCCGATATGATTAGGTGAAGAGTAACGTAAAGGGTGAAATACGCCTGATTGTTTGGCGGCGATCAAACGGGTAAGGGGGCCGAAGGCCCGAAAGCGGAGGAAACGACCGATCAAAGGATCGGCACTTTCTTTTCCCCTCCCATCTCTCGCCTGAGAGCTTCGCACGCCAACTCTAACGCGTCGCGTCGCTTGGAAGAATCGACTCAACGGCCCCTTCCTTCCTAGCCTAGTCTCCTGCATGCTCTGACCCCAAATAAACACCGGGACTGTTCTCCCTTTACGTTACTCTTCACCTAATCATATCGGCTCGCTCGCCTACACTCGCTTAACCTCAGATCCATTGCTATCTATTCTATCCCTGAAACCAGGCGCGCGAAAACACCCAGAACAGCATCGTGTGATTATACGGCCAAATCCCCGTGTGCTATCTTCCTACGAGTCATCAACAAACACGATCACGGTTTTTCCACCTCACGCCGACACCGCGCGCTGCACCTGTCGTCCCAGTGGATCCTATTCAAGGTGCGAGTCCCTCTTCAGCCCTTCTGTCTTGGCCGAGGATATCGCATGTCTAGATGCCATTAACACACTTTCAGGTGTCTATCCGCCCGGCCACGGTCACTATCCACCAAAAAACAGAGACCCACCCTTTTTGAATCCACAGAGGTGTTCCTATTAACGGAGAGACGTGTTCTATATCACTCACGGTGTGTAATTGGGTGCACAAAGGTGGAGATTTCGCGCTAACTCAGTGGATATTAATAGCAATGGACAGAACTCCTCCGCGCCATCGCCCATTTGTTAACCATGGTTCCCCAACGTCTTCCTTGGGCCATAAACGTCAGCGACTCGATTCTACACGCCCTCCGGTTACCCCCTCTTCGAAATCCTCGAGCGCGACCTCTCCCGTGTTGCCGAATTCTCCGTATAGATTTGATTCACACGGCACCGTTGTCGAGAACACATCCGACGTCTTCAGCACGCCGTCCTTGGGGGCTGTTTTTTTGCCCGTCCCAAGCGATGAAGCTGCTATGCTGGCTCTTGATTTGGATGCTCACAAGATAACCAAGGATGTTCGGGCAAAAGAGCGCGATGATAAATCGACAAAAGAGACCTATGCGCGACACGTGAGACACTATGAATCATTCTGGCAGACGACCTCGTACGCCAAGGGGGATCCACCCCATGGTATAGCTGCGATACCCGCTCTTCCCGTCACCGTCGCGAAGGCTGTTGTATTTCTTCAATACG
>JARKIC010003622.1:0-14573 GCA_029378375.1 Mycena olivaceomarginata | reverse complement strand
GAGGAACCCAGGTGGCGCAGGCCTCAGCACGCAGCCGTGAGAACCATCGAGGAGGAGGGCTGGAGTAGTAAGACTTGACTCGGTCTTTCAGATCGATCTCCGAAATGCGGCATTTCTTTTTCAGGACTTGGCTGCGAAACCCTCTTCTTCGAATTCCTTCTCTTCACAGAGCTTGCGCTGTTTAAGCATCAAGAGAGCCATGCATTGAGGAACTATACTACTTCTCCGGGGTCCATGGAGCGATACATCGAGTTCAAGGTATGTGCATCCAATCACAACAACGGAGAGCGCTTTGCGCTCTTACGCCTTGTCGAGACAAATACGGAATGTGGATGAAGAGCAGCTGCAGATGCGCACAACCGAAGAGCAGGGAGCACGGGGTGCCTACGCATCCAATCGTGCTCAGCGAGCTCAACGCCATGTAGGTTGACACCGTGGCAAATGCGAGGTCTTTGAATCAAGTCAACCAAGGTGCAACCCGAGAAGTGGGTTCGGGACGAGCCGCACGCAGGAGGTTCAGAACGGAGGCACGTCGGGCCTCAACGTTATCTCGAAGGATAGACTCGGGGGTGTAACACAGGAACCATCCGTGCTCAATATAGGCAAGAGCTGGACAGACCTGCGCCCCAAGGACAGAGACTCACGGGCACGAAGCTCGACGTCGACCACGGCGAGGTCGTAGTTCGTTGACGATTGCGCAAGCGGGGCTGCTCCAGTGCGAGTGTTGCAGGGACGGAAACGCCAGCGGCAAGCATGACGTACACGTCGCGGAGTGGAAGCCGTAAAATGTGCGTCGGAAGTAGTAGGGTACATACACTCCAGGATGAACCTCGTCCCAGCAGTTTCGCGAATCAAAGTCCTGCTTCGTGCAAGTGAAGTAGCGGGGAAGCTCCGTATGCGGGGGCGGAGAAGTGGCGTCATCGTCAGAGCAGCAAACGAATGAGTGTTGGCGTCCAAAATTCCTGCTACCGTTAGGTATAGGTCTTAGGGAGCCCGATTTTAACTTTTTGCAGTAAACTCCCGTTTTCATCAGCAATTTTTGCGTAAGCGCCTTTTCTGGCTTTCTGATTGGTGAAACGATATCTGAACCTCCCACGCATCAGCATTGATTTGCCAAAAAGTTCTGTGATGTCAGGCACGTCTCGTCATCTGGTTTTTGCATTCGCCTTTGGGCCTGGCTCTTCGATATCAACGTTGTTGTTCTCTCTCCATATTGTTTCCTTCTTTCTCAAGAGCTACAGGTGGCTGTTTTCTCCAGCCAGAGTTTGCCGACGCCTACAACGTGAACAACATCCGGTGACTTAACAACCCTCTGAGCCTCTGACTTGCTCTCTGACAATGCGCAGAAACATCAGGCGCGGTCTATGCTCTATGATCTTGGGTTATTTTCTGCAACAGTTCAGCCGTGTTCCTTTTCGGAGTCTTACTCCCTCCACATGGTCAAATTTAATCTGATGTGTTGAGTCAGCCCAATGTGAGCTGGTCGACGTGTCAGCGTCGACCGAGCGAGCTTTGGGCTGCCCACTCCGCATACTAGTTTTCTACTTGTTTTGTTCTTGCAATATAACCAATGTTAACCATGATAATTTTTGTACAGAACAACACATGTGTGCCGGGGCCCGGAATCAACACTACTTTTTGCACTTGAAAAATTATTTCATGATTGAAATCAATCGGTAGCAGGCCATGCCGCTTGTCGGCCTTACTTGATTTATGCAAAGTGTCGCGCGCGCAAAGGCAGAGGGGCTGCAGTGACCTTGATGTTCCCGAAGGGCGCTTGCACGGGTACATAATACGAAACCGTTTTCGCCTTGAGGCCCGGGGCCAGACGTGGAGAGGTGCAATCATTGCAGATCATGAAGACGAGGCAGACGTCGTCGGCAACGGTGGGAGCTCCGATGTTCGCGCGGCTAGCGGGCTGTCGGATCGAGTGCTGCGCCGGCTGCACGCTCACGTGGCGAGTGGGCGGGCACTACACCCGACGTGCAGAGTAGCAGTAAGATTTCTGGGGCGTATACTCAAAGTATAAACAATACTGTGTCGAAATGACAGTAACCGGCCTGTGAGTCATCTACTTGTGCTGCATCGGTTTGGGACTCACGTACCTTGATGCTTTGCGGCACATGTCTTGCACCTGTTTCTCAGTAAAAGCTCCTCCGCCCATATAACAACTTCAAAGCATCGTCAAGCATCAGCAGACCACTGCTTCGTTAACTGACACCCATGCCGACTGAAGTATCGTAGATCCATCTTTGAGTTGAACAAGGGAATTTCTGCAGCGCTCATGATGGTTTGCTAGGACTGAATAGATGTTTCTTGATCATGATGGAGAACGTCTGACAATATTGTAGGCTTCAGGATCGTGTGAATCCAGACATGACAACCTGGGGATATCGGTCCAGACGGGGCGAAATTAACAACCGCAGTTTTCGGAGATCAGACAAGTCGAACTTGAAGAACTCGTGAAAGAACTTCAAGTTCGAAGAACAAGCACGGTCACGTTTTGATTTTGTGACCATTTTAGGTCTCCATGGATGTCGACTCCATGGTCCGACGGCGCGATCAGAACATACGATACGGACAGACATATATTCTGATTATACAAATCCAGCATAGGTACCACAACGATAGGTATGCGAATTCGAAAACAGCTACACGGGTGTGATGCGAAAACAACTTGAAGGGGGGTGGGTGATGCGGATACAGTAGTTGAGAAGAAATAAACAAGGCGACGGGTGTAGCGCGGGATGCAATGCAGTGATCCAAAAGCGGAAAAGATCTGGGAGATGAAGACTGTAGCTGAGGATATCAGTCCGCGCATCTGAGTAGTACAAAACACTCAAAAGTGTGAGGCCGAGACATCCCTCTCCAACCTCACAACATGGCCAGCGATAGGCTCGGACTCTAAATTATTGACCACGTATTCGGCGTGGACGACGCGCCGGGCGTGATTTTGTGGAGAACCATTCTGGTCTCAGCAACCTCGGATGCGGAGCAGTCACGTTTGCTAAGTCGAAGGTGCTGGAAGGAGGAGAAGAGGGTTTGTGCTCTACATGGAGGGCTTTTCGAGAACAGTGGGATCGACCAGCGGGCAGCGACGTCTAAAAGTGGCCTGGCTGATCTCGGGTTTGCCAGCCACACGGTCGTGTTGCTCTGGGTGGTCGGATTGAAAAGGTTGATGCAAAAGTCGAGAGATTTTGTAGTTCGGTCTGGGAGAGGAGTTCTCCATGTCTGACGCTCCTTGAATGACTGAAGATGCATCAATAGGAATAATTACGCAGAGTGCGGAACGCCAACTGGTCTCAGAAACGAGAATGCCCTGTCGAAATTGTTTTCGTCGATATCCGACAAGACGTCGGCACTTTGCGAATTTCGAATCTGCATGTACGCGCTCAAGACCACGACTTGAAACCTATTATTGATCAGGACTGAATCGGATCTGATGAAGGTATCGCACCTGGTGTAACTCGTTGAGACACGCTTCGTGTGCCAATCGGCGGAATGGATTCAGTGCAATCGCCACGAATGGACACACATATTGGATGCCGCCGACAAAGCCGAAGTGAGAGCGAGATGAACGCCCGAGGAAAAGAACGGGTCAATCTGGTGCTGAATTAGATATAGAACGCAGAACTGCACACGTTACTCACGAACGCTATGAGAAACAATGTCAGCTTGGTAGTTTGGGACTATGAACTCCAGACTTACCTCCGGCGTCTCCGATTATCCGATAGCCACAGTCAGTGTACGAAGGCGCGGAGTAAGAGAAGTCGGTGGCGCTTTTGACATGCCAACTTCCATTACCGCGACACCGAGCAGTTTGGCTACTCCAGCTGCGAGGAGAATGTTACACAATAGCGATTAACCATGATAGATTCGGTAGGATTGGGGATAGACGAAGGCAGGAAATAGGTTGGTTCGGCGGGCTGCTTCATCTTGTCGTTATAGATTTCTGGTTCAAACCACGCCCACCGACGTCCGCCCGTTCGCCAAGGGAATAAACCAGGCCCTACGCGAGCGTGAGTACACGTCCAAAGGTAAAGAAGAATAAAACTAACCACCCGGATTCATCTTGACAGAGAAGCAATAACGTTAGCATCTGAGCGACAGGGAAGCGAGGGAACGAATACAAACCCGTTAACGCCTCGAACCAAGGTGCACCTTCCCTGGACGTACCACCACCGTAAATCCCAGCGCCGGACCAGTAGCCCCAGCATGCGACATTCTTCATAGACGAGTTGAAATGTCGATTTTTCAAATAGCCGGTTGACATCAACCCAGCTCGTCCGCTCGCATCAATGATATGGGTGAAGGTTGTGGTACCGGTAACAACATCCGATTCTGGCGCTGGCTTGCTGGGGAATATGGGCGTAGTAGACCGGTCGGAGAGGCCGGAGGACAGAGGAGGGTCGGGGGTGGGTGGGACGTGGACCAGGATACAGAGACGGTGTTTCGGGTCGACAGAGAGAAAGAGATCGATGTGACTTTGGTTTGTTCGTAACGGACGCGCCGGAAGAGCGAGCATGATTCATTCAAAGGTGATCGAATTCAGAACGGACCTGGAACACAGCTCTTAGAACCACCGCACGAAAACGAATAGCTGCATACTCACAACGTTGAAGCGGCGTTGTCAGTACCGAGGGCCATAAAGTCGGTGTCTGCATTTCATTAGCGCATGCGACTGGCCGAGAAAGAGACTATGCGTACAGCCCTCGCGCTTGTATTGGTCTTACGTCCAGATCAGTGGGTGGGCCGAAATCAACAGCCGAAGATTACTGAATTTAATCCCAGAGCCCGACTTGTTTGACAGCGGCGTCGACGGAAGTAAATCGACCGAGAAATTGCGACTCTACCTTGTTCGCAAACCCGGGTGGCAAGTTTTTCATCAGCTCCAATGAATCGATGTAGTGTCGAACGGACGGAATCCAACTCTCGCCGACATGGTACCGAGGAAACTTGGCAGACTCGAGCACGGTGACCGAGATCCCTTCACGGGCTAGAACAGAGACAGGGGGTAGGATCCAGCAAGACCTCCTGACAAGCAAACTGACGGCTAAACAAAGGAAGAAATTGTGGAGCAGGTACGGCATACCTCCTGGGATCTAGTTTTAATAGGCTGGAGACGCGGGGGAGGGGCAGATGTGGAGGTAAACTTGGCCCGACGCGCAGTCCGGCGCAGGAGCAAGATTGACGTGTCCGACTCGGAGTCGCTGGCGTCAAGAGGAGGAGAGGTGGCTGTGTGACCGGACCGATCGTCCGAATCTTCGTCCGACTTCTGCGGTCGCGATGGCTCTTTCGATCTCGAGCTACCACACAGGTACGCATCATCAAGAAAAATGAATTGCATGGCTAACGTACCTGCTCAAGTCCGCGTGCAGCAATTTTTTTGAAGACCGAGATCGTGCTTCAGATTGCATGCCCGGATGATTTGGCGGTACAATAATGTGCCGTAGCAGGGCGGGGTAATCCGTACGTCCCAGTTGGAAATCATCGGCTTCGAGGTGGGCTTTGGCAACATGGATAGGCGATGAAGTGGTTATGCGAGTTGTCCACCACATCCCGCATGAAAAGCCGTCTCCCTGTTTGAAATTTGAAATTTCGCTTGGCAAAGGTCACGCATTTTGTGCGTGACCTTGGACTGAGGGGCCAAGGTCACGCACACAAGAGGGCGTTCATACGCACAAAAAAAAAACCCCAACGTGTAGAGCATGAGCTGCGCGTGAATACAGCAGAGCAGGATGCACGCCCGGGGGAGTCTACACCCCCTTTCTGAATTCTGTGTGCTCGGCGCTCTTCGTCGCCCGGTGGTTGCTGTCGCCGTAGACGGGCGGTGCTCGCGAAGAAGCCTCGACGCGGCACTGGTGTGTGTCTTGGCGTTGTATTTCGACCGGCGAAGTATGGAGGAGAGAAGAACGGACGTATACTTAGATACTGGATCCAAGGTCATGTGATGTGATCTCGGTTTCCATCTTTCCATCGCCTCTTTCCACTCACCTCGCTCCTCTCGTTAGGGGCAAACGTTTTCGGCCGTGAAGGTAAGGTGGCGAGGTGGTGGATTCGGCGCGGGAACTGGGCTGACTTTCCGCTGTTTTAGGTGGGATTTTCGGCGCGCTCTCCGTGCAGAGGTACTGGATTGAATGTATTGGATAGGTTTGAGGTGCGTTGCACGTCGCTCGACGTCGAGGTTTCTCTGATCGCTGCCCATTTTAGGCTGCGTGGGGACATCCACTTGGATCTCCTCGCGTGTTTCCTCCCCGAACACCGTGCCGTCTTCGAAGCGAACCTTGCGCTCGACGGTGAAGGTCTCTATCGGGGTCTCCACGCTGGGCCCCACCCGACCGCCTCCATGCCGCGCGGGTCTAACTTCGACCGTCGAGCACCCGCACCCACACACCTTTCTCCCGACTGGCCGTGCGCGTCGCAGGTCGGGTTTATTGCCCGTCAGGCCCTCGTACGGCGATATGGGCGCGGTCTTCTTCGTGGGCGTGCGGTTTACGCTGCCAAACGGCGTACAAGACGGCGAGCCCCTAGAACTGCTTCGGGAGGCCGCTGGCGATCAACATGTAGCCACCGAGCGTGCCCTCGGCGGCTCCATTCTTCTGCGGGGTGTCATGGGGTTGAGCTCGCGTCTCGTCCGCTGTGCCGCAAAGTGCCTGTTGACTAGGCCGCCGGTGTACTCCTGCCCGCAGTTTGCACTCTGCGCGACAGCGTCTCTTGGCGTTGGGGCACCGTCCCCGCATCTCGTCTACGACGCCTCGGACATCCCGGACGTGTCGCCCGTCTCGAGCTGGGGGAGCAACACCTGGCTGTACAACGGGCAGTACAGCATCCCGGGGGTACCTCTCCGCGGACGGCGTGCCCCAACCGCGACTGGGGGCTGTATCTGCCCCTCGGAGGGGAAAGGAGAGAAGGCTATTACATACCCCGCCCCATCCTTCGTCTGCGGCGCACCATCTCTCGCACCCGGCGCAGCACCTCACTCGTCTCAATCGCACTCGGACCGCAGGTCAGTTTCCTTCCCTTCTCTTCCCTCAAAAAAATACTGTGTGAGGCTAACGCACGCCTCCGCAGACGTGACCCCCGCCGCGACACCCGTTCCGACGCCTTCAACTCGTTCGCGCTCCCGCCCTCGCCGAACACCCACGCCTCCTCCACTATCACCACCGGCAGCAGGCCTGTACGCCCCGCCCACTTCGAACGCCCGCCCGCCCTTCGAACCTCCTCCCGCCCCACACTTCGAACGCCCACCCCCGCCCTCCCCGCCCTCAAATGCGCGCCCGCCCATTTCGAACGCCCCCCGCCCACTTCGAACACACACACCCCCACTTCGAATGCCCGTCGCCCCGCACTTCGAACGCCCGTCGCCCCGCACTTCGAACGCCCGTCGCTCCGCACCGAACCCCCGCTCCTCCTCTTTGACTTCGAATGCGCCATCCGCACCCGCCCCTTTGAACGCCCGCCCGCTCACTTCTAACCCCCCACTTCGAATGCCCGCCGAAATTCATTTATTCCAGTACCCAAACTCATACGATTTTTTGGCAGGCCGAGGCGTCGTATAGGACCACTATCGTGTATAACAGTCTCCGATTCCCTGTCGTGTGTGTCCTTGCTCCGCTTGCCAATTTTATTTCTCGATGACAATTCAATTTCATTCCGGGGTGCAGAACTGTCAAGGAAAGAGACAAAATATAACAATTAAAATGCGAGTTACTCATGGCAATGCGGTAGACGTCCGAATCATCTGCGTTGAACCAATACTTGTTGAGGCAGTTCTTTGCAAATTCGGTGGCGGCACGAACAGCGGGATGCAAGGCTTGGTCCCCCTGCAATGTCAAAAATTCGTTGATTTTATCCATTGTCGGAATGACATTCGCAATGGTGCTGATATAATTCATCGAGAACGCGAGAGTCGCGGCCTTGTACATCTGCGCGCAGTATGAGGCACCGAAAATACAATTTATAAGGAACGTACACGAAGGACCGTTACCGATGAATTCATCAATCCGAAATCGCCGAGAAGCGAGATAAGATACCAAAAAGCCGTTCCAAACAATTTTGATCCCAGACCCGTCCCGCACCCCTCAACCCGCGGTACGGGTCCACGGTATTCGCGGGTTTCAAAAAACCAGCACCGTACCCGTACCCCTTAGACCCGTACCCCCATACCCCCCACCAGACCCGCGACCCGTGCACATCCTTGATAACGACGCACCTGCTCCTGCTATTATCGTCGCAGCACCTCCTCCAGTCTCTCCTTCCCCTGCCCATGTTATCCCCCGACCCATTCCTGCGCCCATCCCCGCTAGAAATCCGGCCGTTGTCATGGAACCCGAAATTCCCGCCAAACGAGCGCACAAACCGAGTGCGCGCGTCGTGGAGCTCGCAGAGGGTCGTGCCAGCTACTATGATGAGGATCCCTGCGTGTAAGGTGAGGTCAGTTGGTTCCATGCAAGCAGCGCGAGAGAGGAGAGAGAAACACACACCGAAGACTATATTAGGGACGGCAGCCGCCCACCACACCCCACATCGTCCAACTCACGCTGGACTGACGCCCATCCGTCCGTGCCCGGCACCCACCCCTCCCGGGCATCACCATCCCGACGCCAGCCACGTCCGGCGTCGGCACGCCCCAGCCACGGCGCCCCACCAGCCCACGAACATGCCCAGCACGATGCTCCCGATCGCGATTGGGCAGTCGTCGACGGGCTGCGGGTGCTGTGCGGTTGCGAGCGCAAGACGAGAGCGACGCGGGCGGCCCGTTGCGGGTGGGCGCCGAGGGACTGGAGTCGAACACCGCAGCGCGTGAGGCGTCGGACGAGTGAGGTAGAGGACGGAGATGAGTCGTCCGTACACACGGTGCAACTATGCCGAGGTGAACTCCGCGTAGTCGTCCTGGGCGCGCGATGTGGCAGAGGAGTGAGGGTGAGGAACAACGGGTAGCGTTGGAGCACGCCAGATCGCAGACGAGCGGAAGGGGAAGCGACGCTCGCGTAGCCCTTGCCGGTAGAGTGCCAGTGCGAGCATATCACCACGGTCCGAGGACATGAGCGAGCCAGCTCCGCGCGCACACTGGCAGCGCAGAGCGTCCCGTTGGAATGGGGCGCTGGCAGCAACAGCACACGCCGCGCTTGGGTAATATCCAGCCAGCAAGCGGCTAGACTTCGCGGGAGAGCGCGGTACTTGTCCCGCACGCGTGGCCGAAAACGAGCGCGCAGGGGTGCGGGCGATATGTGTGATACCCCTGCAGTCGAGAAGGCGAGCTATCTTGTGTCGCGCACACCGGCAGCGAGAGACGGACGAGGGGCGCAGCAGTGGCAGAAGCGCGACGGCAGCGAGCGCGGGATGAGGGCGCAAGGGCAGTGGCGAGGCGCACGCGCACTGGGGCGCGCTGAAAGCGGCGCTCCGAGCCGGGAGGTGTCGTACGTGCTGGACGGATGCGAACGGGAAGGCAAGGCGGCTGCAAGAGGGCGAAAGGGCGGCGGCATGCCAAGCAGTGGAGCATGCTGGAAGTGGCTGCCGCATGCGCTCGTTCGCATAGACTCTTTCCCTCGCTGCCTTCTTCCTCTCCACCTCACGCAGTCGCACCATCAGCGTGCTCTGCGTATTCCCTCCGTTCCTCCGCCGTCTCCTGCTGGAAGTACGCCGAGATCTTGCGGTTAGTCTTGGCCTTGGGCGGGCAGTCGAGACGTCGGCAGCACGTCATTTAAATATTCTACAGCTCGAGGGGGCTTGACTGGGGTGTTGGAGCATTGGATGCCCTCTGCGATGCTTTCCTGTTGTGGGGCGCACGCTGGAGGATATGGAGGAAGAGAGGGCTGGAGGAGGGGACGTGTGCCGCAGGAGGATGGGAGCTCTGAGTCGGAATCGGTGTCGGTATGGGTGATGGAGGAAGTGGAGATGTGGCTGTGTGATCGGACCGATTGTCCGAATCTTCATCCTGCACCGTCACAAGAGCCCGCTCAATCTCAAGCTGTGGAACGTATGTAAGTAAGAAAATTCCACGAATATAGCTACATGAAAATACCTGTTCAAGGCCCTTATTGTCTAGCCGGGCATTACTAATGTACCAGTCGTATCCCAGCGTAAAACCAATTTAATTCCCCGCCCATATGCCCTACTTAACACTCTACCAGTGGAATACCACATAATCTACGTAGCTCTACATGTACCCCTCCCGCCTCACACTCTCACTCGGGTCCTTCGGCACCTCCCTCCCGCCCTTGCCCCCACTGGAAAACACCCTCGCAGCCCTCTCCCACTCCCCCCACGGCTCGAGCCCGCGCACGGCGCGGAACACGCACGCCTCGGCGTGCGCGAGGAGGAGCGTCCATATGACGAGGGTGGAGAGGAGTGCAGGGAGGGGATGGGCGCGAGGTGTTGGCGCTGACAGTGGAGAGAGACGGACACCAGGCGAGGGTCACGCCTTTTTGTGCGTGACCTTGGACTGAGGGGCCAAGGTCACGCACGCAAGAGGGTGGTGTTCACACGAAAAAAAAAAGAAATATTGATCTCGCGGAGGGAGGGGAGGCGTCGCGCAGCGTGGGCCAGAGCGCGACCAGTCGGCCGAGCATCTGCTGCGGCGCAGTAGAGGCCTCGCGCGCGACGCCGCCGCCGAGATCATTACCGCGCTGTGCCCCTAAGGATCAGCAGCACCACCATCGATCGCGAGGCATCGCCCACGGCAAAGCTGGTTCTGGATAAAAAACTCACCTTCTGCAATCATGTCGAGCTAGCCCCAGAGGCGAGGCACCAAAGCCGTACTTGCCCGCATTCCTCCCCTTCCTTCAGCCTCCCACACTCCTACGTCCGGCAACTCTTCCTGGCTGTCGTCTTCCCGTACATGGAGTACGCGCTCCCAGTGGTACAGGCCGCTTTCAATGCGGGAGGGAGCGAGACGTGCGGGCACGGTGTGGGTCGCAAATTGTCAAAGGTCAGACGCAGGCGTGTAAGACGCAAAGATGATTACCGGGGCATGTGCGCAAACTTGGAAACTTCTGTGGGTCTATATGTACTAATATGCGACTAGCCTACAAACGTTCTCGCTCCCCGGGTCGATGTACATGTCCGTTCTCGGTGGTCTGGTATGGGGTATGCCGATTGTGCTGCCGCTCGTGTGCTGCCTCGTCGCGTCCGGCGCGACACTATGCTACCTTATCTCAGAAGCCCTTGGACCCGCGCTGCTCACACCTGCCAAGTGGAAAGCCAAGCTCGACAAGTGGGCGTGCAAGATCCAGGTTCGTGGCCCTAATATTTTATGTTCGCACTGCCAACTTGCGCCGCCAGGACACAACATGATCTCCTTCCTGATCGTGCTACACATCGCGCCGCTGCCGCCGCACTGGGCGCTCAGCATTCTCGCGCCGCACGTCGGCATCTCCATCCCCATCTTCTGGATATCCACCGCGCTGGGCATACTCGGTGTGAGTGTCATCCACACGACCATCGGTGGCGGCTCGAGCAGATGACGAGCTCGGACGACTCTCACCTCATCTCGTGGCGCAACTTTTTTGGGCTGTCGGCTGTGGTAGTTGGAGTGATGATCCCCGTGGGACTACGGTATTGGCTTGGGAAGCGCGGGACGGTGGTGAATGTAAAGGACGAAAAGGCGGAGGAGGGAGCGTGCACTCCAGCTCCTCGACCGTACCACTTGTCGTTATTTGGGCTCCCATGACCGCCCCACCGGCGGCGGCCGCCCAGCGATGATGGCATGCGCTTCGAGCAGAGTCAAGGGCGCCCTCAAGACCATGGCCTCTCCAAGCGGCAGTCTCCCAGACCTGCCAGCTCGTCGCCGCCATCCTCCACCTCGGCAACCTCGAGTTCACCATCGACCGCGCCCGCAATGAGGACGCCACCTCCCTGCGCAACACCAACTTGACCTAACCGCGGCAAGCGTAGATCCACTACGCGCTCTGTCCCCCGTCTCGCACCTCCACACCGTGCACATCGCTCTACCCTGCTGGTCCCGCGGCACGCACATCTCGCTCGACCCCACTGCGTCACCCGACCCCAACACCGAGCTGTGGGCAGGGAAATGCGAGCGCTGTGTCAGGGTTATGTGTGGTGTGTGCGATTTTCCGATTTCTCGTAATCCCTTTGCTTTTTTCTCCACACGTCCTTTACCTTTGCCCCTTGTTTTCGTTTTGTTTTTCTTGATTTTCCTTCCCGGTTTTGGCTGCTCTTTCCCGCTTTTCTGCCCTCGATTGCCTGCCTTGCTCTCACATCTTCCTTTTCCCTCTTGCTCCAAACACCCGTTGCTCACCACCCAGCACAGAAGACCCCGCCTTCTGCATCCGTTACACAGTGTGCGTCCTTGCCGTTGTCGCCGACTTCCTCGGTGTCTCTGACGATTCGGTGTCTCTGACGATCGTTACTGGATGGGTCGTGCAGCTTTCAATCAATCTAGAATTTTTCTGACACGTAACGTTGTGTACAGAAACATATTACGCGGCGTTAGAGTGGGGTTGAAGTTCGCCTTCTCGCCAAATCAGGGCGTCAAGTTCCAGGCTCATGCTCGGAAGCCGCTCCTCGTCGCAGGAATGTCGTTTCCGACATCTCCAAATCTGGCGATCCGAACAACAATATCTACATCGGCCGGTCGGAGGGTCACAATGTGGATGCGCGTAGCTGTTCGGGAACCTGTTCAAGCGGAAGGACGCTCCCGCCACGCCTGGGACGCCTGACGGCACATCCTACGTCGCCCAGCAACGGCAGCGCAGCATGAAAAGCCTGCGGAGCATCAAGTTGCCCGGGACTGGGGAGCCGCAGAAGATCATCCTCGCGGCGCGGACGAGGTGTTCCTCCTCCCCGGGTCGCTACCGCCGAAGTACCACCTCTTCGACCTATTCCCGTTCTCATTACTCATTACTGGTGAAGTGTCTGCCGAAGCGCGGGGCGGAGATCAAGGGGAAGAAGGCGGCGTGGATACGGGCGAAGATGCTGAAGGTGGGCGGCGAGGGGAGCCACAATTTGCCGTTGGAGATTAGCTTGTATTTGGTGGTGTCTCTGCGTTTTGTTTCCTCTGAGCCCTGGTTTGATGTTACCGATTTTGCAGAGTTCATACATCACGCTCGCACCCCTCGCGTGCCCACGCCCGTTGCACCCACACGAACCCGTCGCGCATTCATAATCCTTGTGCATGCACGCACGTCGCCCCTCGCGCACGCCATCGCAGGGACCCCCGCTGCGCCGCCATCGCCACGCACTCGCGAGCTCGACACCCCGCCCGCCAGCAGCTCCGCTGACTGGTGTACGTGCTCGCGCGCGAGCGGGGACGGGAGCCCGGCCCATTCAGGTTTTGGCTTTGGGAGGAGCGGGTTAATGGGAAGGGCGAGGTGAGGGGTGGGGGAGGAGTGGGTTGCGGTAGCGGAAACTACTGAATCTCGACGCCACTTCCTTCTCTCATGAACGCACGAAAACCACGACTCGCGCTCGCACCGACCTTCGCATCGCATCGCATTGGATGCGTCTTCTTCACTGCCGCATACCCACCACCGGAACCCGCATCCACATTCGACGACAAAACAATATCCCCCCTTCGTTCCCTCTTCGTCTCTTCGTTTCACTCGGTCTCTTGCATATCTCGCCTCTTTTCTCTTTTTCTTGGGCAGCAGCATATTCCACAACGCACCCCATACATGTCCCCGCATCGTATTTGATATCCCACCGCACCCACCCCTCCTTACCCACATCCACACCCACATATTTACCCCCTCACATGGCTATTCCCGCCCACTACATCTCGCATACTCGTACAAAAACACCGCAGGGGAAGAAAGAAAGAAAGAAGAAGGAGAGTAATGTAATCACCACACCACTACCGCACAGAATAAAAAAATTGCTTTGATGTCTTTTGGTTTGCCGTCTGAGTCTCTCAGAGGTCTGTCTGTTTTTTCTCCGATGTATCGTATCGGACGAGCTCCTGAACGTCTCGCTCCGCTATTGCTTGCATTGCATCGGCAATCTATGCAGATGGGTGATTATCTCCTATTTTAAAACTTTTCCCACTCCATCGGGTTGACTACGGGAGACTAGATTATCTCGCTGTTTGCGCTCCCTTTTTTACCAGCGCATTTGCGTCCGAGTTCTGGTCTGCTGCATCGAATCTCCCGCGCTCACCTCGACATAGGCCTTGTCCCCCGCAGTTCGCACTTCGCGCCCGCTCGAGTGGCTGCTTCGCACGCGGCGTTTCGGTGCAGCTCTGCCCGCCGCACGCTTGCCCGCGCGTCTAGGTTTATCGGATCCGCACCTCCGCATTGCCACTCTCTGAGTCTTGTCTCAACTTTACCCCGGGATTTCTATGGTCTACAGCGCTCGATACGTCGTGTTCTCATTTGATCACAAGAGCCAGCTATAATGGTGCGACTGCTTTTTTTCCTGTTCACGGAGCTTGACTCATTTACCGTGAACTTCAGGGTCAAACTCTCTCCTCCCAGGTTTGCTTACAGCTTCATCTCTTCGATGCACTTCTTAGCTGGTATCTGTACCCACACAGAAGTCTCCGAGGCGGGCGGCAATGCTTGCTTTCCAGTATGCAGTTACGAGAGAAGCAAGTCTGGAGAATCTGTGAGTCGAAT
>JARKIC010003621.1:0-14615 GCA_029378375.1 Mycena olivaceomarginata | reverse complement strand
AACCTACCTAAGAGGGCCCTGCTCGGTGAAGGTTTCGTGATTCTTTACTCATCAGAACGGCCTTTCCCGATCGGGAAAGGCTGTGTCGACCTTCTTCCTTCCCGTCAATGGTGTCCGGCGGCAAACGCTCTGTACGCGCCTCCCAGCCCGCTGCACGCTCAGGCCTAGGCACCCACTTCAAGAGTCCTCTAAAGCAACGCGATAAACACAAGTCACGCGCTGTTCAAGGGCTAGGACGCGCGCAGAGGACGGAGGCCGCGCGCCAGGACCTCGATGCCCTCTTGCGTCGTGCTCCAGTTCCTCGCCCTCGGGACGCCGTCTCTGATGTCTTACCTGACGTCCCTGTTGATGGGGCAACAGATCTGGACACTGATATGGCGGATTGGATCGATTCGGACCCTTCGCCTGTACCTTCGTCACCTTCGCGGCCGCGACATCCCACCGGAAGCGCGCGCAACGGCTTACCGACGCGTGGAATCGGCTTCTACCTCAGCTGGAAGGCCCCTGGCTCCGTTACTACGAGAATACACACGGAGAACCACGCGGAATCATTCCTGTTGCTCTGCAATACGGTTGTATCGCGTCCTGTGAATCCTCCACCACCTCCAAAATAAGATGCCTATATCCTACTCGTGTGTAATACGGTCTACCCAGCCTTTCAACCGTCTAACTAGTTTCCAGATATCCAGCACGTTACGGTGACCACCTGCAGCTGTAAACCGGCTGCAGTTCTTCTTCTGGAGCACGGTGTCTTCCCTGCCTCACCCACCAGAACGAAGACAGGTGTTGCCATTGATGTGCTGGATTTCTATCGTGCCCTCTTTGAGCGGTCCTGTGACGCGATTACGGCGCTCGCAGCTGCGCTTCATACCGTATACGAGCGGCGGGGTTTCAAGGTTCTATCAGACCAGGTGTGTATCTGTATTAGCACAATTGACCGGGGTATTTACCTTGTACACTCAGCAGCCCGAGGATGAACGTGCCTCCGACCCCTTCCGTCGGCTGCTCATCCAGGCCGTCCAGTGGGCTACAAACCTCCGGGATCGTGTGGAGAAGAAGGTGGCCGCTGTCCTCACACGAGCGGAGTTGCAGCCGAACGTCCCAGCGCCGGCCCT
This sequence comes from Mycena olivaceomarginata, assembly GCA_029378375.1. Classification (NCBI taxonomy): domain Eukaryota; kingdom Fungi; phylum Basidiomycota; class Agaricomycetes; order Agaricales; family Mycenaceae; genus Mycena; species Mycena olivaceomarginata. Next base: position 13,500 of record JARKIC010003621.1, on the reverse strand, counting down.
CTTGATCGATGTATCACATCCACCTTCCACGCCGACCTTCGCGGCCTCCACGGCAGCCTTCGTTGCCTCCGCCACATCCTCCTCCACCGATGGCGCAGGCCCTCCCGCTGGGCATATGTCCTCGTCTGGTGCTGCTGGACCCTCCGCGTCTTCGGCGGTGCCCGATGCAGTCGCTCCAAGCCCCTCCGTGGCCTCCGCCACATCCTCCGCCACCGATGGTGCAGGCCCGCCCGCTGGGGATATGCCCTCGTCTGGCGGCGCTGGACCTTCGGTGTCTTCAGTGTCTTCGGCGGTGCCCAATGCAGCCGATTCAACACCTGGCCCTCCTCCTCTAAAGCCTGGCCGTGCTGACCGTATCTTACGTGAACGGTGCCCAGCTTGTTTCAACTTGAATGAATGGGGGCGAGACTTGAAGGAGTGCGCTCTCTACGTTCACTTTGAATGCCTTTACTAACCACTTTTCAGCGGTGGCGATGTTCAACTTGGTGCAGATGGGTGTTTTAGCTACCGCCACATGCGGAAGGCAGGCGATGGTCCCATATCATATGACCCCAGCTTTTTTATCCCCAAGCACAAGGTTGATGCGGTTGCCCGGAAGATTGATGCTGCCAGAAAACGTCCCGCCGCGAAGGTCAAGCCGTTTATGCCACAAGAGGTGATTGACGCCTGCCAGGAATCCTGGGACGCGGCAAACGAGAACAAGAGAAAGGCAGACCCCAAACGCTACGATGCCAGCGGCATTTTTGTCCTGACCTGCCGCCACGGGCAGGTCCTCTTTCTCTGTAATATTGATACTCCGGGTGAGCAACAGCGCTACATCATTGCGATGGTGGAGGAGGTTGTCAGCCTGCTACCCCCAGTGGCCACCGTTCTGGAGGCCTATGATGTAGCTTGTTGTACTGATCACAGTCTAAACCTGGTATGTTACATCACCTTCTTCGTCACCTTCGTCACCTTCGTTGCCTTGCCTGACTTGTTGACAGTTCCCCATACTCTCTGCCGACATTCGCAAGCGTGTATCGTTTGTAATAAACGGTATGCATGCTTACGGGCATCACTGGGCTTGCCAGTTGGTGTACAACCCAAAGTTCCGCGAAGGAATGGGGCTTGCTGATCATGAAGGCGTCGAACGCTTCTGGTCACGGATACGCAAGCTTATACCTCTTACAAGGGGCCAATGGGTACGATGCTTTGCCTTTGCGCTTTCTTTTTGATCGTAAAGTGTCTCAGAATTCACGCCGTATATGGATGATAGACCAATACGCGGCCTTCGTGAGCGCTGAAGGTCGTGCAAGTCTTGGAAATTGGATACACCGCCAGCAGCGCAAGAACGTGACGCCCAAGCACCGTGCTGCCATGGCTACCCTTCGAGACTGCCAAGTCCCTGTGCGGGAGCTCCGTGTGCAATGGGAGGCACAGAAGCTGGCCCAAACCTCTATCCGCTGCTCGTAAGTTGCTTGTATACCACACACATTCTCCTCTATCTTTCTCAGTTACTCTGTATAGATGCTCGGCTCGCCTGCGGCGTGAGCTGGACAAGGTTCTTTTGCTCCCAGAATCAAATTGATGCTGTGGAGAAGGCCATTGACGATACAAAGAAGACTTTACAAGGCTCAAAGGCTTCTCCCCATTCACATGCCGTCCTCCACGGTCTGGAACTAACCCATGCGAGGCTTGGTAATGAGGCGGAGGAACTATACGCATCACTCAACATCCAGGAGACCTTCCAGAGCTGCGAGGTCTTCCGCTCGAGTTCACCCAGACGCTTCTCGTGATGCGGGATTTGAAGATCAACATTCGGAAGCGTGCTATAGGCTCATTTTTCGAATGGGAATCACTGGATCGTGCAGTTTCAGGAAGGCGGGAGGCCCTAGGTTTGTGAATGAGTGTCTCAAAGTCCCACATCAAGTCATCTTATCCACCACAGGCACAAAGCTTCACCAGTCAACCCGCAAGGCCATTTCCAAGCGCCAGCCATCGCTCCTGAAGGCTATTAAGAAGTTTAATACGGGCTGCGAAACTTTGGAGCAGCTCCGCCCTCCTCAATGCAACATTCCTATCCCCTCCCCGCTTTCTACTCAACTGAATGGCCTCCAGAACGATCCCAGCCTTCATGAGGATGTCTGGATTTCGCCGTCTGCGGGGCCGGTTCCACGGTGGCTCAATGACGCAGATGTCCGCGATGGCATTCGCAGTCTTCATGTTGCTGACAGGTGTGGGGAGGAGGTTGTGCGGTTGAATTTGGAGCGGGAGAACCTTCGCCGCTGGCTTCTGGAGGAGAGGGAAGTAGTGAAGAGGGCAATAGAATCCGACCCAAGTGCGTCCACCCACCCAACATTTCTTCCTGCTAACATTTGGTAGATTCACCCCTCGTGTTTCTCCTCCGATGGCGGGAGGATGACCTTCAGGAGCTGGAGCGCTCTTGGGGCCTTTCCCTAAGGTTCCAGGATGTCACCTCCAGTTTTGTGACCCAGTCGACAACTTCCCGCGATGGCCTTCACTGCCCCCTTCGTGGCCTCCGCGGCTGCCTCCACATCAGCCTTCGCGAATGCTTCGGTGGAGGCAGACAATCTCTTTGAGGAGGAGGCCGAGGGTGGGGATGTGCATGTGGGGGCAGGTGCATATGAGCTTGATCATGGCACCATTTCAGACGAGGATCAAGCTAACCTGATCGAAGAAGTCCTTCAGGACCGGACGAAGAGGAGGAAGAGGTAGAGACCTCCACTACAGAGGCATCTGCAGATTGCCTTCAGATTCAATGGAATACACAGTTTGTCAGGATACTTTCAGGTCCTGTCAACTACTTACCATCATGTTTTGTAGGCCTCAGACAACGTCGACATCTCCCTGATCCCTGATCTAGCAACACGCAATGCCTCCCTGCAAGTCACGGAGGGTGGCATTTCTCATTTCGTCGTCCGCCCTGGTCTGTGCACTCTGGAGATTGCGCCAGCAGATTGGAAGCCATTTTCAGCGCCCCACCGGCCGGCTGAATGGGTTTGGTCTCAACGGTGTTGCCGCGTCACTTCACACCCTTTACAGTGACCCGTATTCCCCAACGAAGGCCTCTGCACAGCTGTGTGCAGTCCTCAACCACCTACGATCTCCCATGTGTGCGCTACAAGGGTTCTGACCCTGACCTCTGGCGGCGTGTAGCACACACCCAGTACTGGGAGAAGCCTGTGTGGCTGATTCCGATCCACCGGCCGTTGGAGGAGCACTGGGTGCTTGCTGTGGTTGTTGTTCCCACACGGGAAATATTTTTTCTTCGAACAGTATGGCTTCTCGCAGAGGGTGGCGACAGGACCTTCGTGTATGTCTTCCTTCTTTACATTTTACTTCTGCTGATCTCCTTGAAGGATGTTATGCTTCTTATAACTCGGATGGTTGTGCTGTCAAACCGGAATCAGCACCCATTGCATGTCTCCACGGAGGATCCCAACGAGCGGTGGACCGCGTCCCCTCTTTTTACTGTGGTGTGTGTTCATCCTCATATCACCCTCCTACTATCCCCTTACACCTTCTCTGTTTTAGGGTCATCCACGCCAGACCAATGGCTACGACTGTGGTCTTTGGGTTCTGTGCATGATGGCCGCCATCATGCGGGGCCATCGGGACGTGCAGGTATCAGAGGCTGACATGCCCTGGGTGCGCGGTGTGCTGCGGGACCATATACAGACTCTCCCGATCACATAGGGAGTCATTTGACTTACATTGTAGTACCCTTTGTGGCCTTCGTCACCGTCGTCGCCCTTCGCGGCCTTCGTGAGGGTCTTCATCGCAGCCTTCATCGCAGCCCTCGTTGCCACACTTGGTGGCCCAGACCCAGCATTTGTATATCTTGCAAATATTACTTCTCTGTCCACTGCTGTGCATCTAACTCGCGTTGTATTTCAAAAGATTTACAGCAAGAAATTGGATATAATGTTCATTTGAGATAACTATTCGAGGAATTTGAGATATGTCAAGTGAAATATCGTGCGCGCAAGCCATTGGACGTAGTGCTCCAGCATGGTATACTCCCGGGATTGGTGGTAGGGATGATACTTGCCCTCACCAAGTAATGTCTCCACCCGCGCCCAGCGACTCCACAGAGTCGTCACCAGTCTGCTGCAGTTGGTGCATCACAACCCCCCGGCCCTTCGTATATACGGCTTCACGGAGCTGGATATCCTCTGCGTTCTGTTCCCGGAGTCGGACACCATGCAGCACTGCGGCCAAGGATTTGGTGAACGACAGGTAGGCAGCGGAGTAGGGATCCGTCGCGTCTTCATCCTCCACGAAGGGTGGTTCTTCTTTCCACCCGCGCCAGGTCGCTTTCGTCGACGGCATCGGGCGAGCGGAGCGCTTCTTTGAACAGCGGCTCGTCGGAGGGCAGAGCTTGGCGGTAAAGCTCTACCATTCGTTGGGTGGGTGTGGGGACGTCAGGGAGGGTGCTCGGAGGTGCTCGCGCTCCTTTTCGGCGAACGTTCTGGACGCCGGGAGGCTGCACGAGTGTTTTGGCCGCTATGGATGTATCGTTAATACAACACGGAAAGGGCCTGTAAAGACGCACTGGGGGCTGCGAATGTACTTGAGACTGCTATTTCCGACTTGCTGTAGCTTGTTGAGCAAGGGTGCGATGCTTTGCAGTGCGGCCCATGGTGAGGGTGGTGGTACAAGTGAAAGAACTAATTAGAACTCACCTGGCTTTTGGGTCGTTTCGTGCCCCGGTTTTCAACCAACCCCCAAATTCCGGGCTAAAATCAGAGGCCAGCGGGCTGCTCAGGAAAGTAGTTTCCGGCGTTGATCCAGCCAGAACTGGAGGTGAGCTGTGCAGGAGAAAAAAACCCTGCGGGTTGACGGTTATAATGGATCCTATTGGATGGTGGTTTGAGGTAATCCGAGGCGCTGGCAGTTGCCACTTACGTGTGGGGCGTCCGGGGAAGGCGGCGACGAGTACGTGTACGGCGTCCGAAGAAGGCGGCGACAAGTGGCTGGCGGCGATGGTGGAGGGCCAAGACGACATCCACGACAAACACGTTGGCCGTTGTGACCTCTGTGACGAAACACAGCCACCTTTCGTACTTTTTTTCCTCCACCTCCACTCACTGATCCATCGTTCTCAACACGCTCCCACTGTGGTAAGCTAACCACTGGCAGTTCTTGTCTTGGTCTAACCACCTCTCAGCAGCTTCTCCATCCGGTTATCTTGACTTAGCACGACGCGTCGCGTCGTCTCTATTACTGTTGCTGTCCCTTCTCCTGGGCTCCCGGGGCTCCTTGTGTCTGCACCAACGGTACACGGCCTCAGTGGGTCTTGCAATCGTATTCGGTGCGTGTTTCTCTTCATTGGCTAGTTTCTGAAGGCTGACGAAGACCTTCGTTTCTATATACGCAGTGGCACAAAACCCACCTCCAGAGGAGCGACGGGGAGTGTGTACACAGTGTTCACCACTGTATACACGCGTTGTTGGCCGTCGAACGCGTTCGTTCGCCTTTATCCCCACCAGCAAGTTCCTGAAGGCTGACGAAGGCCTTCGAGAAGGCTGACGAAGGCCCTCGTGAAGGCTGATGAATCCCCTCGTTTTCTTTGTTTTCCACACTCGGGGCTCTCCCGCATCTCCGACGCATTGTTTGTAAGTCTTATCCTGTCGATGCTTTGACTGGCTGACTGATCATGTACTTGTATTCCAGACTTTCCCAAATCTTAACCCTCTGTCTCGAAAAAAATGGCGCAATACAACCGGGACGCCGATCCGTTTTCACCCTCCCCCAACGCGCACTCCACACCTCTGGCTCAATTTCCGGACACCGGCTTCAATGCCGACCTCTCAATGTTGGTCCCAGACTCCCTGGACCTGGAATCATCTACAATGCCGGCTGGTCGTATCTCCGGGCCCCTTCCTATGGTCTGACTGCCGCGGAGCAGGCAGAGATCGACGCTGACCCGAATGCTGACGAGGACGAAGACATGGAGGACGAGCTGGACGAGTCGCCCGTCCCCCCTGCTCCTGACCGCCGCCCCTTGGAGCTACAGCACGCGCATGTCCGCTACGCTCCTCCTGCTGAGGATGCGCAGATTGCGGGTGGCTACCCGCGCAGGGAGGCAACACCCCCCCAAAATCCCCCTGTCGACGCGCTTGCGCGCGACCACCAATCCCTCCGCTCGCGCTCTCGGGAACAAAGACGCCGGGGCGATGCATTTGCGTCGCGAACAGTCCTTAAAAGGGTCCGCCGCGGTCTTCGGGCCTTCCCAACCGCTGTCTGTTCCACCACCTCTGCCGGTGCTCCCATCCACTCCCCCGCCCCGTTTCCAGCTACGCCGTGGAGAGCAACGCCACCCAGAGCGGGGGTCAACCCGAGCCATGTCCGATGAGCCGAGTGCAGAGGCCCGTCGCCCAGGCTCGTGCAGACGCCACCCCCAAGTCTAAAGCCCGTGCCCCCTCTGCGGAGCCCCACGCTTCTCCCTCTGGGCAGGTCCGCCCATCCCAGCAAGTGCCACGCTTCGACTTCGCCAACATGGGGTTCCGCGGGCCCGAGAGGACGGGCACCACCATCCCGCCACCGCCGCCTTCCCGCGGCGGGATCCCAAGCCGGCCGCTGCCACGCGCCCCGTTACGCGCCCCACCACGCGGCCCGCCCCGCGGCCCGCCCGCCGCCCCCGCCGCCCCCGCCGCCCCACAGCGCGCTTTATCAACCCTTTGACCTTGCCACCGCCGCCACCTCGTCCATCCGAGGTGGGGGGGCGTGTTCCGCCCTCCCCCCTCCCTCCGGTGCCCGAGCACCCAGAGTCCCAGTATTGGGGATCCGGATTTCACGACGGTTGTGATATCTCCGACCGTGTCGACGCCCCACCCGACCGTCACGACACCCTTCCCGACCGTCGCGACACCCAGCCAGACCGTCGTGACACCCTTACTCCCCGTAGCGACTCCCCCATCGACCGTCACAACACTCCCCCCCACCTGTGATGACACCCCCAACCCGCGCGATTCCCCTGACAGCGACGCCGACGCTGCAGGGAAGGATTTTGGGGGCCGTCCTTCCAAGGTGCAGGCCGCCAGCATGGCGGGATTCGTACAGGAGGTCCGCTCTCTTGCGGAGAAATATTCGCAGGAGAACGGCCTTCCCGCGGACGTTACCTCGCCGCCGTCGTACGTGCAGCGGACAAGGGCTCTCGGGGCGGCAATGGGTGGAACACATACCAGGCTTTCGCACGAAGCCGACGCCACGCTGCGGCGGAGTATCAGCGCATTGCTCCTGACTTCGACCCCCATACCATGAAACTCCCCCGTTTCACTGCAACTGATCTCAGTTGCATGTACAGGAAGTTTCAGGAGGCCTACCCCGATGGCGAGGCGGAGACCATTCTCGGCAAGTACCAGGAGGTTGCACAGGGCGAGCAGGAGGACACTCTGGCGAGTCGGCAGCGACAATTTGACCGGGTTTGCAATAGCTTTCGGGGGTCGGTGCGTATCCCTCCTCCCTCTCGCATACCTTCCTCCTTATCCTTCCCCAGATTGACGCGGCAACCGAGAAGGGCTTCGAGGTAATTGCCTTCGCCTGCGGATCCTACGTGCACGAGGATTCCGAGCTCGCCCTCGTAATTTCCTCCCCTGGTCTTGCCGACGTGAGTGCTCTGTTTTTTTTGTTTCTTTCTTGATACTAATTTGTGTCTCCGTCCAGTTTGCGACTTATCTCAAGCATGGCGCAAGTGGTGAACCACTGACATGCTCAGACCTTCTCGGTATTGCGAAGATCTGTGCTTAGTAGGTGATCCTGTCCTGATTGTTACCTTAAACTGATTTCTTGCAGTACATCGCAACTGACAGCGCTCATGGAGCCTGGTGTGATCATTCCCGACGCCCTTCTCGACGCGCTGGGCAATTCAAGTCCGGCGAAACTGTCCGCGACAACCTCCGCGAAGGCCGCGAAGGTCGCGAAGGGAGTCTCCCCCGACACCGTTGACCCCTCCTCCATCGTCGTCGCCCGTCGTGCTCCATCCCCCGGCTCTGCTTCCCGGATCGTTGCCACCACGCCAAACATTAACGCAATGCGGGACCGCTTTTGCTCAATGAGCCAAGAGTGTCTGGCGCTGGACTTGTTCCGTGACAAAGGGGGCAGGGTCGGTAACTTTCTCTGGGTGCCCCTCGGCGCAACACTCGCCGCCAACGACCTGCGCCTCGTCGGATACCCCGCCAACGTCCGCCTCCCTGGCGAGATTGTGAGCGACAAGGCAAGCGGCGCGTGGCGCTCCCAGGACCTGACGTACTTCAATGTTGCCCTCCTCGAACACGAGTCGGGGTCGGGCTGGGGCCTCCGGCTGGAGCGGCACGAGTACAAGAAGGGTACGTGACCATTTTTTTCTCTGTCTCTCATTTTAATCACCTCATCTGCCAGGCGACCTTGTCATCGTCGGTCATAACTACGAAGACGACGCCCCGGACGAGCCTGCTGCCGCTGCCCTCCACTGGAAGACGTCGTGCGGCAGGGAGGTGCGCTGCCAAGATGCCCTCGGGAATATTTGGGCCGCGTGCGTGGACCTCCGTCGTGCCGGAGATGCTGCTATCACAAAGCGGCTCATCGCGGAGAGGCAGGTGAAGGCGCCGGCGAAGGGCAAGGCGAAGGCGAAGGCGAAAGAGTCGGACGGGGAGGAGGACGAGGAAGAGGAGCAAGAGGTGGAGGAGGTGCCGAGCGCGAAGGGGAAGGGTAGGGCAGCACCGAAGCCTGCGCTACGCTCCGCCTCCAAGCCCGCTGCGAAGCCCGCCGCAAAGCCTGCCCCAAAGCCTGCACCGAAGCCTGCCGCGAAGGTGCCGAAGGTGGGGAAGACCGCAGCTTCGAAGCAGAAGACCCCCCTCGACGAGAGCTCCGACGAGTTCTTCGACGACGACGACGACAACGACGGTGAGGAGGAACCAAGCCCACCCCCGGCGAAGAGGCTTCGCTCGGCGGGGGCTCCCCGGCCAGTTCCGGCGGTGACGAAGGTCGGGAAGACTTCGGCTCGGAAGCGGAAGGCTCGCCCCGCTGAGGACTCCGGCGAGTTCTTCGACTTCGACGACCACGACCACGACGCTGAGGAAGAGGAGGAGACGACGCTACCCCCCGCCAAGAAGACTCGGTCGGCGGGGGCCTCCGACACCTCCCGGCATCCCCTGGCCACGCAGGAAGGCGGCGGGAGGTCCTCCAAGTCCTCGAAAGCATGTCACCTTCGCCTCCGGCAACGCCAACGACCCCGCTGTCCTGGCTGAACGGCGCCGGCGCATGGGCGCCATCCCCTCTCCTGAATCGCAGGCGGGGCCCAGCGGTCATGCATCCGGAGGCCACGGTGGAAGGAATGTCATCCCTGCGGGGCACGAATCCCATGTCGCAGGGCCCTCCGCCGCTTCCACGCCTGCAACACCTGCGGAGCTGGCGACGTTCCTGGGCAGGCTCGCACATGCTTCTTCCGATGAGTTGGCCGTTCTCATGTCGTCTATCAAATTCCCGTCGCCACCGTAAATTTTTCTACTATTTTCCAGCGCTTTTTTGCAGCCCCCGCCGTTTCGCGAAGGCCTTCGCCGACTCGCGAAGGCCTTCGCACATATCATATCTTGGACTGGCACATCCCCCAGACGCATCTCCATATCTTGCAGCTCTGTATAATTGTCCTACCATCTTGCTGAACCCATAGCCCCGCGTACATACTGTATTCTACATCGTTGTTTTGGTACCTATTTCTTGTGATCCTGTATACACAGTTGTATACAGTAGTTTGTTGTATATACCACCTAATGTAAATATATGATCTTGTGTAAATTGGCAGTGTGCCCGGAATATGTGGTGACAAAGACAACGACAGCTGGCGCGAAGACACGAAGGTCCTTCCCGATTAGGAAGGTGAAGAAGGCGACGAAGGCTGGCGCCAGGAGACGAAGGTCCTTCCCAATTGGGAAAGGTTCGACTTGACTAATTTGACTAACAGAAGCACGGAACCTTCGCCTTCGAGACTCCTCTTAGGTAGGTTATACTACTACACTTTAACCTACCTAAGAGGGGCTTACATACACCCAAACGTAGGTTCCTTAGGTGCTCTGAGGTGAAGGAACTGAGAGGAAGTGTGCAACTGACCTCAAGGATACTAGCTGGCAAACCCTTTGACCGACATTTGCCTCAGCTCGTTCCAAACCATTTGAATGCCAGTCGGGCGATTCAGAGAAAGGGATAGCGGGTTGCCTATGATAAGTACCGCAGGGAAAAAAGTTTATCACCGTCCAATTCCCGCTGGCCGATTTGACCGACCCCGCCATGATGCACGACAATCCGTGGATACTTAGCGCGTGGTTCCTCGCGGGGCTCGTGGTACATTGTGTTTTGTCCCTAGCTCGTTTGATCAGCGTCTAGATGCGGGCAGTGACGCGCTCTACCGACTGACGGTGCGGGTCGCCGACAATCGCTCTGTCGCGTCCACAAGAGCATGCATATTCAAATTTGCTGAGCTTCGATTCTACACTGCTCGAGGAACATCTGATACTTCTCGTCCGCCCCCGGCCCAATCATCAATCCTCGCAACCTCTCTACAAGCTCGGGGTATTCTCCGGCGTCATAATAATACAACCAGAGTTCCAACCGGCGCAGATTTCTGAGCTTCAGCACGCAGCGAGCCCAGGAGTAGTCGATGCGCGGGTCGAGTTCTTCCATTTCGGTTCCGCTTTGAGCTCGAACGCCACACGCTCGAGGCCCATCCGGTGGAGTACGACGAACACATCCTTCCACCCCGAGGCCAAGGATGGCCTAAGCTCGTACACGTAGACGCTGCGGATGTCCGGGAGGCAGTATTCTCCTAGCCCGTAGCGCACGAGCATGTCAAGATGCGAGGCACAGAAGGAGAAGGTGTTGCGCTGGTGCAGAATCGGCAGGGCTTCGGCGTAGATCTGTCGGCAGGAGCGTAACAGCGCAGGGGTGAGTTGGTCGGCGGCGGCGGGGGGGATGTTCCTGGTGCGGGCGTGTGCGAGGTTGTCGACAAGGACATAGCACCGAGACCAAACCATACGCCAGCCCTTCGACGCACCATCAACGACGAGCAGATCGATCAACCGTCCGCCGAGAACCTGCTCGAAGATGCACTGCCGCAGCTCCAAAGGAAGCTTGGAGAGCAAGTAACAGCTTTGGGGCTGTTCCTTCACCGGGAGATGCTGAATGTCGATGCGAGGGGTAGGGAGAGGCAGTGGGTGTGGTAGAGTCGGTAACACGCGCCTTCCCCCATACTTGCCACCTACTCCACCACAGACGAAAATGCCACACAAGCAGGACAACAGAGAATGACACAAAAATATTCAAAAAGGTCCCGGCGGCCTTGGAGATGGCCTTGACGCTGCCAGAGGCATAATACTAGGAAATATGTCTCTGAATTAGTTTACTGCACAGGAATAGCACTTACATGTTGCCTCTGAACGGTTCACAAGGGAGACTGGGAGAAGATAGAAGTTGGGGTGAAGTCCCGGTACTTATATGGCTGTGTTTTCCGACGTGGCAGCGACAACACTGCTTGGTAAGAAGCAGAATCTTGGAAGACACTTCCGAAGATACGGAGATGGTTGCGTTGTGGTTGCGCGCCAAGAAAGCATTATGTGGCGGTGCAGCCCATTGATGAAATCATGGTTCAATTGCAAGTTCAAACATCCAGCGGCTTGAGCTCACCAGCTCGTAAATTCCTCCGAGCTGGAGCGACAGATGAACCAAGGAGTTTTGAAATCATATCCAGCTATCTTCTCCCATGCGGGTTCACGACGAAAATTGAAAAACCGTGAGTTGAACTTCGCTCGAGATTGAACACGATTCTCCCAGAGGATCGAAACAACATAGAGCATCGCCAGTAATTACCCAGGACCAAATCGAGCTCCCGATTGGAAACATTAGAGATTTGTGCATGGTTTGTCCCGCTGGCCTACCGGACGTGCTTGATTTTCAAAAATTCGAACACTGAGGAAATGAAACGATGTTGAACTCGATTTATGCTTGGATCTGGAAACAGCAATGAAGAATTTGTAATCCCCCCCGAAAATATTACAGCGCTATACTATGTCCCAACGTAGGCTGAACAACAGATGCTTTAACAACATCAGCTAATAGGTAACTCGTGAATATTCCCTTACCAATATAAATATCGGGGCTTGATAGGGGAGCCGAAATTAATCGCTCCTACACTGCTCAAGAACATCTGATACCTCTCCTCAGCTCCTGGTCCATCATCAATCCCCGCAACTCTCTACAAGCTCGGGGTCTTCTCCGGCATCATAATAATACAACCAGAGTTCCAACCGGCGCAGATTTCTGAGCTTCAGCACACGGCGAGCCCAGGAGTAGTCGATGCGTGGGTCGAGTTTTTCCATTTTGGGTTTTGCTTTCAACTCGAACGCCATGCGCTCAAGGCCCATCCGGTGAAGCAAGACGAACACGTCCCTCCACTCCGAGGACGGCTCATACTCGTACACGTAGATGCTGCGGATGTCTGGGAGGCAGTATTCTCCCAGCCCACAGCGCACAAGCACCTCGAGCTGCGAGGCGCAGAAGGAGAAGGTGTTGCGCTGGTGCAGAATCGGCAGGGCTTCGGTGTAGATCTGTCGGCAGGAGCGTAACAGCGCAGGGGAGAGTTGGTCGGCAGCGGCGGGGGATGTTCCTGGTGCGGGCGTGTGCAAGGTTGTCGACAAGGACATAGCACCGAGACCAAACCATACGCCGCGTTTCGACGGACCATCGACGACGAGCAGGTTGATCAACCGTCCGCCGAGAACCTGCTCAAAGATGCACTGACGCAGCTCCAAAGGAAGCTTGGAGAGCAAGTAACAGTTTTGGGGCTGTTCCTTCACTGGGAGATGTGTCGATGCGAGGGGTAGGGAGAGGCAGTGGGTCGGGTAGAGTCGGCAACTCGAACACGTGGACTCCCCCGCACCTGCCACCTACTCCACCACAGACGAAAATGCCACAGAAGCAGGGACAACAGAGAATAAGGCAAAAATATTCAAAAAAGGTCCCAGCGGCCTTGGAGATGGCCTTGGATGCTGCCGGAGGCATAATACTAGGAAAAATGTCTCTGAATTAGTTCACTGCACGGGAATAGCACTTACATGTTGCCTCTGAGCGGTTCAGAGAGACTGGGAGAAGATGGAAGTTGGGTGAAGTCCCGGTACTTATATGGCTGTGTTTTCCGGCGAGGCAGTGACAACACCGCTTGGGAAGAAGCAGCAGAATCTTGGAAGACACTTCCGAAGATACGGAGATGGTTGCGTTGTCGTTGCGTGCCAAGAAAGCATTCCCGCTACCTTTAGGTAAGGCCCTGATCGGGTGCCGGGGTTGGGCAGCCGCACCCAGACTGGCAACGGCTGAAGATGCCTCGCTACCAGACTCACACGCGCGTCATGGGCTTGAGGATCGTCGTTGGGACGCCGGAACTTGTCGGATCTAGTAGTCATCAATGTTTTGTAATAATCATTTGAAGTCTCTGCCCGCCCTCCTTCCACTGGGACCGTGTTTCTGCCCCTC
>JARKIC010003620.1:0-14725 GCA_029378375.1 Mycena olivaceomarginata | reverse complement strand
CGCACATTCGGGAAATCAGTTTCTCAAGTGTGGATTTACAGAAAATCCGGGTTGCCTCCGATACGCTCGGAATATAGCAAACCTCCAAATCAAGCAGTGTTCTTGATAGATTCGGCCGCTTCCGTGTGCCTCAGCGCTTAACATTCGCGTAACACACCGCCATGTCCCCAGAAAAGGCAAGTCTGAGTCAATGCAGGTCATTTGGATATTTACGGGACTGCAGCGCCCCGCATTGCGCGCCTAACTATGACTGTTAACACACGCGATACCTGTAATCGGAATGGCTTAAAGCGCATCGCTCTGCGGGCTTGATATCCATCCCAACCGTACCCAAGTCCTCATCCCATCTCCACACCAAGGACACTTTAGCAACAATGCCTGGAAAGACCGTCCGCTTCTCCGAAGACGTCGTCTTCCCGCCTACCCCTTCCCCGACCTTCTCCAACACGTCGCTCCCATCATCGTATGGGCCCCTGACCCCGCCCAACGCATTCAACCACTACGCCAGTTGAATGCGGGTGGTGAGCAGGGCACCATCCATCCCGTCCTCGAATTCCGAGGACCGGCCGCCCCCTATCTCTGCTTCGACGTCACGCTGCCGCAGCAGAACGTTACACCGTCGACGAAGATGTCCTCGGACGTCCTCATGAACCCGGCGACGAAGAGGGACTCTCAACACTCATCCTCGTCCACCCCCGCCGGCGCCTGGCACATAACCGTGCGGCCAGCCGAGGGCAAGGTGGTGCTCGTGCGGGACGTCCTCAGCGCAATATACACGTCGCTGCGCCAACCAGCCACGGGCGCCGACTTCGAGTCGGTGCCCCCACCCGTGCAGCGCGAAGTTGGAGCCGCGTTTGCCCGCCGCTGGGCCCGAATGCCCCCCCAGATGCAGAATGCAGAACGGGCGAAGGGGCTCAAGAGGGTGGACTTTTTGGGGTCTGGGGTTACGTTCGCTGGGCTTTCGAAGTCGCAGATGGCTGGCTGCTGGAACCTCCTGCTGGCATGAGGATCAGCGTTGCCCCAGACGAGCGAGTTATACCCAGCTACCCTCATACCCACCCCAACCCACCCCCAACTCAACACTCTGTATCGCTATTCAAACCCCACCTCCCATCCCATGACTGTCTTATTAGTGTTGTACCTTGTATTACCAGCGACACGTCTATTCGACGGACAATCCTCCACTCGATAGTAATGAAATATTATGAAATATTTATGAATTGAAGTTCTGGGACTCGGAAGATAAGATAAGAGCGAGTGTCGATCATCCGGTAAATACGCGGTCTGTGATTGGTCGATCAAAGCTGTCTCGGCCGAGCACGACACTGCTGTGTCACTGCCACATTACTAATCATCTGGCCTTGCCTGGATCCGTAATCGGGAGACTCTCGTTTTCTCGTCCTCTCACCATGTCCTCTGTCGTTCGTTTTGCTCGTCTGCAGCATGCATCCCGCTTCTCGTCCCTCCCTTTCCTGTACCCGTGCCTCGCAACCGCAGCGGGCCCCGCAAGACGGGCCATGATGTCAGCATACCGTCCTCAGGAAGACGGACAGACCCAACCCATACCGGAGGCACCTCCGCTAGTTATCCCATCGCGCACGTCGCTTTCTCCGGATGCAGCAGCACCCCAGACCGCCGCACGGCCGCCTCCGCTTCCAAAGGTCGAAAAACCCCGGCCAGTTCTTCGGGCAACGAAAGCAGCGTTGACAATTGTTCGTCGTTCTCTAATCGAATCTTGACTCGTATTCATCGCAACGAACTCAGACACCCGATGCTGTTGTGCGGCTGCGCGCGCTGATGAATGGTCCAACGCCACAGCTAATACGAATTGGTGTTCGTAACAAGGGCTGCGCTGGCCTATCATACCACTTGGAATACGTGGAAAAGCCTGGGAAATTCGACGAGGTCGTGGCGCAAGATGGCGTCCGGTCCTCATAGACAGCAAAGCGTTGTTCTCTATAATAGGGAGCGAGATGGGCTGGGCGGAGGGAACCTCTTAGGTTGGTACCAAAAATCCAAAAATAGCTGTGCGGCGTTTGCTGACGAATTTCCGAAGCTCCAAGTTCGTGTTCAAGAATCCTAATATCAAGGACGCGTGCGGATGCGGCGAGGTCATTCACTGTAGTGTCATAATAATTGTATCATTTGCACGCAAGACGAATCATTACAGTATAACTTTGTATCTATATTATATTGGTCCAGACAATTTAAACCCCGCGTCTACCTGTCCTTTTTCTGCGACTTCTTCTTGTCGTCTGGAGGGGAAGACAGTAAGAATGTGAACAGCACATAAATGCATGCATGCATACCTTGGTCCACGGATTTTCGAGGTGTGGTTTCGCGGTCCTCAAACCATGATCTCCGTCCGCACTGCACAGTTCCTGGGCCGTAAAGTCCCAGATATCGTGCCGGCAATTCAAGCTCCTCGGCCGAAATAACGAGCCTCGGGTCGTCCACCAGGAACTTCGCGAGCTGTGTATTCTGATCCTCCGGGCGGCAGAACGGTATGAACACGACCAGCACCGCGAGCCGGGGACACTCTGCCAAGATCTTTTGCAAAACGAGCACATTGCTGGGCCGGATCTGGGTTTTATAATTCCGGGAGCGCAAGGTGCGTCAGCGCGGGGAGGTCGGGCGAAGGGGATGTGCGGCCAGCGGTGCGGCGCGTCGAGGAAGGTGGAGGTGCGTGAGCCGCGCAAAGGCCGGGTGGTGGAAATAACTGCTGTCCTCGGCCACCACGGGCAAAACCGTCGATATAATCGAGGCTGATACACATTCTCTCCAGCCGGAGCTGGGACAGTACACTGAACGGCGTCGGCCCCTGCGAGAGATCGACGAGGTGCACGACGCCGGTGCATATCGAGAGGATACGCGCGACTGCGGGGGCGTTTGGGAGGAGATAGGGGTCGATCTGAATTTCTTTGATCCATTTTGCGGAGCGCGCAGGACGCGCCTCGATAGCCCGCAGCAGTGAGGGCAGACTCCAGCTCGACTGCACACGAGCACGGAGCGGTAGAGAAGGGGCTCGATCCTGCGGGAGCACGCAGTCAGCACACACGCGGTGTGGTGAGGTTCAATCATCAATAGTGCTCACCAGGCGCGACACCGGTGCGCGACGAGAATAATCCGGAGCGCCGTCGGCGGGGTCTCTGTGCGCCGCCAGTTCGAACACGGTGCGCTCGAGGTCGGGGGGGAGCCTGGGCTCGCTGCCGCTGGACAGCATGGTTTTGGTTTTGGAATTGAAATAGGGTGCAAAAAGAAATCATAATCATCATCAGGCGAAGCAAATTTTTGAGTCAGGGGCAAGCGCGACCCCGGTCGGGCCCGCCAAAAATTACGCGGTTCAGAGCCGTTCCATGACTAGGGTGTAGGGATGGAGAGGTTGATTGGTGTTCGAACTGAAATCTCCGCGACGCGTTGATTCAGGTTGTGTGCAATTTCATTGCCGCGTCACTGTAATCAACGGCCGAGGAAAATGGTATGTGGCTAGCCATCCACCATCTCTCGAGAGGAACGGCGTTTCGCAACGTTTGCGATTCGTCCGGGCTGGTTCCACCCTGTCACCGAAGAATCTTCAAACGGTCAAACAACTTTTCCCGGTCATTGCACAGGTCTGGAAGAATCGATTCAGTTCGCATAAACTCACAGAGCAAGGCGCACAGTACCTCAGGGAGGGAAGGGGGTTGTTGCAAGGCCGTTCGCCAGAAGCGGTCAGAGGACGTCGAGTCGCATAAAGTCGAAACGTTAACAGTTCAGAGGCCGAGATAGTCCAGAGAGGATATAATTTCGTCCGTGCTGTTTTTTTCGACTGGCTGCAAAAATTCCGGTGTGATCCTGGGAAAGTGGCCAGAAGAGGAAGAAGGGAATTGAGCGGAGGGAGAAACACCTGAGTGAAAGTCAATTAAATGTGCGAATAGAACAACGCGATGAATCACTTACCTCGCTGTACCCCCTCCTCTTTACATAAACCCGGGTTCAGAGGAATATAGGGTGGTCAAGACGGGGTCAGAACGTCATGGGTATTCGTGAGGCGTAAGCTACTGATATAAGTGGTACATATTGTGTGCACAGTGTAGTGTATTGTATGTACGATGCGAGTGAGAGCCAAGAACAATCGATGGGCTGCGCGGTACCTAGCGTGCCGCGGTGCGTGTGCCCCGCCGATCCGATGCTACCGTCGTCGCGCAAAGACGGCGACGAGGACGACGAAGGGGACGTAGGTGAAGAGGGCCACGACGGCCATGATGCGGCAGCGCGTGCGCCATGTACGCGCGTCTGCAGCAGGTGGTTAGCTGGACGAAGCGACGGCGGCGCGCGTACATACCAAACTCGAGCTGCGGGTCGTCGAGCACGACCTGCTGCGCCTCCTTGCCGACGCGGCGCGTGCGCAGGACGCGCAGGGAACGAGGCGGCCCACCAGACGGGGAAGAGGACGAACCCGATGAAGAAGAGCCACGCGTGGAGGGGGCTGCCGCCGGCCTCGGTCCAGCGGCGCCATCGGTCGGCGCCGTGGCCATCTAGACTGCCCACTGAAAGGGCCAGCCGGTGGGCTGTACACGAGGGGGCTTGTGCGGGTCGCGCATGTGGTATGCGGTATTGCCGGAGCGGGCTATAGAGGGTGCGTGCGGGGAGATGAGGGCGGAGATGGGGATGGAGGACTGGGAGATGGAGCGGCGTGAGGGTGCGCGGTGAAGGGACGCAGTTTTTAGACTGGATGGATTGGGCGCCGCGGGAGGGTGGTCGGAATGACTTGCGACTCGACCAGGAACCTACATTGGCGGCGGTGTCGCCTGAAGGCTCTTGTCCGGCAGAACCAGGGCGCGACTCGGTCGGGGTCGAGAGGCGGGCCCGTTTTTGGCGATGGAAAGACGAGGGCGCGTGCGACGAGTTGACTGTGGTCGCATTAGACTGACGCAGAGCTGCATTTAATTTTGTTTGAGAAAAAATTAACAGGGCATCGCGACGCTACCCACGGCGGGGGGCGACAGCAAATGTTGCCTTTTGCTCGCGCTCCTTCTTGGGTCGGGGGCGTATTACCACCCTCTATCTCTGTTGCCTTCCGCTTGCCTTTTGAGCTGCCAGTTGAATTCCGGGCGGGCGGGGTGTGGAGGGAATCGGGGGTTGGCGGGTTCGGGGGTGGGGGACGATGTGGGACGGGTTGGGGGTCGGGGAGGGGTAAACGAGAGGGACGGCAAGTCTAGCCTGGTGGTCATCGTACAGTACAAAGGCACCACTCCTTGTGCTTTTAATTTGATTAGATTTGGGATGCTGCAGCATAACACTAACAAGTCTTCGAATTCCCACTGAAATCTCTCACGTTACAGCTTTGGAAAAAACCATTTGCAAACGCGCCAAAATTGTCAATTTCTCTTCTGCGTGTCCCAGGTGTGGCGGCGGCGCGTGGAGAGTGGCTATATCCTTGGATTGAGTGCTTCTCAGAATCTCAAAATTCCCTTCGATGCTTTGTCGCTACTCTGGGGTCTGCTCCAGTGATATTCACGGCAGGCTATAGTGAAGATTGAACGCGTCGTCTGGCGCGTCGTCCGTGCACAAGATGGATAAATGTGGTCACGTGACTGGTGTCTATGCGCCACTATTCAAATTCGTTTTTACCATGGATCTCATAACTTATACCTGTGCCAACGAATCACTTCTCATGCTGGGATATTGCGCTACAATCGAGTTTATGGGAGATTGGCAATTGCCTTGTGGCAAGTTGTTTCCTCGCGCAGACTCGCGTCGGGCGCATACGTTGGCCAGTCGATCGATTTCTTCGATCGCTGCTTTAAAACGGATGGTCAGTAAGACAGGAGGAACCTATTTCTTCTTTGGAACCACAACATCCCCCCTCAGGTTGTGCTTTATTCTCTCTTCTTATTCCTGATAGCGAGCTAGACTTTACTAGAGACTCAACCACATTGTCGCAGACATTAACCACCTCGCCTGCGCCCATGAGCGATCGTATTTATCGCGGCATGGACCGCCTCGAAGCTCCTCTCACTCAAGTGGTGCGCAAGGCTATCGCCGGCCTCTTGAACTCTCCCCGCCCTTCATGATCTTGCTGGCGCGCGCCATAGACATCATCGCCATAGGCGCCTCGCCTTCGGACATCGCGGCTGCGGCTTCCAAATTGTCGACTCTCTTCCAAAAACACTCCCCGCTGTTTTTATCGCCAAGACCATTTGGCAAAGCATCGAATATGGCAAAACCGAGTTTTCCGCGAGCGGAATTTCAATTCAGATATCCGATTCCCTCATCATGGCCGTCGAATCAACACCTATATCCGCCGACAACGCTCCGTTTCTGGCGACTCTGGCGGTGGCCACCATTACCACCAATTGGCTCACTGGGCTCGCGGGCACCTAAAGCTGCCCATAACCCCGCCAACGTCACATGTTTCGCGATTCTGCTCGACAGTCACCGAAGACACTGGCGCGCGCACCATCCACGGCGAATCCGGATACTCCGTCGAAACAGCGGTATGGGGCGGCGTCATTAACCGCCCTCTTCCAGTAAGCTTCCGTTGAGGTACTCCAAGTATTTTGTTGCTTATTTATTGATTTTAGGCACAAGGAAGGTACCGAAGATCCCGGAAATTTCTCAGCGACGAGTGCGCTATGCGTCGAGGCTGGCACCTGTATGGACCATAGAACAATATATGGACGATAACGGGCCACCTCCCACCGAATATCTTCTAGGTGAGTTGTTAGATGACAGTGTTCAACTATCTTGACCCATCACTCCCACACAGAGTCCCACCGGCTCGCGGAGGTATTGCGGCAATTGGGGGAGGGGGAGGGGTTCAGCTTTCCGTTGTTCCGCGTAGCAGACCTGCCCGTGGTCGGGGAGGAACACGGCGGTTATCACCGGCTGCGCGCGCATTGCGATGGAGAGGAACGTACAAAACCAAAGGTGCTTTTTGGTGTCCGCCGCCCTTCAAGCTGTTGGGACGGAAAGGAAAGGGACCCAGACACATTTTCGGTATTGGTGTAGGTGGCGGAGTGTTATTGTCATTGCCTTTTTTGTAGTAGCACCGTTACATGACATGGCTTTATTCATCCAGCCAGCGACCCGAGGCTCGGAAAAATAAAACAGGATCGAGCTGGCCCTCGAGGCGGTGCTTGATGAGCGTGAGGTTGAAGGAGTAGAGGAAAGGAAATGAATGGGAGAGGGATGGTAAGCAGGATAGCAGTAACGGCTTGCCGAAGGCATCAGGGTGAGTCAGAGTAAGTCGTTTCGACGTTTTCTGGGG
This sequence comes from Mycena olivaceomarginata, assembly GCA_029378375.1. Taxonomy (NCBI): domain Eukaryota; kingdom Fungi; phylum Basidiomycota; class Agaricomycetes; order Agaricales; family Mycenaceae; genus Mycena; species Mycena olivaceomarginata. The sequence goes on along the minus strand of JARKIC010003620.1, from coordinate 7,473 downwards.
TCGTTTCTAGGGTTTTTTCTCAAGTCGTTTCTGAAGTCGTTTCTCAAAATTGTTCGCGTCAGAAACGTGGGGAGAAACGACCTCGCATTTATTTCGCTGGAGAAAACGCCCTTGCAAAAACACCTCCAGAGGCGTTTCCGAGGTGTCTCTGAGGCGTTTCTGGTTTTCCCATACTTTTAATTCATGTCCCTAATTCGAGAAACGAATCCAGAAACGACCCATTAAAAGTTACTCTGACTGACTTAAAGTTATTACTAGAATTCAAACCCCGCCATTGGACGCGGTCACGTTACCGTGCCTTTCTCACGCTCACAAACACCTCGATTCGTCTACCACCATGCACGAGCCAAAATCTCCGACTGCGAACTCATAACCATGAGATCGAGGAAGCTACCGTCTCCGAATTGATCGAGCTTCATTTTCGACTCCGTGGAGCAAATGTGGGGAGCCGATGGTTCGCCTTACCAAAAGTGGTACAGAAGCGTAGCGACTGGGAAGGACGCAGTGGGTCGATAAACGCTCTAACGAAGAGGGCATCTTTGAAAACTCCCGCCTCATCTCTTGGAAAAAAGGCAAACCATTTGACGCCGAAAACCTCTTCTTTCGCACCGTTGACACTGGCCGTCTCCTGCCCATGTACTTGGCCGACTTTCGCATGCAATTCTACGCGCACACCTCTTTCTGGGAGAGGCTCGATGCAGTAGACTCTGGACGAACGGGGTGGCTATACCCGATCCTTTCATCCTTTGTACGTCGGTCGGGCGTTACACTTTTCTTCTCATCTGACTTGTTTTGTTTTTTTCGCGTTGCAGCTGCACCAGATCCTTGTTCTCTCCGTAACATGCATGACAAAGGGGGCGCAGATGTTCCATTCATTGTAATCGCCTGGGATAAGGAGCGTCTCGAACGAGCTATGAACTACTGGGCCGATTTGAGCAAGGGAGAATGGTCTGAAGAAGAACGGCGTTCAAGATGTAATGAGCTCGGCTCTTTTTCAGACCCGCAGTCTGATTGAATCCTCTTAGATAACGAATGTGACGCAGCTTGCAGATATATCCGGCCTTGCTTTTTTTCAAGTCGACCTCCTCGTGCGAGCACTCCTCTCTGACCCCTGAAGTCGGCTACGTCCCGCCATACATCATCTTCCACTCCCCAACGGAAAGAGCTGTGTGCTTTTCACCAAACCTTTGCACTTTCCTCCGACCGATCTCACTCACAACTTGCCCACGTCGTGCAACAGTCCGCACTGCACCGAAACCCGAATGTGCTTCCCTCGACATGTCCATGTCCCGATCCTTGGTCGAAACAGCGTCCTGGTTCGAAGTGGGACTATGTCGGGTCCACAACCGTGTACTGTGCAATCTGTGGCGCTGTCAAGTCGAAAACTCTCGGGACAGCGACAAAACTAATGCGCTGTCAACAATGCAAAGAGGTTCTTATTGTTCGGGCGGAACATCAGGTGAATCTCAGTGGGTATTCCCTTGCTGGATTGTTGATGGTTCTCAGCGCCTCGATTGGAAAGTTCACAAAAAGGTTTGCGAGAAAAGAACCTAGATGGCCCTTGATTCGTTTCCCAACTCGCAAGTAAATTGTCTTGATGTGTATGCTCTTCACACTGTACATGTTCTACCCTAGACCACAGGCCAACTTTGAATGATTCTTATTTGATGCTTTTTGGACACACAACTTTTACATTTACAGACAGACTGGAGAAAATTCTAAGGAACATCTAGAATGCGAATCATTCATAGCTCGCCAACGCAGGGTAGTCCGTGAAGCCCTTCTCAGCGGGCACTTTGGGGTGTCCGTAGAAACGTTCCAAACGTCAGGGTATTATCCAAGGGCTTGCCATGCTGGACGCGTTTCGCCAAGTCTGGGTGGGTAAGCCACAGGACACCGAAAAAGACACCGTCGAGGGTGCCCGCCGAAACGACTTCCTCCGCCTCTTCTGGCGTGAAGGCCTCATTGGCGAAGACTTTAGTGTTCTTGATGAGCGGCCTGGAGGGTAGCAACGAGAAAAACATTAGATTTGAAAAACAGCGTGTTCGAATGAAACTGGCCTGTAGGTGCCAATCACATCGTGTGGTATCCCGCGGCTCTTGCCTACGAGCCATCTATTAGCACCGGGCTGGGTACAGACGACATTGACCAACCTTCGACAATGATATCCGAGGAGGGAACGAAGCGAGCCAGGCAAATATACGAGAGACCAAGTTTATCGGCCTCAGCGATAAAGTAGCTGTACGTCTCGATCGTTTCTGGAAGGCATTAACCGTCAGCAGATAAGGTCGGAGCTCATGAGAATGGACACTTGCCTTCCAACGGCATTCCCATGTCGCCATATCCCCCCGCTATGTACAATATGAATGTCGACTGAAGATCATGGTGCGACAGTAACGTACCAGGACTCAGCTTCACAGCAACATCCGCGCCGAACACCTCGATCACCGCTTTGAGGACTTCGAGACCAAAACGCGAGCGGTTCTCGGCGCTGCCGCCCCATTTGTCCGTGCGGTTGTTGGAGGTCGAGTCGAGAAACTCGTGAACGAGGTATCCACCTGCGCCGTGACTGGGAGTTCCTCGGGTTACCAGCCAACGGAAGAGCTGAGGTACAGATACGCACGCTCAACACCATCAAAAGCCGGCCTCTTTGGCGTTATTGCGGCTTCTTTATAAAGCAAGATCAACGATGTCGGGTCCTCAATCTCGGTGGGCTGCAATAAAATGAGAAAGAATTAGGATTTGCATGGATCCCAGACACACCGTCACGTAACCGGGGATTCCAGGAATAAAACGAAACTCCCCCCAAGCGGGCGGATAATGCAGAAGGGGCGTACACGGGCTGTGTTGCAATGGTAAGAGGAAGCTCAGTATACAAAAGTGAATACCGACCACGCCTGCAAGAACCTGTTCCGGAGCGTCGGGATGGCTGCAACGCCCCACTGTGATTTTTCCCGAGGTTAAATGAAAGAGCAGGTAAAATAAAGTCAACGCACAGTGCCAGAGCTAAGTGGTCGACAAGTCAGTCATTACAACAGTATGAATAACGGCCACCAACTTGGCAGTAAATTTGGTATCCGTGGTATGTACCGCGTCCACAATGGTCTTCCATGCGGCTTACAGGATATCAGTCTGATGGGCTTGACGCGCCGCGGTAACATATGTGCACACCGACTTGCTCCTTATTCCAGATCCCGGGGGCCTGGGGCCATTCCGTTCTGTTTGCGCGATGTTGGACAAAAGACATAATTTATACCAGCTCAGGACACGCACCCTTGGCGGGTGATGAGTGTCCCTTCGTTGACAATGAGCTCACAGCCCCCGATGGCGCGCTGCAAATAATATCTTTCATGAGTTCATTGGGAGTTGTGGACACGTCTGCGCGGTTGCGTGTTAAGGCGCTCATCCCTGCGTCCTTTCAGCAATGCGCCGTTCAATTCGACGAGCAACACACCAATGCGGTTGGAGATGGTCGTGCTCCCCAAGTCGGAGGGGATTAAATAATGCGGGCATTCTTATTGGAATTGCAGTTGGAATTCAAACAGGGTAGACCAAGGCATACGTCGGCGTACTACATCACCAAAAGTGTCCGAAAACTGGAAAGCACTTTGCCAAGCCCGATCAAGGCGGTCGCAAGGGTCATTCACCGGAAACTTCAGAAGATGCCGAGACACAGCCCCGGTCTGGGACCCCTTATTTCACTTTTTGGACAAAGTTTCCAAACGCTTCAAAAATGTGTTTGCACACTAAAGAAAAAAACGGGCCTTTTTTCGGGTGCCTTGTGCTAAATTTTTATTCAGAAAGGACTCCACTCCCAGAGCTAGTGGCGGAATCGGCTATGCCTTTGGCGGAAGTCTGCCGACCTGAGATCGGAGGAGTATAGTACCGAAAAGACGAGAAGGAAGGAATATTTCTCGGCGACTTCCCTTTTGGCCACTACGGCCAGCACGTGCATAGCAATCCCAATAAGGCAGCTTACTTCAAATCCACCGAATCCCGTGTACAAGCAGCGAATATGTGGCACAAAAATTGCATGAATACGGTAGAGCCTTGTTTTCTGGCATAAGCAGAGTCAGAGGACGAAAACACGCCACATTCTCAATTTGACAAATGAAACAACTAAGTACTAGGAATATTACGGCCGTTAAATGGGTATACAGTGATGGATGGCGGAAATTGAAGCAGTAAGTGGTGTGAAAGGCTCATAAGGATCTGCCAACAGGAGACCATAATCGAGACAAAACCTTGTTCAAATTTTTCCAGTCATTCTGACAGCCTCCGACGACCATTTAGGAGTGCAAGACGATGAGGCGGAGTCGTAAGGAGCGTCCGCCATCCGCCGGACCAGGCCGCCCGAGGAGCGAGCTGTTGGCAACGTCGAGTAATCCGTTGCCGGCGTCTAAGCAGTAATCGCAGCCGGGAAAGCTGAAGGCGCCATTGACTGGCCCATTGGAGCAGATGCCTACACATGCGGTACCCTCACACCACATCGTCGTGCAGAAGGAACCGCCCCGCGTTGTTCTGGCAGCATAAATTATGGCCCGGATCGGCGCTTGGGTCGAGACTCTGGATGTATCTGGGCCGCGGCAACGGCGTCGCCGGTGGTGGGGCTGCCGCCGCTTGTCTCGCAATGAACAGAGCGCGTGGAGAGGGTGCCCACACTGGTCGGTTGCGGTGGTATTGGGATGGTACCGGGGGCAGCGCAGGTCGCACCGCAGAGGGAGGCGACGGCGGCGAGAGTGAGAAAGAAAGAGATAGTTGCATGTTGAACTGGATTTGTGTGGGTTGGACGTTGAACGAACATGCTGTTGTTCATGATAGCAGTGGCCTTTTATATGTTTTGCGAGAGGACTCCTTGGCTCTTGCCATCGCCAAGTTTTTGGCGCTGCTCCTTACTCTGTTCCCAGCAACTATTCCAGAGCGTCCATGGTTGGCGGCAGGGGCGATATCCGGAAGCCAAGATAATAAAAAATAGCCGAGGTCATTTGCAAACTGCTGCTGGGCCGCTGCCTGAGAGCCTCATGTATATGATTGGCGACTAGAATTGAGTAGAATACTGGAACCAAGCGAACTTATGCAGCGAGCAGTTTCAACGTAGCTGACAGCCGTTTATTCACGGGACCGCGCCGGAATACCTCGGAATACCTACCTACATATCGAGCGCGTTCTTGGCAGAGGCTTCGCTGGAATAAAATGATGAGACGGAAAGTAGACGGAACCTCGGTTTCCAGTGCCCCGCCAAGTCTCCGCAGAATTCGGCGTCGTATTTTATCAGATGCGTGGTTTGCGTTGCCAGAAAATAGTTTTCGTTCCTGAGGCTGCTCCGGAGCAGCCTCTACGACTGGGGCAACTGAAGACACTGTCGTTTGTAAGGGCTTGTTGCGCTTAAGGTGCGAGCTCAGGAGAGGCGAGGAACGAGCCTCCCTGAGTGAATACATACACGTGATCGCATTCTTCTTGACGCGTTCCACTCGCGTCCTCTTTCATCTCACGCGTATTCGCTCCATCCTCTCCCTCACACCTCCCTTTTTTCGAGTCCCACCCACTCACATCCTGTTGCTCACGCTTGGTTGTTTCGGGTCGCCTCATTCATCGGGGCCCTCCATCCTTGTGTACCGGAGTCGGGGCCGTCCGCCGCTTTCATCCCACCTCGCTCGTTCCCCACCTCTCACGTGAGTAGACGTTTCAGCGAGCCGGCCGCGGAGCGGCCCCCTCCCCCGCAAACCCTCTTCCCTTTATCATCCTCTCTTTCCTCTCTTTCTTATAGCGGCCGCAGGCCGCCCTCATACTTTCATATTTCATTATATATTCCTTCTAGCGGTGTCGACGACGCCCCCTTGTTCAGAGATTACGGAGCATACTACGGGCAAGCTACGGGTGTGATGTGACACAACTCCGTGAACGTTCTCAACTTGAACAACTACCTCGCCTTTTCACAGTAGGTGCTAGGCCCGAATCCGAGCTCAAGTAACTTGCGACGGTTATCATCGTTTTTTGGGGGTGAAATCATCGAAATTACATGCTACGACTCAATATTTTTCTCTGGCAACTTTTCACACTCCCATCGTTACTCCTCTCCAACAGCTTTCCATCCGGTTCCCGCCAAACGCGCTGTCGGCCCGGGCCAACCAACAGCTTATTGATTAGCTCCCTGTCAGCAACCATCCACGGCGAGTAGTCGAAAACCATGTCGTGCCGGCGCTTGTTGTGGAATTGCATATGGTATTGAACGACCGCGGGCCACTCAAACAGCTCTTCCAACTCGATCAGGTGCGCCATGTATTGCAGCCCGCTGTGGCCGATGATCCTGGTCGTCTCTGCATCGCCAGAGGTGGCGTGACCCCTGCCTGGAAACAGCGAAGTAAACAGAGACAGGCACGAGTAGCGAATGCAGCGACGGATAATCGTCCAACGAGCATCCGCTCGCGAACTGATCCCAGCGACGCCTTGGGTTCAGCCTCGCCAGATCAATGGGTTTGAACTCGTGCTCCACAATCTTGGTGGTGATTGGCTGGCAAAATAGTCGGAAAACTGTGTGCAACGACTGCATGACCTGCACACTGTGCACCTCGGAAACTGGGCTTGCGGGACTCGGAGTCGTCGCGACCGACGAGGGGTCTCTTCCTCCTCGCGAGCCAGCCACTCGATGAAATCCACTATGGAGAGCGGGCGCTCGGGCAGCGGGCTCGAGGGCACTCTACCGGAAGGAGACCCTCCTCGTTTAGGGTCTCGTCGCTGTCGATTGTCTCCGGAAACTCCCAAGACTGGCTTTCGGACACCGGATCTGGATTCGATGATGCCACCACCGCAGGCAGATTTTCATCGTCGAAAAGAATTCTGTCCCATCCCTCCCAAACAGAGTCCGCTCCTCCGGCCACCGAGCTTTGCTCGAGCGGCTGCTTGGTTCCCGCCACTGCAGGCGGATTTTCCTTTCTGCGCTTTTCGTCCTCGTGAATTTGGTTCAGGCGTCGCCTGTAAGCACTGATTTCCCGCTCCTGAGCAGCCATCGCAGACTTCATTATTTCGGGAGGAAAGCGGTATTCCTTCACATCGATGGGCTGGTCGCCGGTGCCCTTGGATAGAGGTAGGCGAACATGGTGAGTGCAAGGAATAAAATAGGTTCGCAGGGATGAAATGCGTCCAGGCCGACACTGCAAGCGAACGTGGTGAATTATGGGATGATACGAGTTCGAGCCACCGACCTGAGCTCGTAGAAAGATGTGGTACTGCGGGAGAGCACATTGCGTACTTTTATTCCACAAGAACAATGCATCAACAAAGCGTTCAAAGCGCGTCGAATCTAATTGCTTGTTTCGGTGCGCAGGCCACGCGATGTTACAAATCATAAAGAGACTAAGGAACCATGGTCACTGGCCAGAAATTCAAACACGCGTGTTAGTTGAAGGCGAAAGGATTGACATTTCTACTGTGTTCAGGGCGATTATTTTTTGGTGGCAAATACAATACAGCGTG
>JARKIC010000362.1:0-298913 GCA_029378375.1 Mycena olivaceomarginata | reverse complement strand
CGGCTCGTTTCTGCGACAATACCCATCAGTAGGCATCAGTTTAATTTTCAATTGAGCGTTTACTCATTCAACGTGTGTGAATAGGTCAACACCCCGGCGATATTTTCAAAGTGCGTGGAAGAGCTGTCCGTGTTAATCATCTTCTTATGCTCCAGGTACAGCTTCAGTGTAGCGACGACGTCTATCGCAGCATCACGGGTGATGCTCAGCATCCATTCTCTCGCAGCCAAGTTGGGCTCCGACTCGGCCTGGCTCCTGAATAACATCGAGCTCAGCCGGGTGCCGTGGAGACAAGGCGCCACCGAAGGCGAGATCATTGTAGACCGGTTTGGGCGGGACCCAGATGACGAGGACGAGGAAGATGCATATGAGCTGGATTCGCCGTCTAAAAGCGTCGCATCTCTCAAAATGAGCCGCGTTGGTAGATGGACGGACGAAACGTGGTAAACTTGTCAGGCCCATGTTCCGCACCCACGCTCTCTTTAATGTATTCTTATAATTGTACCGTTTACAACTACAGGCCAGCTCCTTTGTAATTTATATTCACGAATTCGCTACGTACACGAAATGCATGGAGCAGGACATTAGATACAAAGATACATTGTTGTACTTCTTATTTGTGTTAATTTCTTGGAAATCCTGGCAGACGGAGTGAGAAAAGAAGTCTAACCAACCTTTGCCTAAAATGGGAAACTTCGTCAGTTTTGATTCTTGCATTTTATTTTTCTGCGGAATTCCAGTCCAAGTGTTCGGGCCAGTTTTGGGCCGATTCGTCACCTCGGGGTTCGCTCAACAAGATCCCCGGCTGATTCCTCTGTCGCTTGCATTGTGGTCGGACGATTTTTTTACAGAAATGCTGGATGCGAGGAACTTTAGCAGCAATAGCCGACCTGACGAACTGACGAGAATGACGCGGACTCATAACCAGGCCATTCACTCCCCGCAAAATGAGAGAAGAAGATAAATCACACCACGCAATTTTGAGGATAATCCACTCGCGATGTCGTACCTGGCAGAACTGGCGTAAGTATCAGTATAAGAAAATAAACGAGGTAATAATGGAACCGATCAGTGTAACTAGTTATGACTAGTAAAGGCTCAGCGTGTCGCCAGTCTACATAGGTAGACGCGACACTCGAACACGCTTTTATAACATCTTATCGATGAAGACAAAGAGAAACGTCGACTCACTGATAAGGAGGGAATTTTCCAAATTGGATTGGACTGACTTGAGCTTGAGCTTGAGGCCGGAGTGAGAATCCAAACAAACGTCTCGGGCTTTCAATACAGTGTCCTGGCGGGGGGGTGGGATGGTGACAAGAGGGAACAGGCTGCAGACAAATAGAGACACGAGAAATCCTCGGCATTGCCCGGCCACATTCGGAAACATTCTGCAAACGACGAGTCCTCAGTTCCACTGGCAGAATCCGTTGCTATTTCCTTTTCCAAACTTCAGACTGGCTTGGACTTGGAAATTACCGCGCCCCTGCACCTGACCGTGGACCACCCGGGCCCGTTCTATTGATTCGAAGATGTAAATCCCGGAGTCGTGCGCGCATTTCTATTCTTGCTGCGGATCTGGCCTCAAGGAAAGCTTCTGGTGTGATCCTTGTCACCGCGGCCGGGAGGTGTATGTACAAGCTTTAGGCGCCCAGTGCCACAAAGGCACAGATGCGTTTGTAGGCGCGGTCTCTCACAGCTCTGTGCTTTGCTGGCAGTATCGCAATCCCCACTTCGTACTCGGTGTTTCAAACCCTCTGGAACGCGACTCTACGAGTACTCTCAATGCCAGTATCCTCCTCTTCGTCTCTTGGAATGCCGGGTGGCTCCTGGACAATCGAAGAGGAATCGACGATAAGATATCCCGCACCGCAGAGCTCCTCTCTCGGGGAAGGATCATCTCAACAAAGTCTTGCCTCGATCCAAGGACCGTACACTGTAAATTCCGAGGTAAACTATCTTTGCACAGACCATTTGCCTATTATGAATGCGGCTGGTAGATCGTTCTGCTGGACCCTGCCAACCTTTCTGAAGAAGTTCGGTTGCTTGCTTCGCCCACTAGCAGCGCTTCGAGGGACACCTGGAGGGTTCGCATTTCTCCCGAATACGACATTGAAGTGTAGGTCAATTGCAGCTTCATCTACCAAGCGAAAATAATGACCTTCGAACCCAGCCTCCCGCCAGAACAGCAGCAGGCCAGGAGCGTGACAATGCCTCGACACATCCGCGATAGCCCTGAACAGCGGCGATCGCGTTGCCTGCACAATATATTCCCAGAAATCAAGGACGATCTTCACTCTGCTTCTCGTGCCTTGAGCGGCAATCGTTCTACGCCCTCACTCCTAGACATAGAGTGGGATTTTCCCCAAGGCGATGATTTCCCCTCCGTGCTGGATATCAGTACCACAGGCGAAGGCGACGATGCTAGCTTGCACGGAATACCGCATCCCCGAAGCGTGTCGACCCTCGGCCTTGGACTCGGCACAGACTTCCTATATCTGTCTTCGGTGGAGGACCCCGCTCGAGCGGAGACCGAGTCTACCGCCAGCAGCTCGCCTCTTCCAGAAGAAGAATCAAGTTTCGACGATGATCGCAGTACAATCCATTCTTCCCATTCCGTGGCAGTCACATCGATCAGTATCCCGTCTACCGCCCGCCCTTCACCCAGCCCTCCGAGGTCCAACGTATCTTCTCCTTCCAGCAACTTCGAATATTCGGACGACGACGACGATGACGACGACTCCGATTCTCCCCAACTGCAAACAGATCGTCGATGACCGGCTCATGCAGACGCCATCTATCCAGGCGGTCACTGCAGTCGTCGCGGACCACACGACACCGAGAGCCTATCCTCCATCTTCATTCGCCCCTGCTACAGCCTCGATCTTTTCGGACGCTGGATCAGGAGATGACTCGAAGTCGGAGGCGCAGGGAGAGGGTTCTGACGACGCCGAGCTGGAATACCTTGACGAATCTGAATCTCCGACGATGACGACGACGCCCTTGAGCCCTCCGGCCTCGAGGAGATGTCGCTGTCGCTCTCGCTGGACAGCAGCTTTGGGATGCCGAGCGGGTGGGAGATCGTCCCGCATCCGACCTCGTCACCCGGGGTTTCTTGGGCAGCCGGTGGCGCAGTTCGCGGACCGACAACTACCGACTTCTGCAGACGGCCATTTTGGTCGTAGCAGGTCCAGAAGAGCAATCCATCTCCCAGCGTGGGGTGAGGCTAGGCGAATCTACGGATTTCGGGGAGGAAACCGTGGGCATTGCAGGCGACGAAAATGAAGGTCCCTCTGACGGCGTCTCCGAGCCCGCAGCAGTCGCCCATCAGTCTTGGGGAGAACAACAAAGACATACACAGGCGACGGGAACGGATCCTCATCCGACAGCGTCTCTGCTTGTCGCACGGCCTCAGTCGCCGGATCTGGGGAATGGCAGCACGGCGGACATCCGGCGACAAGAACAGCCACCCGTCTGCCTCTGTCCCAGAGCCACCTCGGATCGGCGAACCCACGGGTCTGGAGAATGGCGCAGCGCCTATTGCAAGCGACGAACACCAGGGCGCAGTGTCGACGGACGGCCAATCGGACGACGGATGGCTACAGCCCACCCCAGAGCTCCCTGCGCGCGCGGAAATGCAGCAGCTCCCGCCGATGCATTTCCCCTCGCCTTCCCTCACCGACGAGGTGCTGAGCTCCCCCGAGTTCCACGCGCTCGTCTTCCGCGACGACTTCGAGGTCGTACAGCAGCAGCAGCAGGCGAATCCCAGGCGCAGACGCGACACTGCGCCCGGACCCGCGAGCCACGTCCGTGCGTTCTCCCCGGTCGAGCGCAGGAGCATTTTGTGGGCGCCGCACGACACGCGATACCCCGACGACGATACTGCAGCCACTTTGCGCCGTGCCGACTCGAAGGGGAGGGGAAAGGAAAGAGCCGAGAGCGCGCGCGCACCATTTCGGGCGATTCTGGGTTCGCCGAGAGTGCTACTGGAAGCCAACGTCTCGGGCGGAAGGTGCAGACTGAGACGGAGACGGACAAACTCAAAGCGAAATGTGTGCGCCTCAAGAAGGAGCTGAGGGTCGAGCGGGCGAAGGTCGAGGGACTGGTGCAAAGGGAGGCGGCGGCGGAACACTGGATTGCAAAGTGGTTTTCTATTTGGGGCGTCCCGACTGATATCGAGCAGGTTACGATGTAGGCTGGCTGATATTGCAGCATTTATCGCTAATATCTTGTGTACTCGTATTGACGGCCCTTGGCCCTTATTGTGTATGTATTTCTTGATACCGTGATACTTTGTGTAGACACCATTCCTCAAAAATTGATTCCAAGCGAGACATCACTGGTAGTACAGCGGCCTTCACCGCTCTGTCAAAGGCTGCTGCGTCGCTGAAGGCGCCGACGAATGCCGCGAGCGGGTCGACGAGCGTGCGCGACGGCGCGCGCGCGTCTGTACGCGTACAGCTTCTTGAGCGCCGCAGAGAGCGCGGTGCTCCACAGCGCCGGGGTCGCGTGTGTTATCTTCCAATTAAATGCGTCCCCTTACTTCAAAATCCAGACTGTTCCGAATCCCACAGAATGAATGGGATCAAGTGATCATCTAAAGACTGTCACCACAGATAACTATAAAGCTTTTTTCATTGAAAAATATGAGGTTTTAGGACGAGTACGAAGGACGAGTATCTAAGACCAGGTTGAGGACGAAGGTTGCAGTGTTTGCATAGGTTGTATATATAGGTCTGAGGTTGAGAACAGTGTATGAGGTCGGGAATGTCAGGTCACGTGATCCTAAGTTAAGGTCCAGAACGGAGGTTGAGGTTGAGCACGAGAGTTGGGATTGCAGAATGAGGTTGAGCATGGAGGTTGTGGTATGAGGTTAAGAAGGGCTTTATTTGATAATTAACCATGGTTGACCATGGTAGACCATGGTAAACCATGGTTTATGATGGTCAACCATGGTTGGAAGGGATCAAAACCATGATCCCTCAGCCAATGATATCATTCCATTTCGATCAATTCTCATCGGCTAAGATCAACCATAGTTTACCATGGTCTACCATGGTTGACCATGGTTGACCATGGTTGGAAGGAATCAAAACCATGATTCCTTAGCCAATGATATCATTTCATTTTGCGATTTTCTTCGGCTAAGATCAACTGGCATCGTAAACCATGGTTTACCATGGTCTGCCTGGATCTACATAATTTTTGCGATTCATTTTGCCAATTCTAGGCATCAATTACTGTCATTTCGGCGAAGTATACTACAGTTAAAATACATCAGGATACAATACACGAACATGAGCGAGGGCTTGGGTCCACAGCGATATAATATCAGGGTCTTCAGCACTGCCAAACAGATGTGAAAATGAACTATACAACTCGGTGACTTCCTCCTCGGTGAGAGTACCAGTTGGTGGCTGAACAGCAACTTGACTAAGATCAGGAGGAGGTCCAGTCCGGCCTACCCAAGAGCTCGAGCCCTCTCCCATCGAGTTATTTTGGGCCTGCGACTGAAGCACACCATTATCGCGGAGACCCTGCCAGTCAATTCCATACACCTCTAATTCCTCCTCGTTAAGATTCTCTTCTTCGGGGGGAGCCGATCACCGCGGACACCATTAACATACATATCAAAAACAAACATGTCGGTTGGTGAGCGGTTGGTCGAATTACGGATCTGGATTCGGTGCTGGTTCCATGCCTCAGCGAAAAAGGCAAGTTGGGTGTTTATAGTGCCAAGGAAGAGGAAATGCAGAAGCCAAATGTGGGCGACATTGTTGATATCAAGCCCATATCGGATTTCGAGGGCAGTGAAATGCTCGGCCCAGGTCGCACCAACCTGGGCAGTGACGTCAACCCAAAGTCGTTCAATACGGACATTATGAACACTTCTATTAAAAATAATGTAAACACAAATAATTTGATATCAGTGTTGTGCAATTACCTTCCCCAGATATATGACCCTCTACGAGCTCCACGGTGGGCCTCCATCCAGGCTGCAACATAAAGGTTTTCGGCACCATGATCCCCGCGCATCCTGGATGGAACACCATACACCCGAGCACCATCGAGGAATAGCTCCAAGACAGTGTCAGCTGTATTGTTGTTACTCGCACGCAGGCCAGTGATAAGACGGGAATAGCCATCAATGAAACCATGAATAATGATTCCCCATCGGATTAACCCTATATTTCAAAGCCATAAGAATGATTGAAATGAAGCGAAAACAAAAGATTACCATGCTGGCCATCATGATGCCAGAGCGAGTTGGGACCCAGGACACGATATTCTCGACGACGAATCCGTATACGCTCAAAAATTCGGCGCACTGGATCAATCCGGAGGAGTGATTGGCGGACCCTTTCAGTGGGAACACGATGACCGAGACGGCGCAGCATTCCATTGAGCATGCTGAGACCTGCACGCCGATAATGGGTGCGCAAGCGGAGAAGAAGCATATCCAGGTCATCATCCGAGATTTCAGACACAGGACCAGTAAACGAAGTAGTTGGCTGAGATGGAGGAGCCAGATTTTCGATTCCGGGAGGAAACTCGCCAGCAGCTGGGATCGGAAGATCAGGATCCAGAATATCATCGTTATCATCGATATCATCGTTATCATCGATATCATCGATATCGTCGGTGGGAGAACTGTCTGTTTGGAAAGGAGTCGGCTGTGGCTGAGCAATTCCATGTTCGATAAGGGCATTTCGCACAGTGGATCGTCCGACTCCGAGGAACCTACTGATGCCTGCAGTAGATCGCTGGCCATAGGCCCATCGAAGGAAATCGGGATCAATGTAGATACGAGGCCGCCCAGGCCCACCCGAAGAAATAGTCTGTACAAGGACTGGATGCCCATGGTGTGATGCATCAACAGCATCCTGGTATTCCAGTCGGATATCAAGTCGCATCGCAGCCAGACTTGTTTGAATAGTTGCAAACTCTTCCGAGTCAAAAACTGCTTCGTTCTATACGACACATTGGAAACAATTTCACACCAAGATCAACTGCTTACCTCGTTAACAATCTCTGCAAATTCATCGATATCATCCCCGAGTCGAGAAATTACAATTGCATCAGCATTACTTCCAACCAAATCAGTTACTGCAGTCTGGAAGCGTTGGTAGTGGCTTCGGAAAGCATTGAGCAGCACATTCTGGGCAAATGAGCCGAGCTGTGAAACGTCCATCGAGATTGAGGAAGAGTGTGATTTTCCGGATTTGGTTGACACAGCCACCAAAAGTCACTTAACAAATCGCCACATGGCTCTGGACGCCACTTCAGCAGGTAGCTCGCAACCACTGGATTTTTTGTAAACTAATGGAAGTTTCTGAAGAATCCTTTGCCCTCTTTGCAGCAGGCCCTAGCCAAAGAATCAGCTGCCATGTTGTTGTCAAAGAGAGTGGACAGAACGACATCTCTCAGGTCTTTCCGGGGATTTCTTTCCCCTCGGTGTTCCTTGTCGAGCGAAGAGCATCCCTCTGTACCACTGCCTTGGCACTGATCACAGGCCTTCAGCATCACTTCGCCACTCGCGACATACCTGTCGACACAGGGATTTCGGCAATCCTGAATGGATCACACCCTTGTGCTGCGAGGGTTATCGTTGCGACAACCAGAATTCCAGATTTTGACGAGGAGACTTATACAAATATTATGAATGGCTACAGGCCTATCGGTGGCTTGCTGGGCTTTGCATCAATGCTACCTCCAGCTGAGTTCGATGGCACATTGGATGTGCCTGCTGCTATCGGCAGTGGGACTGCATCTAGCTTCTTCGATGTCTGGTCTGCGATGGGTGTTGTCCCAGAGTCGCATTTCATTCTCATATTCCTTATCAAGAACCCCATTCGCTTCCCTTCCATCCTCCCATCTGAATATGATATGCCTTCCTCGTTCGAGGCTAACGACTTCTTTGCTCCCCTCACCAACCAGAGGGAGCCAGGAGCACCAGGTTTTCTCCACTCTATGTCGACCTCTTCATCGGCTTCGGCCTCTCCCTCCCGGTCCTCTCGGTCCTCTCGGTCCTCGAGTCGACAGTCTCGCAGTCCATCCCCATATCCTTCTCCATCTAGACAGGATAGATCCCAGGACAAAGCGATCACAGAGATATGTTCTGCTGAGATTTCCGACTTCGAGACTTTGCAGGCGAAGGCCAAGTGCACCACGAAAGGTGATCGCTCGTCCTCTCTTGCTTTGCTTGCCCGTCGTTTCTATGCGATGGAGAAGATCATTCTTGGCCTTGGATTGGACCCTGGGAGCTTGAAGTCTTCCCGTTCCTTCACACTCCACAGTGGAAAAAAAAGGTCGAGCTGACTGTCGGCGAGGTTCTCGCTCGGCCTGCTTTCATGTGGAAAGGCTCAACTTTCTCCAAAAAGCAATCCAAAGTACAAATCGGCCAAGTCTCTCGCTCTTCGGACTTGGAAGGAAGAGAACTCTGGTACCTTCCAATCAAATTTTTTTCTTCGTTTTGGCTTATACAAAGTAGACGATGATGCAGAGATGTACGAAATCTATCTCGGAATCAAGTTCCTTTGGGCCGAGAATGGGCCCCTCGCCCTACTCAGGGATTTACCTTCGCCAGAGGCCCAAGGCGAAGAGGGGTCTGCAGCGAGGCTCAAGGAGGCAGACCTCAAACATTGCTCGTCACTTTACAACAAATACACCTACTGAATGAAAGGTAGTATTATTTATTCGGCATTCCTTTTGCTAATGCCACAGTACTAGATTTTCTTGGAACATCAGACGACACAACAATTGCTACTGTAGATATTGCTAACTAAAATACCCTCACTTTGCCCATAGCTTATTTGAATAATGCTTACTGTACTTATCACTTCGTTCACATTAGATTATATTTCCCAAACTACTTAGTTTACTCGGAGGAATGCAAAGCATCTGCCACGCAATCTCGATATTAACCATTCCTCTGGAAGCATGCATGATGGCGGCGCGGGTACGGCACAACGGGGGAGTGCACAGCACCAGCTCCGCCACGTCATACTGGCTCGATGAACAGGCCCACGTAACCAAGCCGCCCGACTAGGGGCAGCACGACACACCGACATTGATGAACCCTGCACGCATGTTGTCGAGCGTACCAGGATAGAACGGAGCAGTCGGGGCACGGCCTGGAGCAGTCGGGGTCGCAGTAGGAACCCTTACCAAGCGAGGCCTTCGGATTCACGAGTTTCATGATCGCGTCTTGGAGAACGACGTGAAAAACGAGGCGGGGAACGAGGCGGAGAACGGGAACGAGGCGGAGAAAGGGAACGACACGGAGAGTGGGCATGACACATAGAACGGGCATGACGCGGAGAGGGCGAGCGAGAAGAGCCAGAAGGAGAGTGTGATGGCCAACGGTGAGATCTTGACCCCTTGTGTTCTGGGATCGGGGTGGGGAGCATCATACTCTGGGAGCCTGAACGTGTATGGTGCATTCTTGTTCTGACTGTTCTGCTCGGCGAGTGGGATCGCGACCGGTGCGATATACGTCGGGGAGTGGGACATCCGCCGGTGATGACCACTGCCCACTCCACTGGGTATGATAGGAAATTGTTGGAGGAGGAGTGTGTGGTGGATGGTAGAGTGAGCGTGGGAGCGAGGAGAACGAGAGCGAGAACGAGAATGAGAACGAGAATGACAGCGAGAACGAGAAGGTTGCGGTGGGTATTGAGAGTGAGGATGCGAATAGAGCGGTTGTGGCGAATGACGGCGAGGAGAACGCGATCTCGATCTTGACCTAGAACGATAGGTGGTGTGGCCGTGAGATGTACCATGAAGGAGTCCACTGGGAGGCACCACAATTGTGGGCGGAGGCCCATAATGCCTCGGCGACCTGGATCTAGAGCGACGAGAATGCGAATGCGATCTAATTGGGATGACTTGCGGAGCCTGCGTGCCTGGAACAAGCACAGGATCCTGGCCGGGAAGGAGAGCGAGAGTGGTGTCGGTAGGAAGGGTGCCGCTCGTACCACCTCGGGGAGCGTGAACGCCGTGAATGTCGTGAATGTGAACGTTGGGGGATAAGCACTGCAGGAGGGGGAGTGCGTCGACCCGAATCGATGACAACGGGCGGAGGGCCCTGAGTCTGTTGATAACCCGGCGCTGTGGGTAAGATAATAGGCGCAGGGGGAGTATGGCGGTGACTGTGGCTCCGACTCCGGCCCCTCCTGCTCCTGCTCCTGCTGCTGCTCCGGCTCCGCTGGCCAATGAAGATGGGGGCTTGAGTCGGAAGGATCGCGGATGGCGGGAAAACAGTCCCGGAATAACCAGCCCCCTGAAACCCAGGCGGTTGAAGCACGGTAATTGGTGGAGTACGTCGCGAGTGTGAATGTCACCGCGACCGCGATCGCGACCTTTCTCGGATAATCATCGGTGCATTTTGATCTCGATGACGCGAGCTGCGGCTGCTGGAGCTGCGGCTGCTGGAGCTGGATGAGTGAGACGGAAGGCTGTATGATAAGATGTTAGTTAAATTTAAATGTGCAGGGGATAACATACATCCGCAAGACAGCATTGGCCCCGAAAACAAAAGAGTCCGAGTCGTCTGTGAGGATGCTGCTGCTCGCCAGAGTGGTTGGAGCCGTTGTTGCCCATGGTCGTCGCAGACACGACGGTGGACTCCTGACGGTGGGCTGGGTATCGACAACTGAAGTGTCTGCTATTGTTGCTGATAGCGATACTCTGTGCGGGAGTGGGAGTGGACGTAACAGATCCAACGAGGGCGACGAGGAGGATCGTGCTGTTGCTCTTGGACGTCGCAGACACGATTGTGGAGCAGTCGACGGTGGCCTGGGGGTGGACAGTCCAAGAGCCTATACCGGTGTTGCTGATATTGAAGCTGTTTTCAGGGAGGCCACCAATGGGGGCGGTCGTGGCGGGGGGTGGCGAGGGCGACAAGTCCTGCGCTCAGGAGGCCCAAGTCATTTGAGGCGAATTGGGCATTTTCAGAAACGGGAGATGTCATAGAAGCAAGCATATGTGTTGCATGGTGTGTAGCATACAGGCATGAATAACCTGTTGAACACTGTGAGCTAGGTTGAACCGCTATAGTAAAAGACCGCCTCACGTAGTTACCAAATACATCTTGGATTAGTTGTAAGGTATTGCTGGGAACAATTTCATGGAATACACTTTGTCTCTCTTCGCTGGATGCCTTGGGCAACTCGTCTTGGATAAAGCGCGAGCCGAGGGCTGCGTTGGATACCAGCCTGCTGTAAACAGTTTGGAGGACGAAGAGCGCTGTGGTGGGTTCGAATCCTGACCGATATTCGACTGAGGGTTTTTGGAAGGACCCGATGGTCGGTCATCCTAGCAAAATTAGATTGCTTCTTCCACATGAGTACAAAGGCGCGACGTACAGCCTCAGCGGGATCGTCTATAAGTGAGACAGCTGCTGGTGGCGGCTCGAGTGGTGGCGCAGTGAGCTCGTGCATCCCGCCCACCACCGCGTCGATCGCGCGGGTGGAGGGGAGGGAGGCGCTTGTATATCCTCGTCCGCAGGGAGGTCTTCGTCCATGGGTATAAGGACAGGTGCAGGTTCGAGCTTGATGGTGGGAGGCGGAGGTGCGTCGAGGTCAAGCAAAGGGGACCCTGTGCAGGAAATCAGTCTCATAGTCGGACCCAAAACTCAAGTCAGGACTGACCTCCTCGGCCCACAGCGGCGCCTCTGCCTCGTTCCGTCTCCTACATCCACCAACTCCACCTCCTCGTCCGCGAGCGAGGGCAGCCGCGCAGCCAACGGCGCCGGCGCTCCCATCCCTCCTCCAGTGCCACCAAATCCGCCTTCACCGGACCGCGCCTCGAGCTCCCCGCGCACTCCCTGGGTGCAGGCTGCATCTGCATCTGCATCTGCCGTGCGGGCACACGATGGGCGGGCCGTGGGCGGAGAGCGTCGGGGAGGGGCTGATGCTGTCCAAGGTGGGGCCATAGTTCGCAGTCGCGCCAGCCACTGTTTTACAGATGTCGTCGAAAATGGTGTTTGGTCTGACTGTCGGAGTCGTAGTAGTCGTTGGGGTGATGTGGTCGAAGAAGTCGAAGGTTGAAGGTGAAGGAGGCGGGTAGTAAGGACAACCGGATGATTGAGAGCTGCCAGGGATGGGCGTCATGGTCGATGTTGCATAGCGATCACTTGTCGACGAGCGATACTAATCCTGCCCCAGAGGTTCAGGTTCCTCCAACACCGGCGGCATGTGCGGATGCGGCGAATCGGGGAGAGGTTGTGCCCCAATCAAAATCATCATCCGAGTAATGCAACGACAACCAGCCCACGTTGCTGGCCGAGCATGAAAGGGAGTCCACGAAGGTGACCGGGGCGGCGGTTCAAGATACCTGATCACGGGCTCTGCGAGAGCAGGGGCGGGGCGGGGGGGTGAGCTGGTTCTAGCATGGCGGGTCATGGGTGAAGGTGCGGCGGGCATCGGAGGAGGGGCGCGAGAAGCTCGACGGCAACGACACGTCCGAGAGCTCGACGATGAAGCGGCGGCGCGAGAGCTCCGACGTGACTGAGCACGGGATGGGCGCTGATGCGATCCCATGACGAGAACGACTCAGTCGGGCGAAGAAAAACGTCCCGCCCGACTGGTCCGGCGCGTCGTGCAGCGTGATAGAGCCAACAGCAACGGCGCGAGGATGGACGTACGGACTCGATGAACAAGTCGTACGTCCCACTAGATCCACGGCCCCAGCTGCGCAGGCTCGACAGCACACGCGCAAGCGGCGTCAGATGCAATGAATGTGCGCGCGGGGAACTACGATGTTTTGAACTCGATGCAGTATCACAGCCTATTTCAACTTAAACAAAACAAAAAATGTGTTCTAAACAGAAAAAAAAACCCCGTTAGTATGCCAGTGAGGTGAGTTGCTGAGGCGCTATCCGTGGCACTGGCGTCACTACCAGAGTCCCTGGTGCGAGTCTTCAAGGTAGCAACACCCGCTGGAAAACGCCTCGGACAAAGGAAGGAAACGTACCTGCGTCAACACATCCAAAGTTGGGGCTGGTGAGGCGCGATAAAAATCGCCTCGTCACGGGCGCGTGTCCGCCTGTGTGCGTACCTCTATACCCTCACCGACGCACCAGTGAACAAAGGCACGCTTCGAGCACATGAGGTCGAACTAGTAGTCTATACCGCGAGTCAATTTACCTTCCACACAATCGAAAAAACGAACATACCGAGACGGCCCCAGACAGTGGAGATGGCAGTGGTGTTGGCAAGCATGGAAAGGCTGCGGGTGGTCTTGGCGAGGTCCACCGCCGGGAATGCACGCCCGCGGGCTCGTTGCAGACGCCCATCTTGGAAGCGGTGGGGCACCAGTCGACGAAACTGGATCGCACGCTTCGTCTTGATGCTGGCGACGGCGGCCTGGGTGTCCCTTGGGCACGACGTCACCGCGGTTACAGCAGGCAGCAGGCCATGTATTTCCCTTCTTTGGGGTCACATTTTACCTGGCGAATGGATGAGTACGTGTCGTTTGGAAAAGATATGGTCAAGGCTCACCATCTGGTTGCCGTGCTCAAAGCACGCGAACATCATCTCAGCGGACCGAGTTCTGCTCGTGGTTGGCCTTCTCAGCAGACAGGAGGGGCGCATAGGTGGCGAGGGGGGAAGTGGATACGCGGGAAGCTGTGTTTTGTTTGGGATTAAACCTTGTAATCAGATTGATACACCATTTCGGACTCACAGCACCAAGTTAGTTTGGAACTCGTTCAGATCGACGTTCAGCGACCCGTCGAAGCGGAGGGACGCGGTGATCGATGAGACGACCTACGCGATCAGACGGTTCAGGTTGGAGAAGCTGGGCGAAACGACGCCGAGGTTCTTCTGCAGATGTCGTAGATCGCCTCGTTGTCAACCTGCAAAAGCATGTTATGTACAGTAAGGCGTGAATAAGATTCATACGTACCATGAAGGTGCAGTCCGAGAGCTCGAGCGTCGTGTGGGTGGTAAGAACCGAGTTGTACGGCTCGACAACGGAACTGGATAGCTGGGGTGCGGGATACACGCGGAACTCCAGCTTGGACTTTTTGCTGTAGTCGGTGGAGAGGCGCCCGAGGAGGAGCGCACCGGGCCCAGAACCGGTTCCTCCACCGAACGACGGGTGGCCCCTTTGAGGACATCGCATGAGTGACAAGATTAAGGTCTGATTTGCTGACGTACATTCTGCTGCCAAGAAGCAATCGTTCAAGTCGAGCCAGCGGATGATGGTGCCAATGTTGAATGCCCCGCGAATGCGATCCAGCAGGTAATTAGTGCCCGGAACCTCCGTTCCTGCAACATAAAGTCAGATGTCGCGTAGATGAGAATACTATGAGCTACCGAACGTTCGGAACGACGGTGCCTTCAACAACCGGTCCCAGGAGTTTTGCACAGCCGGGAAACCGCAAAACTTTCGAGACCACAGCCAATTGTGTCGATGAGGAGAGACGCGCCGTCTCATACGCGAGTTCAGACTCGATCTTGTAGCTATGGACATAGTCTGCAATGTCCTGCAGGACCTTGTCGGGCTCCGGGCGCAAAGTCGATTCGCCAGTTGATTCGCCAGTATGGTGGGACAGATGGACCTAGAGGGGAAATACTGGGCGAGTTTGTGCGAGGGGAGGCGCGGAACCAGAGCTCTCAACGCTCGAGGAAAGGAACTGAAAGAGCACGAGCATCTTCGGCATTATCGGCCGCAACTTTACTTGCAACCCAACACGGTGCGTTAGTCACGCTCATCCCAGGATGAGCGTGACATGACACAAAGCAATCTGCCGCTATGTCGTCGGGGTACAAACCCCTCTTCTTAGCGCCATGTCCCTGCTTCACGCGTCGGTCACAACGGTACCATTTGACTACGATGCAGCTGCCACCGCTATTGCCAAACACTTCCAGGTATCCAGTTTCTTGCACTGCATCACTTGGAGACACTCATTGTCAATGTAGATGGAGCCCGAGGAGTTGCAGCCCTTCATGAAAGCAGTGTCTACCTGCAATACCTGGCTCTTGCGTCCTCCTGTTCCCCAAGATCTTGACGACCCTCAGAATCGGCGTGGGGTCATGCAGTGGGCTTGGCGAACCGAATGTAACCTGCCTCTGAATAATCAGACACGGCTTTACATTTCCAGACTCATGTTACCTCTTATCCTTGTGGATGTTCTGCTCCATGTTTCAAATCCATATCCTGCCCCTCTCGTGGAACGTGCTCTCAAACGGATGTCCCATACAATTAGTCAGGTGCATGATCTGCTATTGTGGCTTTGTCTCGTACTTACTGCGTTTGAGCAGCTCTTCCTTGCCAGATCGGACTGGGTAGAGATGCTACGGGAATCTCATTCCTGCTACATCAAACATGCCGACAAATCATCGTCTTCTACTACCATTCGTGGCAAGACTCAGAACAAGAATCGGCCCTGTTGGAATTGTGGCAGGCTATGAAAATCGATAATCCGCTCAAGATCGTTATGCGCAACCTCACTCAAGTGGCTCTTGTATTGGCTTTATATATGCTGGTGAGTGCGCATTCCGTACCTGCTCCTGTGTTTTGTTTTACTTAGATTTCCCAAGGGCGAC
Organism: Mycena olivaceomarginata; assembly: GCA_029378375.1. NCBI lineage: Eukaryota > Fungi > Basidiomycota > Agaricomycetes > Agaricales > Mycenaceae > Mycena > Mycena olivaceomarginata. The sequence goes on along the minus strand of JARKIC010000362.1, from coordinate 283,359 downwards.
ATTGATATGTCTGCGCAAGGTCGCGCTGCTTACCTGAAGCAGTAAGTGCCAGAATAGACTGAACTCGGTACTATCCACTCACCGCCTTATCTAGGTCGGCAAAGGCTCAAGGTGTCGTACTTACGGCTGCTGAGGCAGACAAAGCTGTAGCCAACACGGACGTAGGCCTGATGATGGCTCCTGCCTTCGTTGCGATTTCCCATTCTCCGCTGGCTCTGCTGAGTCCAATTGCCTACGGGACCAACCGCTACAAATCGAGACTGCCTCTATTGGAGGTAAGCTGATGCCTCATTCGTCTATATTTGCAGCTATTCACGCTTGGCTCAGAATTGGCGTGATCTCGGAAACCGGCACCGTCTGATTTTAGACAATCCTCTGGGCCTGTTAGAGAGGAAGTTATGGGCTCTCATTTTCAGGCTTGCTCGCCGGGAGATTGACGAAGTCCAACTGCTCCAAGAGTTCTATCAGTCCGATCTTGCAGTACAATTTCTGTCGCCGGATGACACCCCTTTGCCATCTCCTGGCTACGGCTTGAGTACATCATTTTAATTTGTTCGTGATAATGCCCTCATCCTTTGACAGAATTTGCATCCGATCTGCTTGTGGCCATGACAGAAACGTTCGGTGAAGAGGACCAAGACCTTGCTGTGCAAGTGGTGCCTCCCATCGAACAGGCTGACGATCAATCGCCCCCCAAAAAACGCAAACTCAGGCACGTCGATGACGGGGCCACCGCCTCGACATCTGATCCACCGCACCCGAGAGCATCTGAGGCCGCTGGCCAACAGGTCGCCGATGAACCCCCTTCAAAAAGACGCAACGTCAAGCATGTCGGCGGTGACAACGCTACCGCTTCAATGCGAACATCTCTGCGCCCGAGAGCTCCTAAGGCCAATGCACCTGTCACTTCCTCTCGAACTCCAGCCACCAAGAAGCACCGCCCCCGTCCACGTCCACGCAAGTCCTCACTGCCTGAGGATAAAGAAGTAGAGGGGGAGGAGGAGGGGGATGGGGATACAGACGGCGAAGGGGCGATGGGCATCCCACAATACAAGCGACTGCGGTGGTTCGCCATTTCCAATCACTGGCGGCCCCGTTCCACCCGCGATGCAGATGTTCTCGTGCAAAAGGCACTTGATCCGGAACAAATATTGAAACCCACCGTCCTCCACGACCTTGCAGACAACGAATACACTGTCGTTATTGAATGCTGGGAGTTTGAGCCTGCTCCCGAAAACCCTGCGATCTGCTCGTCGCAACGCCACACGAACATCGTCACCAGGTTTTTGATGCCACAGTAAGTGTGCCTGCTTATACTAATTCGCTTGCTGAGCTGCACTAGCGGTCGGATACTCCGTACCTAAACAAGATCAAGTGCTCCCAACCCCACAAGAGGTGTGAGAAGTCTGGTCGTGACTTGCCATTACACGTGCATCCCGACGCGCAGAAGCTGCACACGTCTGGGCTGACCGTATCCGAAGATGGTGTGCCTCTGCTGCCGGACATCATTCCCTCTGATCTCCAGTCCATTGTATATGTTGCCCATGAAGATAGATGGAACAGCCTCATTGCAAAGCAATGGCAGGAAGTTTGCGGAATAGAGCTGCTCTCATTATTCATCGAAATCCGTATCTCCATGACGGCAGGAAGATATATTTCGATGAAGAAGGGTTTGAGGCCTTCACTCATCTCGATCGTTATGCCTTTATTCAGGGTATGGTTTAGCTTTCACCTTTGTGCACTGTACATATGCTGATTGTCAGTCCAGATCTAGGGGCCCGTCGCAGTGGTAAAGAAGCTCCGTTGCAGGCTGGTCGCCCACGCGATCTTCTAGCGTGCCGCGACATGATGTTGGGCAGTTCCAGCACAGGCACACACCACCCTGCTCCTGCGCTCGACCCTGCCCCTGATAGCGAATCTGCCGCTGGGAGCGGGTCTGGAGATGGGAGCAGGAGACCTGCATCCGACCCTGCCCCTGCTGATAATGGATCCGCTGCTGGGAGCGGGTCTGGAGACGGGAGACTTGCACCTGACCCTGTGCCTGCTGATAACGAATCCGCCGGGTCTGGAGATGGGAGACTTGCACCTGACCCTGCCCCTGCTGGTAACGAATCCACCGGGTCTGGAGATGGGAGACTTGCACCTGACCCTGCCCCTGATCATAACGAATCCGCCGGGTCTGGAGATGGGAGAAAGAGGCCTGCAGCTCAGCGCTTGAATATGCTGTCGAACACTTTGCCCAACAAAACATTGGCAATGCCCCCGGGTTGGAGGTACATGATGTCTCTTATTTTGTCTTCCTTTCGCTGAATTTCTGGTAGTGACTTGGCCACGCACGAGTTCGCGTGCACCTGGGTGGATAAATTGAGCGATGTTCCTCCATACGAGCTGCTGTGGGATGACCTCACTTGGGCCATCTTCGCCACTTCCGATGCCTTCACTTGGATTCACGAAGACGTGATGTTTACCGTCGCCGATCTGGCTGAAGGAAAGAAGGCGTGGTTCTTGGGACGCCGAAGGACAGATTTAGCTGCCAGTGACTTGCGAGGAAATATGCGGTCACGTTTGGCCTTCAATACTTTCAATGGCTGGACCGATATGACCAACGTATGGGTTTTGAACAGGTTCATCTGACTCCATACACCACGCTGTGCGTTTGCTCTGTCATTCATTTCTTGTACCTTGCTAACCCTTTGGTACCGGTTAGATATATGCCTGCCTTTATCCCACATTGCGTCATGAGCTTGACGAACTGCATAGGTGTCGGGAGACACGGAATTCCTGCCAGCAACCTTTCCCACTGTGTTTTCGTCACTCTGCACAATACAGTCGTGGCCGACTCCACGACCAATGCCAACCACGAGCCCGCGCGACGCCTCCTTATTCGCATTTTCATCTTCATCGCCCTTGCCTTCGTAGATCCCCAGAATGGCAATCCACGCACTAATCACCAGAGTTCGCGACCTACATCACGGATGGCTGCCCACCTCCCAGATATCACTACCAGCAATGGTGTACTCGACCTCCTGGCCCTGCGCAGCTTCATTGTACTTTTCGTTGCTCTGAACGGGTCAAGCTATGCCTCTCTTGTCGATAGAGATGAGAAGAACATCATGCAGTTGGAAGTAGAGGCCGCCCGGGAACTGTCGCTGGCATGGAAGCTCGCCCATGATCTGGTGGAACACATCTCCAGTGGTTTCACCTTTGATACGGCGGTACCTTCGTCCCCATCTGATGCAAAGGTGCCTACTACCTTCTCAGAGGCCGCCGATGTAGGTACATCGTGTTCTTTGCATGACTTGCTGATCAGGTGCACTTCTCAGATCGCTCTGGTCACTATGGCGGTCTCAATGCACCGGTACCTTTCGGCGGTATATCTGAGAGACAAGAAATCTCTGCCCAGTGGATTCACCCCGACAGCGTTCAAGACACAGGCCACCCGGATGCTTGTTATGTTTCAGCTCCATAAATACATCGACCCCTCGCTGCGGGAGCAACAAATCTTTGCCAATCCAGCAGACGAGGAGCTGACTGCCAGCTTGTCCCTGTCCACAGAATTTGGGCAGCTTGTGTCCGACACCAGTCAAAAATTCCCAATGCTGCAGCCATGGGACGTGTCTTCTCTTCCGTTCTCCCTTCGTTCTATCTAGTGTACCCCTTTTTGTGCTTCATTGCTATCAACCTGTCTCTACCATTGTCTCAAGGCTGGTCTTACGCTCTTAAATAGATAGCATCTGCTCCCCCATACCCGTCCCAATCTTTGTTTGGAAATTCAAAATTGTCCCGAATCCGAGATTGCGGCCCTTCCCGCACTGGAAGTACTCCGTGTGCTTGATCCGCCCGCCCGCCCAAACACATTCATGCCCGCGTAGATATCCTCGTTGAGATGGAGGCCCTTCTGCGCCTTGGAGACACCACCGCGCGTGTTCATGTACAGCGCGTTGAGGAAATCGAGGTGGCTGTAGTGTAGCTTCCCGCCGATCCATGCCATCGACCGCCCTGACAGCGTACCAAACGTCTGCTCCTTCCCAGCCGCAAGATCACCGAGAATAGCAATGTTCTCCCAGAAGATGTACTCGCGCGTCCCACCAGGCATACGGGCTCGTCTCCGATGTCTGGAACTCCTCAAACTCGCCGAGCACGTTCCGGATCTTGAGGCACTCCTCGAGATAGTGGTCCTGGTTGGCGTCAATAAGCTGCAGGTACTCGTTGCGGTCGAAGATGATCACGTGGTTCTGGTTGTCTGACTTGCCGTTGCCAAGGATGGGGTTCCCCGGCAGTTCGACGCGCAACTTCGGGCGCCGCTTCCCAGTCTCGGGTACGAACTCGCTGTGCCCATCGATGAACTTGCACCTGAAGACGAGTAGCCAGAGGCAGCGCTGGCGGTGCGCGCAGAGAGCGAGAGTGTGGGGTACGACGCGGTGAAGGTCTTCGAGGCGAGGCACTTGCGGTTCTCATGCACTACGGATGGGCCATCTCGAAAACAAGCACAACTGCATCCTGCTCCGCCCACTCAGTGCAGCGTCTACGCACGGGCCTTGAATGCCTCAAACGACCAGTTTACAGCGAATCCTGCCTCACGGCAGGCCGTGCCCCGCAATCTCGTGGCACCCAGCGCGCACGTCTCATCTCACACTTCGCACTTCGCACTTGCGCGCACGCTCACCCGCCACCGTTAGTCCTGCTTGACTGCGTCACGACGCAGACCCGAGGAGCACCCCCATCCCATACACATCCCAGGCCGGAGTTTCCTCTCCATCGCTCGAGCAGAACACGCAGGCCTTCCGCCGACGAAGCTGCTACGCAACCCCGCCCGACTCAATCCGACGTGTCCAAACGAAGGCGTTGTTGCATTAGGTAGAGCATACGCAGCGTGAACAATTAAGAAGAGTAAAATTACGCTGTATGCCTTGAAGATGCTTTTGTCACGAAAAGGAGCCGCTATGAAGGCGTAGCCGTACCCAGCCACGAAGGCATGGCTGTACCCAGCCTAGCCTATGCACCCGTGACGAAAGGGAGCGCGAAGGGGTTGTTCAGCGTCGCGGCGTAGTACTGCGTTACATTCAGGAAATCGTACACGGGTCAAGCAAAGAGAGAGGGTGCTTACGCTGCGCTCGTTGCACCTGTGGGTGGGGAGAAAAGGAGGAAGAAATGGGAGTCAGTACATGGCCACGCGGCGGCAGAAACAAACGTACAATCACCACCTGTCGCGCGATAGTCAGTCAGCAAACCCAGGAAGAAAGGGAAGGGAAGCGTACCGGCGGGGCCGACGTGCGGGCAGTGGACCGCAGGGCGGTACTGGAGCATGCCGAAGTGGACCCAGCTGAAATGGGGGTGGTCAGGAATCATCCGGATAGGTTGTGGTAGAGGCGGATGTAAATGCTCACCGGCACATACTATAGACGGCAGGAATCAGTCGAGTGGCACACTACATGGACGGCACGACCACTCACGTATTGTCAATGCCCATCGCCCACGGCTTCCCGAGCGGCTTCTTGTTCTGCAGCGTGTCGATGCACTCCGCGTGCGTGGCATACTGCAAAGAAACCCAGTCTCATCATCGGAGACCCTGTCCAGAACCTTCCTGCGCACCTGCTGGTTCTCGACGGCACAATACTGGTCGTGTGCCACGCAAATATCGAGCGCTGCCCGCGTCTGCATGAGGCGCTCGTAGTCGAGCGCATCCGGGCCGGTGATATTCAGCTCTTTCGCGATCCCCGTGCCGATGAGGGGGGTGATTGTCTCGAAGAGGCACGAGAAGCGGCGCATCGAGATGTCGTACCCGACGAGCTTTAGGTCGTCGTCGTCGTAGCGGAACCATGTGTCGACCTGCAGGGGCTGCACGCCGATGTTGCCTTTCCAGTCGTAGTTGGCGATGGCAGAGATGGACACGACGGGGGGATCGATCGCGAGGGCGCTTGTGGGGCTGTTAGAAGCGGGTGTGGCTGTGAGGCAGGAGAACGCACAAGACGGTCTGGTTCACGGGGTACCCGAGGAGGAGCGTGGTGTTGAGCGCGGCGCAGGCTGCAGCGAAACCGAAGATATACTGCGGCACTTGAGTTCGCATCTTGTTTCCATTGTACTCTTGAGGGACTACAATGTCTCGTCAGAAGCTGAAGAAGGTCGGAGCGAATGACGCGTACTGTTGAGACGACCGTTAATTGTGAGTGTGTGATATTGAGTAAAAGCCAGGTCACGTCACGCTCATCCTAGGATGAGCGTGACTAACGCTCGGGCGTATCGAGCTCTCGGCTGCAATCAACCCAGCTTGGTCATTGCTGCCGCCGACGTCGCCGCCCTTGAACTCGCTGTTGCCCCCGTCGACCTCGCCGTCTATTATTCTCCGCTTGTTATTACTATCCCACCGTCCTTCCCGACTTCCCTCCCTTTAACCTTTCTTCGCACTAGGACTAGCATATATGCCAAACCCAAGTTCACCCCCGCGCCTTCTGCTACAGAACACCGGCCTCCCCACTGTCAACACCCCGTACCCAATAGCTCAAGCTTGAACGCGATTAAGGCCATCAACACGATCGAGAACCCCCTGGACACGAAGTGCTGTATCACATGGGAAGGATCGAACCCACCACGCTTAGACCCGCAGGGTGAGTGGTGCACGGTGCAGCACGAGTGGAAATGGGCCCGCTTCGGCGGAGCCTCTCAGCGTTTTTTTTTTGGCGCGAAGGGAGGGGGAGGACGCCGGTGTGTACGATTTTGGGGATTGCGCGTGCGCGAATCTGGTGAGGGAGAAGAGACGTTCCGGAGCTCGGAATTGGAGTGGGAGGAAGAGTGGGGCAGACGCTCGCTCTCCGAGCTAGAGATTCTTTAATGCTTGGAGAAGCGAGCCAGGATGCCCTCCACTCTTTTCCTTTTTCCTCCCTGCTCTTTGCACCTCGTGCTACAATGCCGTTCCCGCTCCATTCCTTTTTCCGTATTTTTCCCTGCCTGTCCCGGTTACTGACGACGCGGCGCGCGCACTTGCAGGAAGGCGACACGGACGACGCGGCGCTCGCGGGCGGGGGCGGGCTCGGCGACGGCCTGACGCGGCAGGGGCGCGCGGCGGCGGCGGTGGTGGATGAGATTGTGGGGTGTGAGTGTTTGTTTTTTGGTTTTTGGCTATTGGCTTTTGTGTTCTGTCCTTGCGCGGCGGTTTTTCTGCGGAGCGAGTGCCGCATGGATTCGGAATTCGCGGCGTCCCCCGTGTTTCTCTACATCCTACCCTACCCCGACACTGACATTTCTTCTACAGCACCCCCGACGCCGCCGCTCACGCCTGTGCCCATCGAGTAGTGCGGCCCCGCGACGAGCGTGTTCCTCATCCGCGCGGGGGACGAGGACTGGATGGGGCGGAGGGAGATGATACGGGAGGGCGAGTGAGTGGTTTTTCTTTTGGCTTTTTGGTTTTTGTTTTGTTTTTCGTGCTTTCTCTCTGTTTCTGTTGCCCTTGGGCGTTTTCTTCCCCCCTCCACCCTTTTCTTCTCCCCTTTCTGTCCTGCTTTGCTTGGATTTTTTTTTGGCTTTCGTGGCGTGGCCGATGCTTGGCGCGGGTTTTTTTTTTCGGACCGGTGGTTGTTCCCCGCCGGGGTTCGTTCTTGTTGCCCCGTGCTCGTCAAGCAGCTGGGTCGGGTCGGGTGCACTTGTCGTTGCGACGCCGCGTCGGGCGTCGCGCCGGTCGGGTGCAGTTGGCGACGAAACGAGACAAGACGCGTGGTGCGGCGCGAGCGGTGTTGTGCGGAACCTAAGTGGACGGGCAGACGCCGTGTGGCACTGTGCCTATGTCGGGCGCCGCGTACCTTTTTGTTTTTTTGCGGTGGCCGTTTTGATTTTCCTTTTTTTTTGTGGGCGTGGGCGAGGTTTTTGGATTTGGACGTGGGCCTAGACTGGAGACGGGCAGATGGTAGAGGGCAGGCAGCCAGACGCCGTGGTGGAGCCGTGTCGGGCGCCGCGTCGGCCTCCGTTTCTTTTCCTTGTGGGTGCAACGTTGGGCGCCGGTGTCGGTGGGCGCTTGACTCGTCTTTGGACGTCATGCACCCCCAAACCATCACCGGATCTCGTACCGCCCCTCCGACCCTGGGTACAAGAGATTTGGGCGAAGTCCACGAGATGAGTAGGGTCCTCCGCGGACTTTTGTCTCGATTCTCTTTCTATTCTCGAGTCTCTTTTGGTGGCTATTTTTGGATCTCTCACTTGACTTCGACTTTGGAGATTTGGGGGATGAAATATTAATGGTCTGGAGTCGAGCGAGACGAGACTTTGGGGCGGCGTGTCTGTTTTGGACGACGACCGAGTGCTTTTCTTTTGGCTAGTCCCCGCTACAAGATTCGATCTTGACTTTTTTCCTCGCATCTTTCTCTTCTCCTTTTTTCCTGTTGGTCCTTCCTCGCTTTTTTTTATCTGTCAACTCTTTGAAGAATTAAGTGATCCCTTCCTTTGCGGAAGATGCGGGCTGATTACTTCATACAGGACTGCGCGTTCGTGAATTTCACCAACATCTCGAACATGATTAATTAAGGCCATCAACACGATCGAGAACCCCATGGACACGAACCTGTGTATCACATGGGAAGGATCGGTGTGCGAACCCACCTCGCTCAGACCCACGGGGTTCGAGTGGTGCATGGTGCAGCGTGAGTGGAAATGGGCCCGCTTCAGCGGAGCCTCCAGCGTTTTGTGGATTTTTGCCCCTTTGCGCGAGCCCGACCCCCCCCCCCCCCCCCGTCTTCTTGTACTTCCCTACGGGCTCAATAGATAAACTACATACAGTAAAGTGCATAATCTCGGTGCCCCATCTCTTACTTTGCAGTTTAATCTAAATATGCTCGGAATGGCATCAGTGTGACTTTGACTCCCAGTGACGACTTTGCCACACTCTCCATCACACCCACAATATCGATGGTCGACAAACACAATGCAGCAACCACGAAAGCGAAAGGGGAAGGTCTGTATTCACATACCTCTGTGTAATGGTGTTCTGATGCTATTGCAGCAATCGAACTCCTCAAAGACCCACTCCTTATCGCCCAAATCAAGGCTCTGGAACCCTTTAGTACCGAAGCAGATGCTCTAGTTACCAAATTTTATGCTGTTCATTCCAAGCTGAATACGGTTGGTCCTGGAAATTTGCCGGCTCTTCTTACCAGCTGATTCTTCCCAGCTTGAGGTTTTGATTGACTTTGCCACCAGGATGATGGCGGATAGTCCCATTTCGGCAGCTTTTAAAGACCTCCAGCAACGTCTCCAGGCAGAGAAAAAGCAGGCTCAAGCCAAGAGTGCTCTAGCTTCTCACCGTGAAAAACGGAAATTTGTAAGTTTCGATTTTGTCCTGTTACACCCACATTGATGGTTGGTCCAGGTCGATAAGGCTGGACTAAACAAGCAATACGGGAAGTCTATCCATGATATTCTGGCCAGCCAGCAGGAGGACTCTGTTGGGTCTCCTCATAATCCTCGCATCTTGTGGCGCTACCGCCACCCCGAGACCTCTGTCCCTGTTCGCCACTGCCAAGTTCTCGCAGATGCCAGATCCCGTATCGCCGAAGATGCTATCATCAATGCAGAAAATGGTTATGAGACAGTTGGTGCTGAGTCGGTAATTATTTTGGCTTGTGATGGTATGCCCATATTTTTGCATGCTGTTCCAGCCGGAGCTAACTTTGACCAGAGGCTGGGAACCGAATGGTTGATGCAGACGGAGAATACATAATTGAGCTGGTTGCTTTGCAGGGGGTCCTAACACGATCTGAACTGGCTTTGCCAGTGTACACCTGGCTTTCGGGAGTGATTGAAACAGCATCTTCTGAGCGGCGCAATGTCCGTGTAAGTTGCTCGGTCATACATCCCCGTAGCTTGTATCTGAATTCCCAGCTATAGCCCAACCATCCAGGTGTGATGACCCAGGCAGGATACAATGCCGGTCCCCGTCATGCGCGGATTTTTGGCCTGGCTAAAAGCTATACCAAAGTCCTTGATTCAGCCACGATGGTCCAGCATGACGAAGATGTCATCTCTGCCATGTCTCTGACCTGGAGTGTATGCAGGAGCTTCCTTCCTACGGATCTAATCAGCAAGATCGACAGATACCTGGAAAATGCCAGGATGCCCACTATGGCAACACGGAATGTGGAGCCAGGTGAGATTTATACCTGTTATTTGTCTTAGTCCTGATACCTGTTCTTGAGGGCTGGGCTACCGGTTGACCTTTCAAGGCAAGGAACTCATATTCCCCAATTTCGAGCGTGGCCCTTCCGAATTCATCATGTCCCAAGATTATTCTGCGTATGTGTACACTGCTGCTAGAGCATATGTTTTTTCTGACCTTGTAATTACAGTTCAGCACACAGGGATGACTGCTTTGCCGAGTTTTGCCTGTCATGGACTGTAGACCGCAAGGTGGATCCACCGGAACCAACTCAAGCGGCAGCTGTCCCAGCTATGGCCGGTGTGACCACCCGCCAGCAATCCAGGCAGTCGCCACAGGCAGTTTCACTTGACCCAGACCCTGTATCTGGCGGTGCTAACTTTGTTGATGTGACACTGAAGGTCAAAGTCGAGATGTCGGTGGGAACTCTTATTGCTTTTCGCCCCAAGAATTTGCACGGCACAACCCGCCTCTGTGGTGCCCACACCCGTGCAGCCACTATATGTTTTGCATCTCGCATCAAAGCAGCCTTTGAAAAAGCACAGCAGGGTCTTTTGGTGGAGTCGCACGCAGGGGCAGGCGAAGGTGGTGAGTAGATAAATACAAATGTATGCTTGAAAATGCCTACTCTGGTGGAGTCGCATACAGGGGCAGGCGAAGGTGGTGAGTAGATTAAATACAAGTGTATGCTTGAAAATGCCTACCAAGGTTTGAGTTCTTGTGGTAGTATATCAAAACAGCATTATTTGAGTACAAAGTCTCCCAATCTCATGGTGTCTAGTAATAAAAATAAAAGCAGCAAGCTTGAAGCAAAACCAGGCTGATCATATAACGAGCACATACATAACATTAATTGATTGATTTTTTCGCCATGTCGGGGGATTGAACGGTCACCAGCTCGTTCCCCCATGTCAACCTTTACCAGTGTTAACGCAGGCAATCTAACCATTAGACCATCATGGAATTCAAAGCCATCTTCTCAACTGCAGTGGTACCAAGCTCAATTATATTCAGTGACGCAAAAGTATCATCCAAGTTGAACCTAGGGATTGTCACCGTCTGTCGCGGCTGACGGACGGTACCAAAGCCGGCTGTCCAGTGGACCATCCGTCGACAGTACGGTGGGGCAGCATCTCTCACCACTCTCAATGGGGTGGAACAGTGGTGACCATCCTAGCAGTCCCAGGTCTCTACTTTGGTACCATGTTTTCTAGGCTACACCGACAACTGGTAGTCATAATTGGCAGGAGAATAGATAACTTTCGGGAGGGCAGGGAAATACATAAACAGCAAGAAGTATATTTGGTAAGTAGTTACGACTCGAGTCCAAGATTCAATATGTACGAGTACTTATGGCATGTGTAAAGGAACTGTTGAGCAGGAGTGGCAGACTACTGACGAACCAGGTATCAAGAAAAAACTAGAGTAGCAGTTATCTAAAGTCTCGAATGTCCTCCAATTCCTGCCAAAATTTCGACCAAAAGCCAGTGGTCAATAGCTTGCTGGAGGGTGAAAGGCTCAGTGTCGTTGCCCTCATGATCACGAGCAGGATAAGTACGACTACATAGGTCAACAAGATAGACGAGAGGGATGCAAGCAACCCTGAAGCATGTGCGAATGAAATCAGCCCGAGTTTCATGTACGAGAGTTGGGCAAGCGATGTATCGTATCCCAGGTCGTCAGGCCCGACAAAGTGGATGACTATATGGTGCTGATCGTCGAACTCGACATGGGGGCTTCCTGTGGTTGCCCAGCAGAGAGCCTTACTGCGAAAGGCAGGTGAGTCAATCTGATCGAAGGAGATGAGTTTGCTCAGTCGGGGGATCGCCTCTTCCAACAGTGCTGGGCAAGGGGCTCCAGAGCCCTGGAGGAACCTATGCAGTAGATCCTCCAGGTCCATTGTGAGAGCAGGACTGCCAGGTTGGGCAATCTCGCCGATAAGAAGGGGCGACATGGGAGCAACGACCAAGTGAGGCTTCAAGGAGTCGAAGTCGTGAATGACAGATGTCCAAGTATGTGATAGGAAAGTGGCAGAGCCACCAGGATGTGAACGAAGGACCTGAGGAGAGGTTAAATTCGCGATCATAAACTGGAGATACCCATACCTGCATGAAATCGAAACCATTTGAACATGGCAGCTTGAGGCCAAGGAAGAAAGCTTGAAGTTCGCTGTGCGAAGGTGGCTGCGACCCAATGAGAGCAGTGTAGAGAAGATCGGGGCCAAGAGCCTGGTGCTGGGCCAGATCTCGAGATGCGAGAGAAGCAATCTAGAAAAAAACAATTGCATCAATAGTACTGGGTTCAATACGAAATCTAACTTACCTGAATATCGTGAAAGATCGCAAAATGCGATTGGAAAGGGGTGATGTCGCCTGTAGGACCAATGCTATCCCAGGTATCAAGCATTGTCTTAAGGTTCGGATGCCACTCCCCCACGAACTCCCGAGTCAATGAGCCTAGCTCGCATTTGTTGGCTGCAAAGTGGATGAGAGAGGGGCTGAGTGGGTCAGGGGCAATCCCATAGATGAGCATAAGGGCTGTGAGACAGCCGAAGACGACAAGGTTTTCTCGGCGATCAGCACTGACATAGGCTGATGTCGCAAGAGACATGGTGGTGACAATTGAGCATCGGTCGTCAAAGCGAGGAAGGAGCCAAGCCCCCTGGTGATCGGTGAACCAGCGAAAGCTAGTATATATCACCTCTCGTTCGACTCCGATGCCACTAGAGAGAATCAACCCATCTGGTTTCAGTCTGCACATATTCGTGAACAAGCAGCCAGATAGGTCTGTGTGTGAACTCACATGCTGAAGTTCCTTTCGGGAGTGAGGATGGGGGCAAAGTTATTGGTCGCAGCAGCAGCTTTGATCTTAGCTATGAGAGCATGTGCAAGCTCGTGGACATCCTGACCAGAAATGGCGAGAGTGCTGGCTCTCCCACTGGAGGCTGTTTCAAAGAGGGTTTTCGCAAAGTCGGTAGCCTCAAAGAGGGCCCGATATCGTCCAGGTTCGGGGACCCAGTCACCCGACCAAAGCTGTGAATGGACAGGAATCTGGAACGATACATATAAGTAAAATAGGCTGTGACAATAAATAAACAGCTTACCTGAGATGGCGACGATGAAACCTAAGACAAAGACTGTATTAGGCAACAGTGTTAAATTACAGATGAAAGGAAAGCCATACCTGGACCTGGGCCGAGGATGGAGCAGCGATAGGGGCATTACGATTCTAAGATATCCAGTCAGAACAAGTATAAAAGAGTTTATGGAACAGCCTACAGTGGGAGGAAGGTTCTGGTTGTTGCTATCATGATCAGAAAGCTGTAGAATAAATAAGGAGCTGTGGCGACAGCGAAAAAGGATGGCATACCAGGACACTGTTCTCCCATCTAAGGGCAGATTCAACTTCTTCCAGCTCCTCTTCAGACTCTCCATCGGAGTCGCACTCAGGTGCGACCCAGTGGGAGGTGTCCTCCCCCACCTCGTTTTCGACTGAGAAGAGCGAATGCATCATGGTAGAAAGGCAGGAATGGCGACGATTCAAGGTGCTTTGGCCAGTGACTGCCCTGCAGGTGATGCCCGATTGGGCGACTACTGTATAAATATGTAAGCAGAAGAAGCAGTTCACAAGTCGCATGGAGTACCAAAGTTCAGGATAAGTCGTCCCTTCCGAATACAGAGCCTGGGCTTGGCGAAAGTTTGAGAGTGCTGCCTTGTAAGGAGGTCACCGATGGTGAGATCACTAATAGCAGGGTGTCGGGTAAGAACGATCAAGCCATCTCTCTGGCGAGGGATGCCTCGATTCGACAGGCCAAGAAGCTGAAGATGAAGAGTTTCATGGGAGCGAAGGTGATGGTGAAGGGAGGATGAGGGCTCTCTGAAGCTCCACTTTCTGGGTGAGAGAGCCATGTCCTGAGCGACTCGCCTAATCACATCGGTGATCTTGGCATCAAGTCCCATGGTATAGACAAAGCGAAGATTATGGTCGTCGAGGAATGCGATTAGAGACTCTGAAAGCCTGAATACCAAATGCAGAGCAGAATTCGGTCGGGGCTGTCAATCGTCGAAGTCAGAAATCAGATGTCAAAGAAAGAGAAAACAAAAGACTTACAGTGGGTAAATATACATGAGTTTCGATATGAACATGTTGGTGGCCAGATGAGTGATCTGTCTCGAGAACCGAGGCAATTGAGGTTTCGGCAGGAGGTAGAGAGGGTGTAGGCTGGGCTGGGCCTCTGCGACGACGACGAGGAGCCAGGGAAGGACCAGGAGGAAAATGGGCTTCGATAGCCTGGTTCCGACTATTGTTGGCCTCAGAGATCTCGGAGCAAGTTGGACGATCAGCAGAGCGAGAACGATTTCCAGAGGCCAACCGAGGCAGGTTAGTGTTTGCTGACATGTCAACAGCCAGAGAGGAGATGCCGAGAAATGGCTGGCTGCCACTGGCCGATGGGAGAACACTTGTGGCAGGATTTGGATGGCCTCGGGCCGAAGGGAGGATGCTAGCAAGGGGCTGGCGATTACTGGTATAAGTGGTGGCTCTCGGGGGAGGGGCAGTATTGGTAAGGGCTGCTCCAAGTTGTGCAGCTGGCTGTGCAGCTGGTGCGACAGAGGCTGGCTGGGAGGCTGAGGCAGTAGAGGCTGCCTGAGAGGCTGGGCCTCCAGGGGCAAATTGCTGGGCCATTGTGCTGAGGAATATGAACATGGTGTTCGGGTCTAGGTTGTTCATGCTATGTGCATGTTAGAAAGCAAAGTTACAAGAAAGATCGGGTACTTGCATTGCGACGAGAGAGAGGAGATAAAGAGTGAGGTAATGAATAGGCAAAAAGACCTATGGTGTATCGGTGAACAAAAGTGATAGGAAGCAGCCGAAAGAGAACTTACAGATACGAGTGCAAGAGCTAGTGTAAACTCGACTAAGCAGTGAACAGGAGGGTGAACAGTCTAAACTTACCTGTGTGGAATGTTGGCTGGGAGAGAAAATAGCTGAGTTGGATGGTCGAGTTAAGCAGTGAAACGAATGGGCAAAGAGAATACTGGGCATGAAGTTGCTCTTTATATAGTCCGACCTGCTATTAGTGATGATTCGACGAAGGATTCCATGGTCGACCATGGTCAACCATGGTTGACCACAGCCAAACCATAGTTGATCATAGCCGAACCATGGTTTACCATGGTTAACTATGGTCATCATAGCCGAATCATGGTAGATCATAGCCGAACTATGGTCAACCATGGTTTATTGATGGCTTTTCCAAATTGGGAAATCACGTGATCTGAGCCTCGACCTCCAACCTCAACCTGAGTAAAACTGATATAGACCAGGGCTAATAACCTTAGACCTCAACCTCAATATGCCTATTTTGCTACCTCAGACCCTGGTAATGCACCAAAACCTTGACCTCAAACCTCAAAAAACACTCAAACCTCAGACTTCAACCTTCGACCCCCAACCTCATACAGTGTAAAACCTCAGCTCTCGTTCTCTAAAATACTGTCCTCAAACCCTGTTTCTCACCTGCATATTTTTCAACGATAAAAAAGGTCATACTTTTGTCGGGACTGCACGTGGGTCTGGCCAGCACGGGACCGAGGCTTTGTCCTCCCTTTGTTTTTCAAAACTGCTGCCGGCGGCCCGCCCCCATCAAGCCTTTATCAACGCCGCCCCCAACGTACAGCCTGAGCCCACGGTGTCGTGACTTTGAGGACAAAGTGCTGCGAAAGAAATAAGTATACGCGAGGAAAATACAGTAGGTACAATGCGGAATGTAAAGTAGATACGCGAATGATATAGTAGCTAAGGGACGCGTGAGTAGGTGCAGTAGGTATTTCAAGAACGTAAAATCAGGTTGTAGATGTCGCGAGCGGAGGTGGAGGTGGAGGGAGGGTCAAAAAAAACTACAGGTGGGTTGCTCGTTCATGTAAGTGATAACTCTCGTCATAAGCGCGCTGAATTCCGTGAAGCCGCCGACAGTGGCGAACGAGAAGTATTCGCGGTGGGAAACTCCGCATACGCAGTCGATCGTGGCGCACTCGCCGTCGTCGCAGAGTTCCTCGAGTTGGGCGAGGCGTTCTGAAGGTCGTCAGGTTGAGTGTGAGACGGATGGAAAAAAAATAGAGGACGTACCGCAATAGTACCGCCGGGAAACCTCCCAGCCGCAAATCCAGATGTGGGTCTTCCCGACGTCGCAGCCCCTGTATTCCCGCTGCCGCCGCTGCCAGTCGTTTGTATGGCCGACTTTCCATTTCATTCGCGCCAAAAAAGCGCCGTCGGTGAGGGTCCCAGCGGCATGCTACGCGATATCGACATCCGCGGCGCAGGCGACGTTGTAGCACCATCCCGGGCCCTCCTTCGCGTATGGGCGCGTGGCGCGATAGGTGAGGAACTTTGCTTTATTCGATTGGTGGCTAAAACGGGTCAGCCGGCGTCCCCTCTCTCCGGATTGTGCATACTGGCTCATCGCGGCCTGGGGTCGTTGAGGGTTGTTGTGGGAGGCTGCAGGGCTGCAGAAGCGCAGATGGGAGTGGGAAAGACTGAGATAGTGTCCAGGAAGTTGTACTGAGGTCCAGAAATGTGGGAGGGAGAAGGGAGGTGGTGCAGGATGAGAGGGAAGACAAAGAAAATTTCTGACAAGGTGCGAGAGAAATTCTGGACAGTGCGAGAGAATCCAGGACCAAGTGAGGCTGAAGGAAGAAGGACAAGGAAAACCGGCGTGGTGGATGGAGGAAGAGATATGGCGGGACCGTCGACGCCCACCGCGCGCTCGTGGTCGCCGAAGGAGGAGGATATACGTCCGAGTGAATTCCCGGCTGCGGACTTTGCGCGGATATTGCTGGCAACGCGAATTTGGAAATCCCCCCGACGCCGAGGCGCGGCTGGAAGCGCGGGGGGTCGAGCGGAAGGCTTCGAAGACGCGGGTAATGCCCCCCGCATCCGGGAACAGCGCCGATGAGGTCGCAAAAAAAAAATTGGTGGTGTGTTTTTGGGGGTGGGATTTGGGCACGCCGATGCGCGTCTGGGAGTGCTCAGGGCGAGCAGGCGGCTCCGCAGGCGAACGGGGGTTCGAGGAGAGGGCTCCAAAGGCGCGGGTAGTGCCCCCGCATCCGGGAACAGCGCCGATTAGGTTGCAATTTTTTTTTTGGCGGTGTGTTTTTGGGGGTGGGATTTGGGCACGCCGATGCGCGTCTGGGAGCGCTCGGGGCGAGCAGGCGGCTCCGTAGGCGAAGGGGGTTCGAGGAGAGGGCTCCGAAGACGCGGGTAGTGCCCCCGCGTCCGGGAACAGTGCCGAATAGGTCGCAAAAAAAAAAATTGGCGGTATGTTTTTGAGGGTGGGACTTGGGCACGCCGATGCGCGTCTGGGAGCGCTCGGGGCGAGCAGGCGGCTCCACAGACTCGGGGGGGTACCAGCCGCGTCCAGGGGAACCCCCCGCATCCGGGAATGGCACCGCACAGGGCGCAAAAAAAAACTTGGCGGCATTTGTCTGGACACAGGATTTGGGTACGCCAATGCGCGCCTGGGAGCACACGGGTCGAGCAAACGGCTCTGCGGGCGTTGGGGGCACCACCCGTGTCCAGGAATAACACCATACATGGCGTAAAAATAATTCTAGCATCCAGGGGGTGGGACTTGGTATTGGGTACGCTCAGACGCGTCTGGGAGCGCGCGGGTCAGATTTGAGGCATCCGCGAGACGACCCAGCCTCCAGAAAATTTCTATAAAGCTCGAGAAAAACATCTTGAGGTAAAGTAAGGGCTGAGATCTTGCGTCGATTCAAATCCGAGACCATCGTGGGTGTCCGTCGAGTCGTCGCCGTCGCCACGTCGTAACCCTGCGGAAGGTCTGGTTTCATGGGAGGGCAACTGGACGCATAGTCAACAGTGCAAGGTACCTGGACGCAAAGTCCAGGTAAATGCCGACTCAAAGTCGGTGAGTAGTATGATCGAAGGGACAAATTATTGATGCGTGTTTACAACACACACTAACATCCAAAAAAGGCAAGACTCAATATTTTTCACTCGAGTTCGACGTTCAAGGTACAGCGTTCTATAAATTACACACGATACATTGCAAAATCAGAAATAGGAAGATACATTAAATAAAATCCAAAGAAATAACAAAGCTATCTGCATAGAAGTATAATATAAATCGCCTCTGCTGCTATTCGAGACTTAGGTCATAAGTGCATCCATTCTCTGGCCGTGCACGCAGATGCGATAGAGACAAGTATATTCCCCCATACCCCAATTACTCTTCACGATCAGCACGACGACGCTGAAGTCGATGCCAAGGTTCTGGATCTCCGTGTTGACGGGGAAAGTCTGAATGTGATTCGGGGAGTATATGTCGTACTGCAAGGCGGCAATCCGGATGAACTCTGGGAGCTGCGGGAGCATCTTGGGACGCTCAGGCTCGTGCGCCCCCTGGCTCATTTCTGCGCGCCAAGCCTCGAGTTTCGCGACATTGTCCTGTCCTTCGACCATAGCCCAAACTTCCATATCTTTGGGTGCACTTGTCCGCTTGCCGACTGCAACTGCAGCAGCCACATGATCAATGGTAATGGCGTCGATATAGACCAAGCTTCCAAGCACGATGCCGAGTTGGCCGTACGATCCTCCGAAGGGCCAGCAATGACCATCGTGGATGTCGTGGTCAAGAGCAGTGACAGGCGAACAACCATCAAGAACCCAAATGCCGGTAAAATACCCAAGGATCTTGCCAGGAAGTGTCGATGGACGCAGCGTATATGTGGGGCTGGTGAGAGATGGGATAATGGACGCGCCGGTGGAGCGTAAGGCAAAATCGGGGCGAGCAACATGGTGTTGGGACATCTCGACGAGTAGCTGCAACGCCTGGAGATCACTCCTGATGCTGTTAATCTCGGAGCTCACGGCAGCCCGAGAGGCAATCTCCAGCTGCAATGCGTCGAGGCCCATCTTGAGGCTGTTGATTTCGGAGCTGGTGGCAGCCTGAGAGGTAATCTCCGCCGCATGCAGCAGCTGTAATGCGTCGAGATCCCTCCTGAAGCCGTTGAGCTCCGAGCTCGCGGCAGCGTGAGAGGGAATCTCTGCCGCATGTGTGCACACAAGCAGTTGCAATGTGTCGAGATCCCTCCTGAAGCCGTTGAGCTCTGAGCTCGCAGCAGCGTGAGAGGGAATCTCTGCCGCATGTGTGCGCACAAGCAGTTGCAATGCCTCGAGATCCCTCCTGAGGCTGTTGAGCTCCGCGCTTGCAGCAGCGTGAGCCTTGTCTGTGCGTACGCTCTGGTGCTTCGATTGCGCCCCTAGGACTCCAATTTCGCCAAGGGTGCGCTCGAAATGTAACGAGAGTTCGGAGAGGGTGTCCTCCAGGCGTTGTAATCGTGCTGAATCTAGGCGAGCCTCTCTGTCTCCTGCGACTTGGGTGTGCACCAAGTCTGGAGAGAAAGAGAGCTGGCCATCTGAGTGCTGAGCAGACTCAACGCTTGTCGCTGGAGACGCTGGAAGGCGCAACACGTGGTGGCCGGTCATGGGCGATGCAAGATCAAGGATCATGAAGAGGGGAAGTAGGACGAATGTGATGAGGAACAGAGGGCCGACAATACGGAGCGCCATTGCCCGTATGTGCTGCAAAAGGACGCCATCCACCACCTTGAGAAAAGTCCATAAGAGGAATAAAAAGAGCCGGAAGACCGCGCGCACCATGGTTTGGAAGAACAAGTAGAGATGAGCGAATGGGTTCTTTGACGGACGTGATTTGGCGGCAAAGTCCTGGTTTCGCGCCTCCGTAGAGGACTGGTCGTCATAATCGGACACTCCAAACACCTCGGACACTGCAGGGGACAGTGTCTGATACGAGCGACCATGGTATGTGGATCTGCTCGGTGGAGTCGCAAGCCTCCGGAAGCTGGCGCGTTGAAACTCGTGTTCGTACTCAAAAGACGTGCTGTGCGGAGCGGACTTCGGGCCATGTCTGAGACGACTGCGCCAAGCATCTGTAGGCAGCATGCCTGTAGAGCGGTTGGGGTGAAAGTGGGGAGTCGCAAGAAAGAAGTTCTTTGTCCACGTCCACGTAATTGCGATGACATGATGATGTATTTATTGGAGGGCAGCTCGAAACGTTCGAGACGACTTTGAGAGTGTGGGAAGGGATTCGCTGTGGGAAGGCATTCGCTGCGGGAAGGCATTCGCCGCGGGAAGGGATTCATTCATCCTTCAGGGCTGCCCTTCCCTTCCTCGCCGTTGTAAAAAGCTGGAAGGTAAGAAATGTAAGTGAAGTAAATACTTCACGTTTAAAAGTTCGGCTCACCACTTCGCTCGCTCGCCGCCGCCGAAGAACAAATCCACGAACCCTATCGCAGGGAGTTTCTGAGCGCTGAAGTGGTTTGAGAAGTCGATTTACAGCGCAAAGCTGCACTGGTACTGTTGCTACAGCGCAAAGCCAGTAGAAGACTGCTACGGCGCAAAGCCAGTAGAAGACTGCTACGGCGCAAAGCCAGTAGCGGGACATGATGGCAGTAACTTGGAGAACGACGGACAGTCACGTGAAATGACTGCCAAATTCGGTCACTGGCAGTGAATCATGATCACCGCAAACCCTTTGCATCGTTTATTTTGCGCACAGAAAAATTCAATTAAATGGGGTGTATTCGGAAAGTACTGGAAGGGAACTACCAGCTAGCGTTAAAATTTGAAACTATATTACTGAGAGAGAGAGAGAAATCTAGTCATCATCGTCCATCGAATCATTGTCAAGCGCAGCAAGCTCAGCTTCGGTCGGAAGCTCGTAGAGGGCGAGTTTCGCTTTGCCGTACTGGGCCATGAAGTCCACCTTTCCTAGACCCTTCCACTTCACGATGTCCGTCCACGTCTGGCAGTGCTCTGCGGTGGGCAAGGCAACCCCGTTGTTCATATAAATTGCGCGGTCCCGTACGGACAAGTCGTTGAAGAACTGGGAGAAAAATAATTGATGGGGACATTGGTGGGGCGAGCACGAGAGAGGTCGGAAGGAGGGAGTCCTCGTTTGCGAATATGGCGGTGCCTGCACGAAACGGTAAGCATGAGGTCAGGAAGCGGAAGTTAATATGGAAATCACCATGCTCCTTTCTTGCGTTTTTGTGATATGGCAGTCTCGCGCCTCGCGGTCAGCACCTCAAAGAATGCACTGACAGCGCTGTCGCGTCCCGGCTTCTCGTGAACCATGAATGCGCTACCGTCAGCAAGTTCTTCATCGTCTGAATGGCACTCGTTCTCTGCTGCCAAGGGTGCAACGGTTTTGTTCATGAAGCAGTCGTCGGCGATTTGGGCAACGCGCAAGGCCTGCGTCTAATGATATTACATGAGCCAGGAGTAGACGATAGGGTGTAAAACATACCTCGTCGCGACGGCGATAAATGTTGTTGAGCACGATGTCGACCCCCACACGGCCTGGACACCGCTCTTCTTTGGAGGCCAGATCCTTCATGCGTCCGTATATGAAGCTGCGGTAGAAGCGTCGGAGGAAGTGGTCGTCTTTGATTAAGGATAAGTCGACACGATAGATTGAAGAGTAGGCAATGGTGCGGAAGGAGTGAATGGCGACATGCTCGTGGGTGAGGTTGTACAAGGACTCAGGGTTGCCGAAAACGTCGGGTGCAAAGACGTGAAGCCCAATGTTGGCGACGGCGTTGTACATGGATGGTCTCCGACTCGCGCGGCATCTGAGGCTGTTTGGCTGTTCATCGCCCTTGCGGTATGTAAGAAGGCGGCGACCTGTTCGTACACAGAGTTCGTGGGTGGTATGGCGGAGGCGAGAATACCGTTCAGCTGGGCATCAAGGTCCTCTGGGGAAGAAAATCGTTGCTCGAACTGGTTCATTAAGTCGGCGGGGAGACAGATCGGCACAGCTGATTGAGAGAGGAGGCCCATTAGAATGCGTGAATGGAGATTCATCGCTCTCTGAACCGGGATGTTGGTCAATAATGCGCGAGGGAAAAGAAAGCAGAAGAGCTTACCTGTAGGCCCGCTGCCGAGTCTGGTACTTCACTACGGGGGATTCCCCAGTTCTTTGGCCCGCTCTTCGACTTTGCTGACTTCTTAGCCTTCGCTGACTTTGGTACACCGTCTGTGCGGGGACGTTTCGGCGCGGACCCTGGGTTGGGTACGGTGCCTGTTACAATGACAACACGCCCGAGCGTCCACAGATCGGTATGATGATCAGGGATTGGGTAGTGCAAGGTATTAACCGTATCGTCAATGAAGTTGAATAAAACACTAGGAGAGGTACAGAATATCTACGACTAGGCTACGACTATATACTGTTCTGTGTATCTAATCATTGTAACTATCGTCAAGTTCAACCGTGAGCTATACCTTCCTAATAAGTAATCGTGAGTAAATACTATGATCCGAGCATAAGGCTTCGGCGTGGTAAACGACTGTAATTAATGATATACTACTATATATAACTGGAATGAACTGTCTATGTGTTGTTTCCATCCGTTAGGCGTATGTTCTTACCAAGAACATGCCGTAGTCCGCAAGGCTATTGTCAACGACTGGCTGTGATCCATGAGGTTCTTAGTAAAACCCACATGTACGCCAGGTGTTCAGATATATATAGGACTTTTATGTGTTAACTCGATCGTACCAGTCGATCGTTCGTTTTATAATTAAATGTCCCCTTCTAGCACTTCCTCGATCGTCGGGAGTCGGGTGTCGGTATCACGTGTGACGTCGGCGTTGTCACGTGGGTCACGTGCATTTAAAAGAATTGAAAAATGCTCAGGTCGTGACAGTGCCTGTACGACGTCGCGGTTGGGGCCCGGGCTCATCATGAGGTGACTTCTGCTTTTCCCCAGCGGCAGCAGGGGGTTCAGGCTCAGGCGCAGGGCGACGGCCGCCCTGGCCTGAAGATCGGTGACCCTGGCCGCGAGACGAGGGCGGAGGAGGGTTGGGGTTGCCCTGACCTGAAGTTCGGCTACCCTGGTCGCCAGACGGGGGCGGAGGAGAATTGCGCCTGCCCTGGTCGCGAGGCGGGGGCGGAGCAGGATTGGAGCCGGAAGGCGGCGCGCCAGGAGGATTGCGGCTGCTCTGGCCGCGAGGCGGGGGCGGAGCAGGATTGGAGCCAGAAGGCGGCGCGCCAGGAGGATTGCGGCTGCCCTGGCCGCGAGGCGGGGGCAGTGGAGAATTTCGAGACGGGGGCGGAGCAGGATTGGAACCCGAAGCGCCGTGACCAGAAGGCGGCGGAGGAGGGTTAGAAGTGGAGGGCGGCGCGCCTTGACCAGAAGGGGGCGGAGGAGGGTTGGAGGCAGAAGTAGGAGGCGCCTTGCCCCAGCCAAATATTGGAGTGTACGGGAACGAGAAAGTGAACAGGTTCGCCGGCTGGTCAGGGTCGACCATCGGAGTGTCTTCACCAGCGGAAGCCATGGATATCAGGATAGTATAACAAGAGAGTGGTGCGGTGGTGAGGTTCTGGGGAGTATTGAAGGAGAGTGAAGGAGGTTTATGTAAAGTCCAGTGGCTGTTTGTCGCGAAGACATGATTTTCCGAACCCCATGTCCGAGCGCAATAAAGGCGGTATGCAGTGGCTGTTTGTCGCAAAGGCTTGATTGTCCGAACGCGTGTCCGAACACGTGTCCGGAGGCGGTTTGGGGACAAAGCACAGAGACGCTGAAACGGTGCACTTCTTATATGACTAGGAATAGCTAATTGATAGGTATTGCGAACAAACACCCAAAACAACCAACCACAACCAATCTACCTCCAAAGATCTAAGTGCTTCTCTTTGTGAGTTCGGGTCCGGGCCGTAGTATGCGACCAGCAGGTTTGAACAAACACAAGTTTGATTTATAGGCTTCCAACAACACACTCTACAATGTACTAGCAATATGCAACCGCCAACAACAACACTGCTAGGAACCTAGGGATGGTCCGGGGGTGTGTTTATATGGGGTGGATACAAGATGGCTGGACCGCTAGGTCGAGAACACCAGGGCAGAGTATGTAGGTTTGTGAAAATCCTCGCTAAGGGCAATCCCAAAGACTACTGAGGCTAACAACAAATGGACTTGAATCCTCAAACGGCAAGACTCTCCTTGACCGCCGACCTATTCCTTAACCAAGAATAGGAACCTTTCCGCTTTTATCGGCACTAGCTCACTACAAGCGTCCAGCTAGCGACCCAACACACCACGACAGAGCTTCCGTCTATATCGGGGTGAAGGCGAAGTAACTGACAAGTTATAGCCAAACTAGAGGTGAGGGCACCTAGTCCGTCTTCTTCTTAGTGGGCTCAAGTCAACACACAATCCACCTAGCAAGCGATCCAACACACTACGACAGAGCTTCCGTCGTGTCGGGGTGAAGGCAAAGTCACTAGCGCAAACTGCAGTTGGGTCTCGAAGAGAACACCCTTGTTTTATATGTGGAGGTCTAGGACCAACAACACGAAATCCTCAACTTAGTCACTCGATGTTTCCAGAGTCCACAGTTACTGATTCCAATATAAAGACTACTACAAGTGAAGTTCGGTCTCAACCTCCACTAGCAGCCTGAGTCCACTAGCACCAGCTTCGTCCAAAGTCTGGGGCGTAATGTTCTTCCACCCTAGTCTGTCCTGCGCTCCCTTTTATACTACTAGGTGTGAGTTACATGTGAAAGCGAGCTGAATAATACAATAAGCAATATTAGATGATAAGAAATACGGTCAGCCAATGAGACGACTGCCGTTTGGTTTTGGGACTGGTTTGGTATACGCCAGGTCAGCCTTGCTGACCGGCTAGTGTTCAACCGTGGGTATATCAATGGATCCTCAGCCCTCCGTCTATGCCGAGTACCCCTTCCGGACCAACCGGCGATGTAGCCGGTGATCTAGGTCATCTCTACTCTGTCAGAGCGTCGATCTACTTCATCTAGGCGACGCAGTGTTGCGACCGACATCAAATTGTCATAGCTCGTTGGTCAGAACATCGATCCACCCTCCGAACATCGGTACAGGCTGTACGATTGTCCCTAGCTCCGTTCCAATAGCCTGCTTGCTATTAGGTGCGTTCAAAGCAGACGCTTCTGCGGCAGCGGCTGCCGCAGAAGGTCATGTGCTGTGACATGAGTCACCGTGTTTGTGCCTATCCGCTTCGGGTACTCCATGGCGCGCGCTACGCTCGCGCCTCGTTTAACATTGATAAGAGATTGCGGATAATAAATATCAATTCAGGCGTCGTCAGACGTCAATCTATCTTCCCCTCAACTTCAGCAATGGGCCGAGAAAGTCTCCATGACCAGATGATAAACTCTTACCTCAAATACATGGCTGTTCGCGATCTCCTGACTACATCTATCGACGACGACAGCGATGACGACAACGACGGGGAGGATGATGATGCAGAGGGTGAAGTTCTGGCCAAAACCATGCAGCTGAAGCTCGACATGGCCATTCTCGAGGGGATCAAAACAACTCGATACCTCCATGCTCACGATCGGGTTCCCAAATCTGGGAATATGCACATTGCCTGGATTTACGCAGAGGACCCGAAGGATCACAACCGATTCCAAGGGATGTTCCGCGTCTCTCCATTGGTTTTTCAGGTTATACTTGAACTTATCCAAGATCACAAAGTCTTCCAAAACAATTCGAATACTCCCCAAACCCCTGTCGACATCCAGCTTGCCGTTGCTCTGTATCGTCTGGGCCACTATGGCAATGCTGCATCGGTCCAAGATGTGGCCAGAATGGTGGGGATCGGTGATGGCTCAGTGGAGAACTTCACATACCGATGCTTCGACGCAATTGAATCGCTACACAGCATGTTCATGCGGCCTCTGACGCGGGATGAGAAGGAGAGGGAGAAGCAGTGGATGGATGATCACGTTGGGTTCCGAGGCCTGTGGCGAGAAGGTTGGATCATGTACGACGTTACAATCATCGTTCTTTTCTCGAAACCAGGACTCAATGGTGATGCATACTACACACGGAAGGCTAACTACGGTTTGAATGTTCAGGTATAGAGTCCGCAAAATCACAGTTTCTTCACTCACTGCTTTTTTAGATCGGCAATATTCCCTCCAACTTGCGAATTCAGGACTACTGTCACGGGTTCACCGGTTCTGCCCATGATGCTGCTGCATTCGAGCACACGGCAGCAGTCCTGACTCCCGAGTTCATGTTTGAAGGAGACGAGTTCGCTTGGGGAGATTCCGCATACACTCTCAATGCTCGCACCATTCCAGTTCACAAACGCCCGGCAGCACTCCTCCCAGAGAATGCGAAGTTCGACAAAGTGGTTTCTCACCTCCGTGTTCGCTCCGAGCACTGTATAGGAGCTTTGAAAGGACGGTGGCAAAGTTTGCGCGATCTCCGTGTGCAGATTAACTCTGTTGCGGATCACGGGCGGGCATGCCGCTGGATTACAATTGCAATCATCCTCCATAATCTGGTGATCGATGTTGAAGGGGTTGATTCCGGTAAATCATTCTTGCATCTACATGGAGCCGATGAGGAGGCGCAGGATCAAGGAGATCGGGATGAGCCATTGGGACAGGAATTTGCAGATGATGAGGGAGAGCAGAAGCGAATTAGATTAATCGCAGAATTACTGGTTCACCGCGAACATCGAGAGTAGCTAAAAATATGTACGTGAACGAAATTACAGCTGACTAGAATGGAAGAAGTAAATATAAGTATGCCGAGAATGAATGAGCCGAAGTTAAATCTCAGCAGAATCCTCGGGGAGCAAAGCTTGTGAGTTCTCGATCGACCAACGAGTCGGGGAGTGAGGTACAATGGGAGAAGACGAATGGAAAGTGCGACGGGTATGAGGGGTGTGAGGTGGGGACCGGCGGGAAGTGGAAGCAGCTGGGGAAGGGTTATCGAGTGCAGCGAGCTCGGCACGTGCCTCATCCAACGTCTTGAGACCTGCTGTAAAGAGGTCCATGATCAGCTTCTTTTGGACAACAAGAAGGTTCTGGCGACGGTGTTCAGCCTGCGCTGCAGCGCGTTCCCTTGCGATTGCGATGTTTTCCCTGGTGGGCAATCAGTATCATATTTCAATAACAAAATGACAACATTACCGAGACGATTCAATTATGACGTCCTCCAAAGAACGTTTCTTCGGAACATGCTGAACATTCTGACGAGCCTTGGCCATGGCATTCGTCAGATCTCCGCCGAAGGTTGAGGGCTTTGGGGCCCTGAGTTTCGGAGTCTCGAGCGATGAAATACGCGAATTGGTGCTGATCAGACGACAGGGGGTCTCGTCAGGGTCTCCCTGTGTTAAAGACGGGCGGGGAGGGGTGGCAGCAAGACCAAGAAGGCTGGGATCGATTTGAGAGTCGTCGAATACCTGGGAAGCAGGTGTGGATTCGTTCGGCTGATTATGAATGATTCTACGGCCCTGGGGACCAATCCCAGTCGTGAGTACGGGAGGCACGACATTAGGACGGGTGCTGAGGAATTTATGGAGCTCAGAGAAGTACGGGAACTCCTTGTTGAGTTGTTCTAGTGTCTGATCAATTAGATGCACAAGTCTCAACAGAATTGTGACGCACGCCAGAGATTGACAGCAGCGGCAGGGGTATCATGGTGTGGACCATCCCCCGGGATGTAGTAGTCAAGATATTCATGGCCCTGGCTGGCGGCGGCGTCCTCAGGAGCCCCCACTCCACCACCGGTGACCCGAAGTCGTGCCGCTTTTTCTTTGTAGGTGGTGACCAGACTTCGAGAGGTTAATACATAATTTGTATTGAATTGAGACACGTACTCTTCAGCCTTTCCCTTGACGCGTTTCCCGAGGGTCTTGCTGTGGATCTTGAAGTCATCCGGCCAGATTTCTTGTGCGATACGCTCATAGACCGTAATTTTGCGGTCGGATGATGTGTTCTTGGCAAAAGATGATGAACTGCCTCAAATAGAAACCGCTGTCACAGCTACCTCCTTCGCGTCCTTCTTTCCGAAGAGAACGACGAAATTTTCCTTTTTTTGAAGCTTCTCGAGAAGTTGCCAAGTTAAAGCTCCTTGGTTGGCAGTCCACTGGATAGCGGGGAACTTGGCGGAGGTAGACATGAAGGTACTGTATATTAAAAGGGGAAGTATTTCGGCAGAAGTGTCAAAGGAGTGTGGGACGCCGTGCAGACGTGACAGACAGGATGAACGCTGAGAGAGATCGACAGGGGCCTTTGATCCAAACACAGTGACTTACGGTAACGGCACATGACCTTCTGCGGCGGCGGCTGCCGCAGAAGCGTCTGCTTTGAACGCACCTATTCCCCTTCGCCCTAGCTGCCCAGATCGGGCGCTAGCCGCGTGCTGCCTCATCTCGTATGTCGTGGTATGTCTTTGTCAAAGCCCTAGCCGGTCGCTAGTAGGGTTATTCCGCCTAGCGCCGTCTAGTCGCTTATCTAGAGATTAGATAGTACCACCGGTTACCGCGCCGAGCTTCCTAGCTCTAGGCGTAGTCCCCTAGCTGTACTTCCATCGTAGATATCCGTCTGCTAGACCTTTGCTAGCTCCGTTCCAAGTCATCTCTGGACTACTAGAGTCTCCTAGGTCATGTCTCATGAATGTATAGGCAGTGGTTTAATCCCTGGTGGTTTGTACACTCAGCTAGCAGCTAGCGCATCACACTAGTGCAGCCTCGCGCTACAGTCAGCAGTTAGGGCTCGCTCTAACTCTCCTTTATATCACCTAACAAGTGGTCTGTGTACTAGCTGACATGCTAGTAACAACAGAAGTGCTAGTTGCTTCCCGTTGTATAAATACTGGTCATAGGAAATCGCAAAATTAGCCCTAGATGCCGCGCATTTATGTTACGCCGTTTCACCGAGTCCCAGATGTTCACATCCCATGTCTGGCTTCCAACTCCGAGGCTAGGCTGACCACCATCAAAGGCTCACTCACTAGCATCAAGGCCACAGTCCTCCACTTGCTATACAACGGCCAAATACACCACTGCCTGCCCCTGTCCCTGCCACTCTGGCTCCAGCGGCAGGTCCAGACTTCTCAAACCTTATCCCCCTGCAACAAAATTGGTCCTCCAGCCAAACCTGCCTGCCATCAAAGATAGCTACTGAACTCAAGGGTGGATGTTCCTCCATTCTGTCCTTGCCTACCTTCAGCTGGTCCCAGAGGCCCTCATGATGGACAGGTGCATCTTGGGGAAAAGCTTGTGAGGTATGCCATGTCCTTTATGGTAAAGGATGCAGCCACACGATGGGTGGAATGCTGCTCCGTAGTTATTCCCTTTCCATTCCCAACCTGGGCTGACTTCGAACAGGAGTTCTGTCTTTGGTTCGTCAAGGAGAATGAACAGGACCAAGCCCTCACCAAGCTTAAGTTCCACTTGTACTTCCAAGGCTCCTGACACATCTACCAGTACATGAATGACTTCAAGGAGCTAGCCAAAATGGCTGGGTACACAGACACACTTGTCTGTGTCACCAAGTACCGCACAGGCCTCGATCTGTGGAATAAATCTGTGATTACCACGTCTGGCACCACTCCAGGCCTTGGCAACTATAATGGATGGCACTTGCATGCCTTCCAGCAGGAATTGCAGTACAACGTGCTCATCTGCATTTGAACTGGAATCACCCCCAGCTGCCCCTCAGTTCCACCCACCCTGCCCATGCACAGGCATTGTCCTGCCCACACCCGTCTTCATTCCCTGAGTGCCAGCTCTGTCCCAGCACAAGCCCATGCCTGTGCATCCATCCATCCTTCTAGCAGGTGTCCCCATGGACATCAACCAGACCCGAACACACATGTTGCCCCACACCTGCTTCCACTGCAGAGCTGCCAGACACCTCGCTCAGGAGTGCACTGTGACCCCTCACCTCCAGAATATGGATGTTCTCAATAAGGTTGTCTGTCAACTTGGCGATGACCTCCTCAGAGAGCTCTTTGCCCATCTCTAGAGAATACCATGAATATATATTCGCAAATATGAATATGCATGGGAAACCTAAAATTGATATTTGCATTTGTATGAATATCCAGTGCAAACATTCGTTGATTAGTCAGCAGTATCTGCGAATATTTGTGAATTATTCACAAATAATATGCATTTCACATGTCATTCTACACACCAACTACTTGCTGTTGTCTACAACCACAATGATTTTCAATGCTGCTTGCCCATCTGCTGGAATGCCAGCTTTCCTCTTCTTTTTCGCAATCAGCCCTCAGCAGGTTGTGTCTCAAGCT
Source organism: Mycena olivaceomarginata (assembly GCA_029378375.1). Lineage (NCBI taxonomy): Eukaryota > Fungi > Basidiomycota > Agaricomycetes > Agaricales > Mycenaceae > Mycena > Mycena olivaceomarginata. Next base: position 253,069 of record JARKIC010000362.1, on the reverse strand, counting down.
CTTCAACTGCAATGAGATCTGAGTCACATGCCCATGACTGACCATCACCACAGCATGTGCTAAATCTTCAGTGGTTGCAGAGTTTTGACACAGTTCCTCGTGAGAAGGAGAAGAGCTGCTCAGCATCAACAGAAGTTGCTATAAGATGGAATCATAACAGAATCAGGACAAGAATTTAAAGCCAACATACCCGGTGCCAACAAATAATCAAGACACATTAGAGAGCTTGAGCCCAAGCGGCATGCTGCTTTTTAGGTTGTGCAAAAAGCGGCATGCCGCTTTTTTACAACTTTTGTGTGCACCTCAAATTCATACACCCTGATGCTATTGCACCCTGTTAATGCCCTTTAGAGGAAAAAAAGAAAAAAGCAGCATGCCACTTTTTGCACAACCTAAAAAGCAGCATGCCGCTTGGGCTCAAGCTCTCTATTTGTGAAAATGCTTCACCTTCCAAGATCTGTGCTGTCTTGGCTGCTTTGCGCTAAAACAGCATAACATAAATGTGTAGCATCTAGTGCTGTTTTTCCGATTCCTATGTCCAGTATTTATACAACGGGAACCAGCTAGCACTTCTGTTGTTACTAGCGAACTAGCTAGTATGCAGACCACTTGTTAGGTGGTATAAAGGAGGGTCAGATGGTGCCCTAACTGCCAACTGTAGCACGAGACTGCGCTGGTGTGATGTACTAGCAGCTAGTCAAGTGTACAAACAACCAGGGATTAAACCACTGCCTAAACATTCATGAGACATGACCTAGGAGACTCTATAGTTGAGAGATGACTTGCTATGGAATGACCAATGGATGTATAGCTAGGGGACAGCATCTTGAGCTAGCATGCTCAGCACGGGTGTAGGCTGTACTATCTAATCCCTAGATAAGAGTGAGAGATCCGGCTAGCACTGGCTAGGGCCTGATACAGGTAGCTAGCTCAAGTGTAATAGCAGGAAAGCCATTGGTGCTGAGCTAGGGACAATCACCAAGGCTGTACCAATAACCGGAGGTCTGATTGATGTTCTGACCAATGAGCAATGACCCTAGAAAACTGGGTGTAACACCAGATTGTCTAGATGCGATAGATTGACACTCTGACAGAGAAGAGATGACCTAGGACACCGGCTGTAACACTGGGTTGTCCAGATGTGGTCCTCAGTTATAGATGAGGAGCTGAGGATCTACAATATACCCACGGTTGAATGGTAGCTGGTCAGCAAGACTGACCTAGTGCATACCAGAACCAGTCCCAAAGCCAACGGCAGTCGTTTCATTGGCTGACTGTCCTGAATTACCTCATATTTGCTTACTGTATTATTCAGCTCACTTTTCACATGTATCTGGAACCTAGTAGTATAAAATGAAGCACAGAGCAGACTAGAGCCTCAGATTATTACACCCCAGACTTTGGATGAAGCTGGTGCAGGTGGTGTCAGACTGCTAGTGGAGATTAGGGTTGTTCACACCCACCCTTTTCATGCTCTTTTTGCTCCCTTTTTGCACCCCTTTTTTGTGCCCTTTTTCATGCTTGATACATAATGTAACTGAGTGAACTATAAAATCCAGAAAAAAATCACACCTGTCCTTTTTGCACATTTGAGGTGGTATGTGACCTTTGAGGAACAATAGGAGCACCTAGACTGCATGAAATGGAGAAAAGGAGGTAAAAAGGGTGCCAAAAAGGGTGGAAACAGGGTGTCCCAGACTGGGCGTTCACACCTGCCCTTTTTTGCACCCTTTTTTTTTTTTTTTTTTTTTGCATTTCCCCAGAATTGCATGTAGGACCCCATTTTTTTTCGGTGTTCTACCATTTTTGTACTTCTAATCGAAAAAGGAAAAAAAAAACCAGGCAAAAAACAAAGAGAATGGAAAAAAAGGGCAACAAAGGGCGCAAAAAAGGGTGTGAAAAGGGGGAGGTGTGAATGACCCTATTGTCATTGTACTTCACTTGTAGTAGTCTTTACATTGGAATTAGTAACTGTTGACTCTGGAACATCGAGTGATTAACTTGAGGATTTTGTGTTGTTGGTCCTAGACCTCCACATATAAAATAAGGGTGTTCTCTTCGAGAACCAGTTGTAGTTTGCGCTAGTGACTTTGCCTTCACCCCGATATTGACAGAAGCACTGTCATAGTGTGTTGGATCACTTGCTAGGTGGATTGTGTGTTGACTCAAGCCTACTAAGTAGAAGATGGACTAGGTGCCCCCACCTCTAGTTTGGCTATAACTTATCAGTTACTTCACCTTCAATATTGACAGAAGCGCTGTTGCAGTATGTTGGGTCACTAGCTGGATGCTTGTAGTGAGCTAGTGCTGATAAAAGCAGAAAGGTTCCTGTTCTTGGTTAAAGAATAGGTCAACAGTCAAGGAGAATCTTGCCGTTTGAGACTTGAAGTCATTTGGAGTTAGCCTCAGTAGTCCTTAGATTCACAAACCTACAAACCTCTGCCCTGGTATTCTTGACCTAATGGTCCAGCCATCTTGTATCCACCCCATATAACCACCTCAGGCTACCCTTTTTGGGAACCCTTAGAGTCAATTCTTTTCCTAGAGTTAAATGACCCTAGCGGTACCTAATTTCATTTTATTCCAGAACCCGAACAACCCGAACAACCCGATCATTGATCAGATCAACTATCTGATCAATCGAACCAGGATACCATTTTAGGATCCCTAACGGTTTCGATCGGTTCCCCGACCTTCGGGTTCCCGATCGCCCCTCTACGTTCATATACCCCTTCATTTACTTTGCATTAATCTTGTCCGTTGCCGTTGGACACTGTACCTTAATTTACAACCCCTAGGAACTTTAGTATATAAGCTGTAGTTAATTCCCTGTACTTTACACTATTCTAGTCTAAACTCCAGGCTTATTCGTTTGGAACTCTTCGTGCTTCAGTCGCCTTTGTCACCTCAGAACCCAGAATCTGCTCTGTGCTGACACTCTAGGAAAAGAATTGACCCTAAGGGTTCCCAAAAAGGGTAGCCTGAGGTGATATAACCCACCCCCCGGACCATCCCTAGGTTCCTAGCAGTGTTGTTGTTGGTGGTTGCATATTGCTAGCATGTTGTAGAGTGTGTTGTAGAAGCCTATAAACCAACTTGTGTTTGTTCAAGCCTGCTGGTTGCATACTATGGCCTGGACCTGAACTCACAAAGAGAAGGACTTGGATCTTTGGAGGTAGATTGTTGTAGTTGGTTGTTTTTGGTGTTTGTTAGCAATACCTTTCAACTAGCTATTTCTAGAGGACCAACCAACTGTGCCACACCCACACTCAGACTCACCAATGTCAATCCACCAACTTGTGCCACTCTGGCGCACTTGGAACACAACTTGTGCCACTGTCAGCTGGTCCCACCATGAGGTTTTGGTCCATCAAGTTGAAGCAATAATCAACAATGCACAGTGAACAACTGAACAGAGAGTTTTCAATATTACAAGCTTAGGCAGCAGGGAGACTCCGAGAAATTTATAGATGAAAATGAATGGGATTTAAATGACAGAGTACAATCCATACATTTAATGCATAGCTAAGTTGTTCGTAGTACCGCCCTGCCAATGTGTGTGGCTGTATCACAACGTGGATGAACACACTTGCATCAGCACCACAGCGTGTCTGCTACTCTCCCCCACAAAGATCACACATGTTTCAAGCACACCACACCTGCATTCTGTGCCTGCTCACAGTCTGGCACATGAGTTCTGCTACTAGTAGGAGGTACAAAGGGAGTGGAGATCTTCAGGTGGGCAGGCATGGCTGCCAAGATCAAATGGGCAACCAGTCAAGATGTAAAGGCATAAACACTCACCTTTTCTGCACATGTACAGTGGGGGATCGCCAGCCCTGAACATGTGAGCAGGTAATTGAATTGGTGAGGAGCGGACACACACCTTTCAGCACGGTCTCATCCTAATAATTGTGTGAGATCCTGACTCTCCATTGTGTTGAGCAGTTGATGGTGCTGGCAGGCAGCCGGACATTGTCCATGGTGGCCAGTGGGTGGCAGGAAGAAGGGAGGAAGAGGAAGGAAGAAATGAAAAATGGGATCAGAGTTGGCGCAGTGATCTCAATGATGAATTCTCTCACATTTAAGCAAGAATGGGCATCTCTTTCCACTTGTGCCATGCTGGCGCAGCTTGTCCACTCTAGCTGATGAGTCTGAGTGTGGGTGTGGCGCTGTTGACACATCCCCGTATTTTTAGTCATATAATAAATGCACCATTTCAGCGCTGTCTCAAATGATATCCAATTGGGTCATTTTCATAAGGCAGCACTGCAGATGTCAGGCATGCTTAAAGAGCATCAGGCGCTGACAGAGCTGTTTGTCCATAGTCAATTGTGACATCAAAACTGATTTTGGAGCACTAATGGGTTCAGATAATCAGACATCACACCAGAAAGAAATGAATGGGAGGTGTACATGGGAACTAGAACCAGATTGCATTTGTGATGTGTATATATATGCTTACTGCAGCATGGCAAGAAGTCAGAAGGCTCAGTCCTTTAGTGCTGAGTTGGTTCTGATTTCGATTGCACTTAAGGAATATAAACTGCTTGTCATAGCAAGTATTCAAAAACTCCAAACAATAGGAATTGCATACCATATATGTTTACTGCAGCATGGCAAGAAGGCAGAAGGCTCACTCCTTTAGTTCTGAGTTGGTTCTGAGTGGGTGGGCATTTCCGTGGTGATTACTCAATGAATATTCATGAATATCCACTTTCCCAGAAACTGATATTCACATTCACACAAATAGCACAGCTGCATCAATTCACAAATACAAATATTCACCATTTGTGAATAGATAATCACAAATATTCATGATATTCAATAGTTGTGGTATTCTCTACCCACCTCTCTATGACCACCTCACTCCCAGTCGAGCCGAGTGATGGAGAGACGGAGCCAGAGGATTTTCTGTCTCCAACCAAGTGAGTGATGTGCCCTCGGTAACATCCCCTAATTGCTGCTCCTGTCTATGTGAAGAAATTTCCAATATATCTGACTCAGCAGTTGAAGCAAGAGGTGCACTCCCTGTCCCGGTTTCCATCCAAGTGACAGAAAAATCTGTCTCCATGCCGGAGGCAGAGACACCTTTGCCCTCCCTTCAGCACGTTCATCACCTGAAATAGGAGCGATGACTACCCCGGTGCTATGTCATTGATTCTGTCAAGGGCCAGAACTCTTTGCACATCCTACTGGACTTGCAATCTGTCGAGACCACCACACAAATGTTGGTCAAAGCCCTGGTCGACTGCGGAGCAACTGACAACTTCATCAACTCAGAGTACATCATCTCCTGCAACCTTCCAGTCCACCAGCTCTCACAGCCCATCCCAGTCCTCAATGTGGACAGCACCCCAAACCAGGCTGGCGGCATCTCTGGCATAGTTGATATGGTGGTCAACTACAAGGGACATTCCAAGCGCATCCAGCTCACCATGACACACCTCGGGAAGCAGCACATCATCCTTGGCTACTCCTGGCTCCAGAAACACAACCCAGAGATCAACTGGGAGACCAAGGAAGTCCACATGACATGCTGCCTGACCGGCTGCTCCTGCCAGGACGAGTTGCGAGCCATCTATTGGGGTGAGAAAATCTCAGCCATAATTGTCCAGCAGCTTCGCAAGGGCCCGGTTTTGTCCATTTGCACCATCGACTCAGAGGAGTGGCACAGAGATGACGGATACAAACTGGAGGCCGATGGCGATGACTTGCCTGATCTGACTCCAGACTCGGACAATGACAGTGACGGTGGAGAGCTTGAGCAGAGTGACTGCATCCTCTACACTGCATTCACTGCGGCTGAAGAGATTTAGTACCGTCTCACAATGTTGGAACTGAGGTTTCATCATGGGTTGTGGACTTCTCGGACATTTTCGGTGAGGAGTCCTTCGACTCCCTGCCAGAAAGACAGATGTGGGACCACACCATTGAGCTTGTCACTGAAACACTGGAAACGCGCAGACTAGTGAATGAATAAATCACCCAAATATGCACAACACTCCATCACCTCGTGTGTGTTTGGGGCTCAGATCACTGTATGTGATCTTGTACAATCCAGCACTCCGTCCTTTGAAACCTCCTCTTCTGGTGCTCCAAGATAAAACCAACAAAAATACCACAACTCTCCTCCACCTTAACTTGTCTTTCTACCCAAACCAATAAACCAATCCAATTCAAAATCTCTGTGTAGCCTTTGGCCCAATCCATCCTGATTCAACCACGCGACCTTGGGTCTAAAATAAGATGTGCGGCCAAGAAAATACAAGAGTCAACGGGGGGTTCTATATCTCTCTAGGTACTACAGGGCCAGCCTTTTATACCTAAGGAACAATGGAGAATACAACGGTAAATACTACATGTTTGGTTGGCATGATGACAACACACAGCAAACGATTGCATGTCAGGACAACACAAAGCACGTCAAGACACGTTTCAGCCACAGCCACGGTCATGTTCACAACAAGCACGAGTTCGTGAAATGATCCAAAACGGGGTTTTCATGAGGTTTGCACAAGTGTGCACATTCCGTGCTCATCATTGCGAAGCTGGCCAACTGTAAGGTGTACCTGATCTCCCCGCTCAAACAGAAGAAGCTCAACGCCTTTATCTCAGAGGGATTGAGTACCGGCTGGCTGTCCAGTCCATGTTGCCATACAGACCGAAAACATTTTGCCGATGGAGGAAGCGATCCTAGATGTGCTATGTATGGCTGAAGGTATGGAGGGGGTTGAAGCGATCAAGGTGGAGGCTCTGCCTCTGGAGAAAGTGAAAGAGTTGATGCAGAAGTACTTATAAGTTGAGAATGTTTGTAGATTTAAAAATGGTCGAAATTTTTCTGTCTAGCAATTGCCACGGTTCTGAATTGTAGACTCATTATCATTTTTTCACGACCCCAATCCAATCAAAGTTTGGAACAGACTGACTGTACAATGACAGAAAACTACTTCGCATTCCCTCAATGATTGCCAAACCTCAATGCCCGGTTACAGTGACACGGGAAGTGGTGGTAATGTTTTGCTGAGGCGCCAAAAGTGATTGTCAATGATTAATTGAATTTTATTAATAATCGTAGCTATTCTAATGTGGTGTATCCTAGTAGCATCTTCCTACTTATACTGATAATTTACCAAGCTTCTCTTCTAGCCTTTTTATCATCTGAATCGTAGTATCGTAAGCTGAACTGTCTGTCCGTGCATATATCTCTCCTGCCTGCGAGTACACATCTCGCGCGTCAGCTACCCGGCCCATGCTGAGATACAAATCGCCCAGTCGCCTCAGCTCTTCTGCTTGTCCAGGGTCGTGCTCAGCCGCTCGGTGAAGCTCCACTGCGTCGCGTAGAACCGTCTCTGCGCTTGTTAGTTTACCCATGGTGGTGTAGACCTCGCTGAGATCGCGTTGCGTATCGGCTTGTGCTATGCGCTCACCCGCCTCGTGCTGCAACTCTGAGGCGTGCTTGTAAGCTACCTCTGCGTCTTCCAAGAGATTCTGGCGCACATACAACTTCGCAAGCCCGCGATAGTCGAATGCCTGCCCTCTCTGTGAGCCCGTCTTGACATGCAGCTCGAGTGCTTCCTCAAACATTGTGCGTGCTTCCTCAAAGCGTTCTAGCTGTGTGTATAGGTATCCAAGACGCTGAATATCATGTGCGCGGCCAAGCTGGTTTTCGAGGCTCGTATGCAGCTGCGCAGCCTCTAGCAGCACACGCTCCGCCTCTACAAAGGCACCAATCTGGATGTTGAGGTGACCGAGATCAAGCAGGATGTCGGGCCGGCTCCAGGTGTCGCTGAGCTCGAGGGCTTCTTGCAGCATGCGCTGCGCCTCTGAGTCTCGACTCTCCCGACGGTATAACGTACCCAAGACCCACAGTGTTTGCGCTTTCCCGGGCATATCGTTTTCTTCGACGTATAGCGCCGCTGAGCGAAGCAGCTCGTCCTCTGCGTCGACCACTCGCTTTTGCCGGATGTGCACGCGAGCAAGCACACGCAGGTCCGTAGCGTGCGCAATGCGGTCTCCAGCCGCGGCATGGATAGCGATTGATCGCTGAAGGGCGTCGCAAGAGTCGTCCAGACGGTCGAGGAAGTAGAAACTGAATCCAAGACGGCCAAGGCAGTGTCCCTCAAGCGGGGCAGCGCGTTTTGCTGCCACTGCCGCGGCAAGAGTTACCAACTTCGTGTCGTAGATGCACAGCATTGTACATACGTCTGAGAAAATGAGGATTCCATTGATGAGCGCAGGGAGAGCGGAAGAACGGTCAAGTGAAAACTCAAATACGGCGTCTATGTTGCCAAGCTCAACATATATGTGTTGACGCACTGCGAGCGATGTTCTCCACGTGGGTTGAGATGCGACAGACAGGTAATAGTGTTCGAGGTGGTCAAGAAGTGAGTCTTCTGGCCGATGGCGATTCTGGATGTAGTGTCTGATTGGCGACAGGGTACGCATGAAGCCGTCCGTAGAATAAGCTAGAGAGGTTTGTATGAGGACCAGTCTAGCGGTGAGCATGTCTGGCAGTAAGCCTTGGAAGGCTTCCTCCATTGCGTCCATGCTGGCGAGGCGTATCCCGAGCGGCAACATGGCTAGCACACTGAGAACTCGAAGCGCTTGGGGATTCGCAGCAATACGAGGGTTTTGAAGCGATAGCTCAATGGAGAACTCCATGCTGCCCAGCCGATGCTCGCTATCATACGTGCGAACCATGGCAGTAAACTTCTTGTTCCAGAGCATCCACACTACCTCTGCGCAATCGGATTCCGCGAGATGAGCTAATAGGGTGACAGCGAGCGGAACGCAGTCGACCGCTTTGACGAGCTTTTCCGCAAACAAATCTTGTTCGCCGCATATGCTCTCCCAAGTTTCGAGAGCAGCAGCCAATGTGAGTGGTTTGAGGGGAGGAAGAAGCGGTTTCGTCACCACAGAGTGGCGGGTTAATATAAAACACCCTCTAATGAGAGGCCCTTGTTTTATATATAAATCCCTCTAGTTAGACATTGCACAGCTTATACAATTCACGGGGCACTCACGTGTGGGTACGGCTACCGCTTGAGACAGCAGACAGTGAGTAGGGCATCGAGCTCGACGAGCTCGACGGCGGTCAAAGCAAGAGCGGACCGTTGACCATTTTTGGTATCTGACTAAGCCTCGCCCAATCCGGAAGGCAGCCTTCCGACGTCGTTCTCCACGACGGCGACGCCTACCACCTCGGAAAAATGCCAAAAAATGATAGAAAAATTGTATACGTCCAGTGAAAAGTAATATAGAGTAGTGCAAACGGAAAGACACATCTCAGGCCAGAAACTCTTCGACAAATGAAGCCGCCACTCTTGCATCCCTGGCGACCTCCCCAATTGGTTCCTCCTCATCCTCCTCGTCGTCGTCGTCGTCCTCCTCCTCCTGCCCTTCATTTCCCGCGGCGCCCGCCTGATCCTGGGGCACCTGGTCCAGACCTGCCCGGCCAAGCGCTATGTAGCTCGGAACACTCCTCCAGTTCTCCTGGAAGCGGACGCGCAAGGCCAGGGTCGTCTGGGCTTGCCGCTGCGCGTACGCGATCAGCCCCTCCTCCAGCCCCTCCTCCAGCCCCGTCGATAACCTCTCCTTCATCCGCGCCCCCCACTGGTCCGCCTTCCACTGAAGGAACTCCAAGACGCGACGCATCTCCTCCTCCACAAGGTCCACCTCCTCTGTCCATCGGTACGCTCGTGCGCGCGTTTTCGCCCACTCGATTCGCAAGGCCTCCCCCAGTCCCTCCTCCTCCTCCTCCGCTGAGAGCTGCGACCGCCAAATCCACGACGCGGGCCTCTCCTCGTCCCTCTTCTGCTGCATCTCCGCCGCCCACGGCCGTGGATTCCCCCTCTTCCTCTTCTTCTTTCTCTGCTTGTGCTGCGGATCGCTGAAAGTCGCGCGCGGGCGTTGGCGGATGTCGTCTTGCGCAAGAGCGCGCAGCTGCTGTTTCCACTCCGACTCTTGCAGCACCGGGCCTAGGTTCACCAAAGCCGCGCGCGCGCTCCGGTAGTCGGCGGCCGCTCGCCGCAGACGTTCGTCGATGTTGTCGATGGAGGTCTTCGCCCGGGTATTAGGCCCCGTGCCGCGCTCGAACCTATCCTTGTACTTGTATTTGCCGGTGCGGACAAGCAGGAGCCGCCGAATCTCCTCCAACGCCGCGTGCGCGTGCCCGACACGAAGCTCAAACTCATACCTGGCGTGGCTCAGCTTCACGGCCACCGCCGACCTCATGGACCTCATGGAGGCGAGTTTCGACGGCAGCCAGAGCTGCGTTGCATGAACGGGCACCGCTGGAGTGGGGAGAAATCCAGCCTTGGCCGAGCGCGCCTGGTCATCCTCCGCGCGCAGCGTCGCCACCACCGGGGCGAAGGACTCGCGGATTCTCAGCCACTCGTTAACCTTCCTCCCCAGTTTGTTGGAGCGCTCCTGGAGCGCTGTCTTCTGCCGATCCGTCGCGTGCAGCTTGATGGCGCCGGAGTCGAAGGCGAGATCGTGTTGCAGCTTCTCGAGCTGTATCCCCATGTCCACCATTTCGTGCGCGTGTAGGTCACCCCTCACGTCGTCCTCAGCATCTCCTGCCACCGCTGTCGCCGCCTTCGCCGCCAAACGCCCACGGATCGCATACACCCCCTCGTGCTTCTCCGTGACCTTGAACGGGTTGGGGTTCGCCGAGTCCTCCTCCCACAGCTCCATTGCCCGCGTCCACGTCTGTACCACATCCTTCGGCAAGGCGAGCTCCGTCTCCAGAAGCTCCAGCCGATGCGTCGCCATATTGTCTACCGCTTTTTTTCGACCTCTCCAGTAAAAACTTTCCCAGCCCCACAATTTTCTTGTGATTCCAGTCGTTGAAGTGATCGTCGAGGGCGTCGCGTCGAGCACCCGGACCCATCTCCTTGGTGCTGCTCGCGAGCGGGTTCGCGTTCGCCCAACCCCTCTCGGGGGCCTCGCCATCGGTCTGAGCGACGAAAGGAGTGAGGTTGAAGGAAAAGAGGATATTGCATGCCTCGATATGCGCGGGCAGGTGGAATTTGGGGATGAGCCAACAATAATATCGCTTTGTTCCCCGCAGGCGGAGCCGCGGAGCGTACTGGGCGAGGCGCTGCCAGACGTTCTTGTGCCACTGGCACACAATGTCGTACGAGACGTAGAGCTGGACAATGTCGTCGTGGTGCTCCAGGCTCCTCCATAGCATGAAGTCCATGTTGATGTATCTGACCGTAATGTTAGTACTGAAAGCTCACGGACAAGCTGCTGCCTTTCACCTTTCCCCCTTCTGCAAATCCCCCACACCGTTCGGGCGCTTCATATTGTGCCGAGCGCAGTCGACTGTTCCTATTCCGGAGGACGCCGTCCCCCGTGCCTCTCGGTCGGGCTCGTCCACTGCATCATGCGCGACGCAGGTGCTTTTCTGCCAGGCTGATCAGTATCAGATTTGCAGCCAATATCGAGAACCGTACCTCCTGCTCAAGATTCCAATGTTTTTCCAAATGCTGCATGTACTCCTCCACGCGGGCGAAGAACGCTACGCCATCCCCCAGCGACGGATCCTCCTCTTCGCTCGAGACGTCTCTCCTCTTCATCCGGAAGTTGGCGTCAATCGCAAGGAACAGCGCATAAAGGAAGCGCCTCTCATGAGGCACGTTCCTCCATGAGCCGTCCGCAGGCAAGTTCTTCCCTGGCTGGGGACACGCCGGACACAACAGCGCACATTCGCCAGGTTTTGTCCCCGCGATCCCGTCCGCAGCATGCCCTCGCCCAGCGCGCTTGAACATCTGCAGATTGTGCCATTGCCGGGTCATGCGACGAAACTCTGCATATCGCGACTGTAAAGCTCGTCAGCGTTATCGTTTGGATATCCAAAAGAAGCTCACCCGAGGCTGAAAAACACCATTGTTGTTGGTCTGGCGCGCTAGCTTGTTGTAGTAGTGATAGGCCGATGCCTTCGCCTCGAAACAAAGTAGATGGTAATCGCGCAGGACGCGGAAAGTGGCCGCAGTCGCGGGGTTGGTGATGGTCGCTGGATAGAGGCGAGCACGTAGCAACTGTATATCATGTGCTTCCGCCAGGCTGCAGCTGCAGAAGTCGACGGTGACCTCATGCACACCGTTGACATCGACAATACAGAACCCCTCGCGCGTAAGTGGTGCTGGCCCAGCACTCTCGCTCGGACTCGCCGGCGGAGAACTGGGACCCGCAGCTTGCGCAGCGGATGCCTCCCTTGCCAACCTCGCGACCGTCCCCATGCAAGTCCCGTTGCGTCCATGCCCCAGCTGGATCCGTAAGCCCAACGACTTGAGCGTGACGACTTGAAAAAAGCCGCTCTCAGTCCAAGCCTGGCAGTCCGCCATCAGCATGCGTTCAGATTGAAGAACAATACACCTACCTCCACTCGATGGAGTGGGTTGTCCCTGTGCAAAGAAACGAGGCACGCTTGGCAGAACAGCGCGTCGCTGAAGCAGTCTTTGCATCGATAAATCAAGTCATGGCCGTAGGTGCGCGGACAGTTCGCGCATTTAGTCTGATTGCGAAAGTCGCCCCCGGCTCTCAAGACGTATGAGCTCGTCCAGAAAGCGGTCGCGCCGGCCATTCCTCCACTGGGCCATAGGATTGTCCTTGACGGCGTCAGTTCGCAAGAACCTGCGCAGCACAAATACAGGAAACGTACCGACTCGCGTTCCTTCCGGCGTGCGTGTTCCAGCGGATGTCCTTCATCAAACGCAAAAAAAATCCTCCCCTCCGAAAGGAAAGGGCATCGCGTCCCCCGCCGCCCAAGCAGATTCCGAAGCCGACGGCCCATCGGGCTCAAGCAAACCACGCTCTGGGGCCCGTCTTTTGACCGGAGACCCCGGTACCAATAGCTGGCTAACGACGATGTGCGTTCAGCCATCGCGGTCCTCTTGCAGGCTGCGGTGGTGCACGATTTCCTCTCTCGCAGCGGGAGTGGAAGTCCTGGGCCCAGTATCGTCCTCGCTTTCGCTGTCGGAGGCGATAGTAGTGTGCATCGTTCCCAACTTGCGTTTCTGGCCAGCAGGCGGCATCCTCGAGAACACGACGCAAAGATACGGTGTCGTGACTCAAAGTTGATGAAAACTGTCTGAAGACAATTCATCAGAAACGTCGAGATTGCAGAGTTGATGGATGGAGATGAACGTACCTTCTTGTTGTTACACACACAGCATGTCGTCCTGCAACATGGTGGTGCGGTGGCCATCAAGGCGGACGCCAGCGCCGTTGCAGACACAGCCACCACGCACGCAGTCATGTGTCATGATCGCTGATCGCCAGTAAAGTATTCTCTCCTACCACCGCGATTCAAACTTGCATTTCTTCATGATAATAGTCTACTTCTAATTAACAGTAAATTCATTTGTAGTTTTTTGAAAGGCGAGGGAGAGGAGACACCGAAAGGGATGGGAAATTCCGGCGACCATCAAGCATCGATCAATCGGCAGCATGGAGATCCTCTCCGCGTCTCCCATCTCGGCACTTCCTCGGTATTTGAAGTTGATTTGAAGCGGGGGTTACAATATACGAGGCCCGTTTTTTATTCATTGGCAATTTATATGACAGACAAGATGTAAGTTGTGTAAAAAAAAACGAAACAGCGCTGGTTGAGCAGCGCGTTCCTCCTCCTGACACAAGTCAGCAGTCCTATACCTAAAGAGTCGAGTAAGTATACGTTGAATGTAGAGAAATCAAACGGAAACAGCTACCTTTTTTTTCTTGCGAGGCGCCTGGTTCTCGGAATCCGCCTTAGCTCGCTTCTTCCCCTTCGCCGCCTTTGCCATCTCTTCCTCCTTCTGCCTCATCGACTCCTCTTGCATTCTCGTGCTTGGTCGTCTCACGCGAGATTCCCGAGGGCCTAGAACCTCTGGCTCGACAGGCATCCGTCTCGCTCCTAACGCAGCCGGCTTGGCAGGTATCTGTCTCGCACCCGAGGCAGCCGGTTCTTGAAGCACTGGCTCGTGACCCGGGGGTGGGGGCGGCATGTAAAACACGCCGTGGTCCCTATCGCGCGCCGCCCTTGCCGCTGCTGCGTCGCGTTCCCGCTCCCACGCCCGGATTTCTCGCAGGCGCTCGGGAGATATCATCGGAGCCTGAGGCGTCTGGCCCGAACGTGCGACGCCCGTGCTCTCGGGGAAGCCCTCCCCATCATCATTCCCTACTCTGCCGTGATCTCCTCCTCGATTTCCACCACGCCCACCGCCGCGGCCGCATTTCCCGCCGCGCTTCCCGCCGCGTTTCGCACCTCGAGCTGCAGCGGTGCCTGCTTCCCGTCGCACTGCTGGTGCTACTGGGGCATTTGACATCGGCCTGGACTCCGGGAAATCATCAGGCGTCAAGGCTGAAGGGATTGTGGTCGCCCGCAACGGTGAGGGTGCAAATGGCTGGGTCGAAGCCTGCGCAGGTGTCGGCGGAGACGGCGAGGGTGTTGTGGTCGCTGGCTGCGCCGCAGCCCGCGCAGGTGTCGTCGAAGACGGCGAGGGTGTGGTCGCCCGCAACGGTGAGGGTGCAGATGGCTGCGCCAAAGCCTGCGCAGGTGTCGGCGGAGAAGAAACCGTGGAGGGCTCCGCAGAAGCCGCAGGTGAAGACGATTCCACCGTACGTGGCGGCTGAGTAGGCGTCGTGCGCGTTGTGGCACCGACAGGACCGTGCCACGCGGGTCTCGGTAAAGGGCGCTGTGGCGTTATTGAAGCAGCTGGGGCTGGGGCAGAAGCTTGCTCGCTGTGGAAGCGGAAGTTGATTAGGGTCGATGTCAATCCGTGGTGCGATGGGGAGTCGGCTGACAGCGGTCGGAGGTTGAACTCAGCGTCAGGGCGGGGCAGGAGATCAGAGTGCTGCTCGTCGTGAAGGGGAATACACTGGTCTTGGAGAGCAAAAGGATCATCGGCGACGTTATCAGGCGAGGAGATTGCGAGTAGCATAGGATCAATAGCGATATCCCCAGTCGAGCAGCCTGGATCTGACTGAGGAGCGTTCGCGAGTGGGAGCTGGAGATCATGTTCATCCTGAGGGGGTTCTTCCACAGCCGACTCGGGTGCTGGAGGGATAGTATAGAGCGCTTCATCCAAGGAGGTCGGATACTCCCCTGCGGCAGAAGGCTGGTTTCTCTCGTCCGGTAGGCTCTCCGCACCACTAGAGCCCTCCCCCGTTTCTTTTGATGTCCCAAGAGCACGCGCACGACGAGTTTGGTGATCTGCGAAGTCGAAAATCTCAATCGACGCAAAATCCAGAGGAGCCGAATACGCACCAAAAACTTTCTTCCCAAACTGCTGGAGTGGCACTAGGAAGCCCTCGTTCCACGAGCTCACAGACTCTGCCATGCTGTGACCAGATGGAGTTGTCCCATGGCAATAACTGGACGAAGTGGAAGAAGAGTAAATAAGCGTGTCCTGATTAGGAAATCCTCGACATACCTCTGCGTCGCGATCTGACCGTTCGCCCTCGGCATGGGCCCGGTCAACATCGTCGTCCCAACCCACCCCGTCAAGTGATTTACTAGGCCATGGAACGTCTTCATCAATGGGTCAAGATTGTCTAAGCCTCTGTCGTCGAAATTGCTCTCAGAAATTCTCGCATCCTCTAGGCAAAGACTCACCTCTGGAACTCTTCTGGTGTCTCTGATTTCGTGTTCACCGGCTTCTCCACCGTCTGAAGCGCGTATATCTTGCGCACCTCGTCCATCTCCCCGTCAGAGGCCTCCTCGAAAAGTGTCTTCTCGACGCGACGTCTAACGATCATCTGCTGCCTCGCGCCCTCGGCAACTCGGTCAGCCGCCTGTTGCTTTGTTTCACCGGGTAAGGGAGGAGGCATGAGCGAAGCAAAATTGGTCTCAGCGAGGGCGGCCTTGATGAGCGGTCCATTCCGCTTTTGCCAAATCTCCCGGACTTGTTTCTTTCTCTTGCCGCCTGTGCCCCCAAGCAGCGCTGACGCGAGCTGATCCATAGCAGTGGAGCTAGACGCTGGAGCGTTCGCGAGGCGCTTTTCCTTCTGCGCTCGGTTGTTAAACCAATTATGAATCATCTATCTCAACGTTCGTCAGATTCGCGTCACGTCGCCTCAAAAAAAACAGACCTTTGTGGTTTTGGCCTCAGCGTCACCCAACAGCTTCAGGTCGGCATCTGTTAGCCCGGAGTCCTCGATGGATCTGTCCACGATAGGTAGCCCCAGATTGGGCTCCTCTGGCCACAACGCGAAGTAGCCACGCTCAATGGACGGCCAAAACGTCGCGAGATTGGGCTGCTTGGCAAGAAACTCCGGTAGATGGGACTCCAGAAACTCGGTTTGCTCTGGTGAGCGTTTCGTTTTCGGTCCCCTCGTCTTCGCCATTGAGTGCCAGAACTGAGAAAGCGATCTGCCGGGGCAGCTCGGTCGAAATCCGCGAGAGGACAGACGGCGGGGGAACTCAGTCGTTTACACAGCAGTTACGCGGCACGGAAAGGTCCAAGTCTCCAAGGTCTGTCTCGTGAAAATTATAATATTATTTCTTGGTCTCTAATCCATAATCTCCCATCAATTATTTCGGTTTCAGTCAGAAGAAGATCAATCGCCCAGAGCTTCATTGCGTTCATCAATCGCCAGGATCTCAAAATGGACTCCATGCGGTCGTACGATCGCCATATGGTCCATCTATGGTGACTCTCCATGAACTTCACCATGCACATCTACACCGACACTCACAGCTCCGCAGGCCCCGCCCTAACGAGCCCCACAACATCGACCACTACCGCCGCCACTGCGTCAGATCCACCCTCTGCAGGCGGCGAGGTCGAAGGCCTCCTCTCGCTTGTCGATCGTCTCAGTTCGACGGCGATGGAGGCCATGCGCCTTGCTGAGGAGGTACGAGGTGAGTGTAACGGAACTGCTGAGCATCCCCCGTCAAACTAACGACGTTTATAGCAACCATCCCGGGCGTTATTGCCAACGAAGTTGCCCGCGCGTCCGCTGCCACCTCCCCGGCTTCCGGCGCTGGTCCGTTGTGGCTTGGTGGCGTCTCCCGGACACCTGCCGAGCTCGAGGCTGCGCATCCCGAGGGAACTGGGGAGATCTGGTACGTCGTCGTGTGTGGGCGCAAACCCGGCATGTATCATTCGCCGTCAGTCATCTCTCGGTACCTATTCTACCCACTGATTTTGGACTCTCTCTTGCAGGGATGAAGCCAACCACCTTTGCAATGGTGTGCCGGGCAATCACAAGCAGCGGAAGAAGTCGCGGCGTGAAGCGCTTGCCTGGTATCGCGAGGAGTACGAGCGGGGGAATGTCCAGAAATGGACTGAGGTGATTGAGGCGTAATACCTTACTTGAGAAAAATACATTTCATTTCGCGTTCATCTGTGATAGCTTGGAAGTTCAGCGAGTGAAAAAAACTGTTCATTGGGCAAGCGGACTACAGCAATACGTTTAAATCTAATGGATTCGCTGTTGAGATCGGGCTATCTTTCTTTGAGCTCGGGCTATCTTTTCCGCCTCCCTGTCTGCATCGGCTTGTGCCTTCTCTGCACGCCGTCTCGCGACGAACACATCCATGTATGCCATTAAACCCGGCATTCGCATTGAAGGGACCGGGCTTGCGCTCGGGGTTGACAACGGAGTGAAGCGCGCGTTGAGTGGGGGGCTGTTTGAGGTGCTGTTTAATTGGGTGAATAAATGAAAGACGTTGTGGACCAGCAGGGAGTGCGCACCAAACGAGACCATGTGCTTGAACAGGCGTTATCGGTTCTGTGATATCGGGCGCTGGATGGCCCGCGACCTCCGAGATGTTTCTAGGCAGTGGAATTAACTCCATTGAGCCAGATGGATCGCAACGCACTCACCGAAGGCCGCTTGCTGGCTCATCATCAGACGAGGAATCAACATCCTCAACTGGTATGGTGTCCCTAGGGCAGAGAGAGTTAAAACAACGCGTGGGTGATTGTCCGAGACACTTACTGCCAGTGCTGGAACGGGTCTGGCGCATCACTGTTGCTATTGAAGGAAGGCACAATCAGTTCACCATGATCTGGAGTCGGAAGAGATCTATAGCTACCGGTTCACTTCATGTGGGCCTGGACTTCGCGAAGACCGATGCCGCCACATGCCCGCCAATGTTTCAGTTGCCTCGCGCTCCGCATCAAGCATACTGCACTCTGCGAGACGGTCCGAGTCGGAGTCGCCGGGTAGTGAGCTACAGCGGCCTTTTGTCGTACGAGAGGTCACCTTTGTCGTGCGGGGTTGAGCTGACTTTTTTTTAGGGCGAGGTTTGTCCGATACACGCCTCCTGGCTTTCTTCAAGGCTCTGTAGAATGTGTATAGGTTTATTCAGTCGTGCTAAATGTACTCGGCAGCTGACCGTTTCTCTGCCATCTGGACTCTGCGTTTCTCGCGTATTGTTGCGATACTTTCCCAATGTCAGCTCTGATGATGTCGCTGAAAGAGAAGGAACTCACTTTTGTTGATAATACAAGGCATCCGAATGCCTTTTTCTCTCTGACTTTTCGGTTTCCGTCAGGGAGGATGAAGCGCGACGAGTTTTTGTTGGGGCCATGATGGTCTAAAACGAAGAAAGCAATATTGTTGATGGGTGGCTATGCGCTTTGTATGACGGAGGGCTGGTAGCACTGGCTGGTGTCGGATGTTGTGGGTGGTCTGGTTATACAAGTTGTGGACAGATTGTGAGACGTATATTGAGGGTTTAAAAAAGGGCTGGGAGAAAACGGGTGTGCCAAACTCACGATACTCCAAGTTCCCGTCGGGCCAACCGACTCGCCCAAATGGTCGCGCGGGTCAGAAAGGTCAGAAAGGTTGAGACTATGCGGCTTAAAAAGTTGAGGAAGGATCTTGTGAGTATTACCGCCTCGAGTTTGCCTGGAGAAGGAGTGTGAGACCAATGGTAGATGGGAACTGAATACGAACCTGAGTTCCAGGTGAATGAAATACTTGCCCAGACGATGTGGAGTGGAAATGTCGCGCCAGCGTGAAACATCGCGGGTTTCTTGGTCGGGAACGTTGAGGAAGGGCAGTATGTGCATCTTGAATGCATTAGATATGGGATGCACGAAATAAATACGTTCCAACTCACCGAATACCCAGTTCCCGTAAATCCCTCGGTTAAAGTCACCGCGCTAAAAGGTCGCGGGAGCGTGGAAGGTCGCGGTGTTTTCGGTCGGGGACGTTGCGGAAGGGCATTTTGAGCATCTTGGATGCGTTAGACATGGTCTGAGGGAAATAGGTACGTTGCGACTCACCGAATACCCAGTTCCCGTAAATCCCTCAGTTAAAGTCACCGCGCTAAAAGGTCGCGGGAGCGTGGAAGGTCGCGGTGTTTTCGGTCGGGGACGTTGCGGAAGGGCATTTTGAGCATCTTGGATGCGTTAGACATGGTCTGAGGGAAATAGGTACGTTGCGACTCACCGAATACCCAGTTCCCGTAAATCCCTCGGTTAAAGTCACCGCGCTAAAAGGTCGCGGGAGCGTGGAAGGTCGCGGTGTTTTTGGTCGGGGACGTTGCGGAAGGGCATTTTGAGCATCTTGGATGCATTAGATATGGGCTGGACGAAATAGGTACGTTGCGACTCACCGAATACCCAGTTCCCGTAAATCCCTCGGTTGAAGTCACCCGCGCTAAAAGGTCGCGGGAGCGTGGAAGGTCGCGGTGTTTTTGGTCGGGGACGTTGCGGATGAGTACTGTGAGAATTTTGGATGCATTAGACATATGAGTGCTGTGAGCATTTTGGATGCATTAGACATGGTCTGAGGGAAATAGGTATGTTGCCACTCACCGATTACTGAGTTCCCGTAAACGCGTCACGGCGCCCAAGGTCGCGCCAGCGTCGAACGTCGCACCGCCCGAGGAAGGCGGCAATTCTTGTGGTGGTACTGTGCGGAGATGTGTACTGGATAATTTGAGGTCAGTGTAGGTGACGAAAGGCCGAGTTTGTCTAAGCGGCTCGCGCGGCCCGCACCGGCACCTGCCCCCTGTTCTGGCCACTCCTACGCCTCCTCGCTCTGTCATTTATTTCCTCCATTCCGTAGTCTCAAGCGAGCGCAATTTGATTAAAAACACTACGAACATGACACTACGAACATGACACTACGAACATGATTTTCGTATTTCAGTGTCGCGCAGGTGCAAATGATACATTTTCAAGATCAACAGGGAGATTTCGTTGTCAGATCGGTGAGAGAGCAGTTATGCACAGCAAAAGTAAGGTAACGAGCAGTGAGACTGTACAAAAGATTAGTCAACGTAGATGCGGCATATATGTAAACTTACACGGTCAGATTTCTTCGACACCGAACCAGTAGGCGTAATCGTGGTCATGAGTAGCGACCATGATGCGAGCCGGGTGGAATTCGCGGATATCGGCCCAGCGCTCCGCTGCTGTATCGCTAGAAGTTGAGATTGGCATCAGAGCAGTTTGGCCGCATCACCGGACGTCGGACTTACAAGCTCATAAACATCCCTCGGTTGTGCTGCACTGCGTAAAAGATGGCGTTGTCGCTCTGGAGGTCCTCAAATCTTCCTTCAAAGTGAAGGCACTGCGGCAGCAACACGACTAGCTCCGGAATAGTGTTGGCGGAGAAGATTTTGGCACGGGGGTCGCCAGAGTCGAATTCGAGGTGCGACAACTTCCTGAGGTACAGGAGAGCGGACCTGGGTAAGCGGACAACATCAGTTTGCGAATGGGTATAAATCTGACAACTTGCCGATTCTTTGACATGTGCCCGCGTTGATCTAAATAATACTTGACTTTCTTGGGTCGAGAGGGCTTCTTGGGAGTGGGTGGGGGAGTGAGTGGCTTCTTGGAAGAGGATGGAGGGGTCAGCGAGGCGAAAAATTTATCCGTGCGGATGGGTGCCATGAGCGAGGAAGCTGCGGAGTGTGGCTGCGGAGAGTAAATCGGTACACACAAGTCCAAAGGCCGACGGTGTCGGATCAATGATCCGTCAATCTTCGTCTTCCGGTGCAGTGACGGGGAGGAACGGAGCGCAGAGCAATTCTGCCTGGATATAAAACGAACAGGGTAAGTCAGAATTAGCGGGTAGAGTGGGATGGCGTATCATAGCTCATGGAGGGGGAACAAGAATATGCGGGCGAAGTGCTCGGCGGATGATGGCATTTTAGAGATTCAGGCGTAGCGTCTGGCTGGGGTTAGGTGCACTGCCAAGGGGATCAGCGTACGTTGCATGTGGGCGCGTCTGACAGAGTGAGAAAACTGATGGTGGTCTTACGGTCCGGTTCCACACGCTTCGCGAAGGCTTCGCTTGAAGTGCACTGTCATGGGTGCCGTTATGTAGGTGCATCGGATGCATTATTTGCGGAGTGATGAGAATCAGCGCCAGGTATAAATAAGTAGCGAGTGGAGAAATTAGAACGCACGAAATATGTCGGAATTGGCCGTATATCGCTCGCTGAGGCTTCAAACATATGAGTAAGTTCGTGTAGCGAAGAGGGTGTGGTCACTGACTTTCTTTTTAGAGAGATTGACGGGATGTCGCGCCGATACATGCGTTATATCGAGATCGTTTTGGCCTGGTCTTTGCGGTAAGAGAACATCACATGGGGGAGTGATGGGAACTCACTGGCGATCTAGGGAAGCGCGCGCCCAAAGCCGCCGCGAGCTCGAAGTGGGGCTTGCCCTTGTGCGGCGCCGGAATGCGCTGGTGAACGAATACCGGCGCGTCACATATCTTCTCATGCTATCGTACGATATCGGCTGCCAATGGAGACTGAATGTGCGCCGCCGACTGGGTTCGGAGGAGGAAGGGGATGGCAATGTATATTGTCCGGTAGCGTAGGCATGTGTATGTGATTAAAAGATTGATGCGAGAGATCGCTCGATGCTCGACACTTCCTAGGAACTCATCAGTGCAGATCAAGAAGATGATGGAGATTACTTAACGTGTGGTTTGTGGACGAACAGGGAACTTCAGACTAAATGGGAATGGCGTTACAATCGTATTGGAAACCAGAATCTACGGCGAACGCACAGGATACACCCACATGTGATCCTGGTGTCCGTCAGCAAGCTTAAGGACGAAGAGACGGTAACCAGAACTGGCCACGGTGCGAGCAGTGGGGTGGTCAATGCCAGGCACAATGGCGAGAAGAGGGAGAACTTGAATATTGACGAGCCCGCTGCGAAAATCAAAGACGGTGCATGGAACGGCACGATCAAGTGACCATTTGGAAGCGACGGCCTGGTACTCGTGATCAATCTTTGCCCGGTGGGCTACGGACTCGTGAATCAAGAGCGCACGCAAGAAAGTCCGGTCCTTGGGACTCAGCATTAGGACGGGCGCTGAAAATTCGGGTCAGTATAGTCGGCAAGGCAAGGAAAGAAGGCGCTTACGTCGGTGGCAAATGCGGAGCAGTTTGCAAAGCTCGCGGTGTTCCCCGTTCCAGGCTTGGCGCTGACATGCTCGAGAACAATAGCGCGAAACTGCGCATTTTGCACAACGTTGGAGATCAACGTCGGCAGCAGTGCGAGAACACTATGGGTAATTTGAGCAGGTGGGATGGTAAACAGACGAATAAACCATGAAACGTACATTTGTGTTGTCGCAGGGCCTGGATCGTTCGGGGTTGACCAAATTGAGCCGAAATGATAGCAGGCGGCAGACGGTTCGCCAAGCCTCGTGCAAGTCACGGTGACTGCTGATAGAAGTCGTGTCTGTGGCGACGAGGGCATCCGATGAGATTTTTAGCTGGAGGAGGACGGAGTGAAAAACTGTGGCCGGGGAAAGAACGTTTGTGAAAAACTGGAAAATGAATTGGCGTGTGGTGGCCATGTGCCGGCGGCCGCACGCAAAGACGGCCGTGAGGAGGCCAGATTGTAGAGATCGCCGAAGGCCGGATGAGGGCGTGATGGTGAGCAGATGGAGGAGAAGTCCGAAAGGGGCAGCGACAGCATTGGTGGAGGTGGGTGTGAGGGTTAGGGATCGCAAAGCGTTCGTCATCGCCGTAATGGGTCGGCGTTGACCAAGGGCCTGAGTAAACCCCTCGTCTGAAGCCCCCCCGGTGGAAGTGGTTGCCCCGAGAAATTCAATGATCCTGCCAACGCTTTGGATGTTGATGGGGGCGGGGGAAACGTCGAGACGAGGGCAGATGCGAGTCAGGAGGGACGCGATGAGCAGCGCCAGAGAGCGCGGTCCCGCCAAGACCGTCAATGAGATCGCGGAGGAGTTGAGAAGCCATTTGAGGTTCTGCGGGGACGAACAGCGCGGCAAGGCCAGCGCAAATGCGATCCAAATCCGCCTCGTAGGCGTGGGGTGGAGTTGCGAGAACGATTTGCTGGGAGGCGCTGCCAAAGATGGTGGTCACGCCCTCGACGTGTGGGCGAAGAACAGGATGGTGTTTCGGCTCACTCCAAAAAAAAAGGATGAGCGAAACACAGAGTGCGGACTCAGCGGCGTCGTGGGGGTCGCGAGGATGCGTGTGATGGCCGGCTTGGATATATTGAATCCACGGCCAGATCCGGAGCCATAACGATTCCAGAGCGCCAATGGGGACTATGATGTCGACGGAGTTGAAAAGGCGGGAAATGGCCACTAGACTGAAATGGGCAGCGGCGAGGCGAGACTCGGGCTCCACTGGGTCGGCCAAGTTTGGAGGATGCTGGAGCGCGCGGTAGTACACGGGGACACGACCAAGGGCCGTCGGGGCCCGGGCGGGTGCCCGCATATTTGCGCGCAAAAGCTGTAATCACAGGATAGGGGCTATTAAAAGCCCGGAGAGCTTCAGCCTGCGAGACATGAGTTGGGGGGAAGGTAGAAATGAGGAGGATAGAGTCGTACCTGCTGGAGGGAAGGGAGGGTGCGGATGTACGCTGGCTTGAGGCAGTCGTGCATGGAGGGAAGAAGGATAGGGATGATGCGGTTGAGCGGAATGACGCGAAAGGTGCCGGGACCGGATTATGCCGACCATCACTGATTGTCAGGGATCAGCAGGTTTCTCCGTGGTTACTGCGAAGCGGCGGGCAGGGCGGGGGGCGGGGACCGGCGGAAGCATGGGCGCAGCGCGTCCCTGTTCTCGCACAGGAGGCAAAAAGGCTGATAGATAGACGTTTTGCGATGCGGGTGGGTGGCGGGAGCGTGGCGCGGCGGGAGCAAGCGCGGCGGGAGCGGGGCGCGGCGGGAGCGGGGCGCGGCGGGAGCGGGGCGCGGCATGGATGGGAGAGCAAGCAGCGACATCGAGGTGAGTTGCGAGAGGGGGGCGCAGCGGGAGCAAGGCGCGGTGGGAGCAGGGCGGGCAGGGGCGGGGTTGCGGAGAGGAAGCGGCGGCTTTTGATGCCAACAAAGCGCGGCAGTGCGCGCATCAGGCGGACCGATGGCGCGCGCATCAGGCGGACCGATGGCGCGCGCATCAGGCGTACCGATGGCGCGCGCATCAGGCGGACCGATTGTGCGCCTGACGACGCCCGCCGGGGGGAATGCGCCGCCGACTAGTAAGCGAGGGCATCCTCTGAATTGTAAAAGCGGTGCTACGTCTAATTACAGGGTTTTATATATAAAGCACCCCCCTCTCGTCAGAGGCCCTTTTTATATAAAATCGCCGTACTGGCCTGGTTTCGTCCAGTTCGTCTGCAGAGGCCTACTCGATCCACGACACGTCAGGAGGACTGCTGTATTGGGGGTGGAAGTTATCTTCGCGAGAAAAGCTTCTATAGCGCGAGGATCAGCGTCCCATGATGTCTCGAAGTTGTCTAGACAGATGATGCAGGACGAGGCTTCCAAGAAAGCGAGAACCTTCGTCCTCGGCGCAATTCCATTCTCCGAGGTCATCCCAAAGACCTTCAAGATTTCAAGGACCAGAGCGTCAACACTGGTTGCGGCATCGCAAGAGACGAAGAAACGTCGGTTCTGGAACTGGCGTTTAATGTCCGGCGAGTGTAGAACGGCAAGCGCCACAGAAGTCTTGCCTATCCCGCCTGATCCCAGGATTACAACGTGGGCCGGAGGCTTGTGCAAGATTATGTCGACGATCGCCTGTACCTCGTGGTCACGTCCACATAGAATAGCAGGCCGTGCTGGTAGCCGCTCGTCCGGAAAACTAGCGAATGGTCGACAAACAGAATTGTGAAAGACAGAGCCGTGCATACGGAGAGTTTAACTTGGCTAAAACGGAAGCCTACGAACCAGTCTTGGATTAGAATGCATCCTGAACCAAGTGGACGTATCGTTGACGTACATGTGGTTGTACTGCGGCGACAAGTTCGTGGATCTTGACGAGCTGATGTATTTGCAACTCTGTCTGTCCGTGGGGCAGTGTTTCAGTAGCATCCGAAGAAGAGAGTCCTATACGCACATTGAATATATTCAGGACTCTCGACACGTCGCTGTGACATCGCTTCACCATTTGCAGGTGTCTTTCACGTTTCAGTACACCCATGAACCGAGCCGCGACACCCTTCGGCCGCGAGCAGAAAGTTTTCAGCTCCAGAAGAACCCCTTGGACGCAACTACATAGAGGTAGACGTTGTGTAGTCAGCACCTGGTCAAGCAGCAGTATGGTTGGCGTACCTTTCGAGGGATTTAAAAGCACCTTTTAACTCGTTTGGAAGCGCATCCTCTGCGCGCCCTGCTTCCTTGCAATGGTCTCGAAACCGGTCAACCATTTCACGAATCTTTTCCACATCTTCCATCACGCCTTCCCATTCCTGTCGACATGTATCAACTTCCTGCCGAGACTTTCAGCACCCAAACGTGCAATGAAATGAGGAGCGAACCCCCTTGATTTTTATGACTTCAGCGAGGACACCAGATAATAGGGAGAGGTACGGAACCGCCTGAGTCACTTGGCTGACGGTAGCGAAGAGATCTATTGCCGTTTGAAAGGCTGTCGAGGTCGTCGCTCGACGCTCTGAGCGAGCCGACCTGTGACTCGGAGCCAAGGTTAGGGAAGAGCCTGGTAAGATTATGGACGAGGTCTATGGAAATGAAGTTCACGATCCTCACCGCCGGCAGAGGACGCAACGCTTTGCGCCGGGGGGGCAGCCTGAGGCGGCATCAAAGAGTACGCGCGGTGTCGCGACAAGAAGAGAGCTGCCGAATTGCGGCTACAGGATGGCCCTCGGCACCGAACTGGCAGCTGCTATCTGCTGGTGTCATAGTAACATGTGCTCACCTTGTTCTGGCTCGACAGGCTGGGCGCATGCAATCCGTGGGCGCAAACAATTCGCCAAAAAAAGCTGGAGATGGCACACCCAAGCAACACCCAAGTTTTGCGGCGAGCAAGATGGTGCGAAAAATTCCACTATACTTATGGACCAACCAGACTCCATTGTCATTCAGTGTGCTGCTTGAATACAGCTAACCAAGTTGTGGAAAGGCTCCTGCAAGGCTTGCACATCAGGCGCGGCACAAGACCGGAGTTGGAACCATGCTTCTTCTCTTCTTCAAGGTTTAAGCGCCGAGTGGATTCCGGGACCACCACACCTGCAGCACAACTATTGCAAGGGCGGCACATTGCACCACATCATGCACGGCACTTTGGCCTCAAGCCCGGTACATCACCTGGGAATTGTTAAGGATAGGGGCTTTGGGTGCGAGCGGTGAGGCGGGGTTACTGTACTATTTTGACCAAATGTTCACGGGGTTGTCACCGTCACCTAAGATGTTCGATGTTCATTCATGGGAAAATTGCCATAAATGGTAGTCCGGCATTCGCCGGACTAGAATTTTTCGCCAAAAAATCTGACCGTCACCGTCACCTATACCAGTTCGCGACCCTCTGTCACCCATCACCTGAATATTTGGTCGAAATAGTACAGTAATCAGCCCCCGCAGCATTCAAGCTGCACTATGGCTGCATTCGAGATGTCAGCTGGATGTCAGCGGTGGGAAGTTTATATGCCACCGTGGCATGGAACGGGTTTCTTCAGGACCCCGGACATTCCCTTTGGACCCTAGGGCCCGCGCCGGGCAAAATTTTGAAAATTTTGACCCGGAAACCTAGGCCCCAGCTGGACAAAAATGAGGGGTTGGAATCGGGGTCAAAAGCATAAGGCCAGGTCGATCTTGAGGCTATTATGAAGGCTTCCCTGGTGCAGTTGGATTGCCCTTGAATTTCGTACTGGTAGATCCTCTTTTCTGGCGTGCGTTTGAGTCTGTGAGGCGCCATTTCTTTTAATTTTCACACTCCCACATTTGGATATTTGTTTGAAGGGAGATGGTTTAGGTATACAAATACAATCTTCTTTTTTCGCATCACCCCGCCTGCTACGGGAATATGGCAGCAGCCGACGACATCGAGGCACCCTTCATTCCATCAGACCGGAAGCGACCTACCTGTCGCCGTCATAGCGGCCAAAAATGCCGTATACAAGCTTCCCGCGCAAGTCATAGAGATGATGCCCCACGGGAAACTACCTGTGGAAAAATTCAAGGAGGCAATTAAACTGTTTCGGAGGAGGAGAAAAAAGAAAGCAGCCGCAGGAGGGACGATGATGATGGCGGGGATTCGGAGTAAATATATTTCACACATTTAGAGGCTTCGAACAGCACAAAAATGTGATTCATGACATGCTACAGGCCCCTAGAAACCATATCCAAGTCTTGGAATAGAAAAGAAACGAATTTCTGTAGGCTAGGTCCTGTCTGGACAAAAATCGAGCCTCGATGACGAAATTTGTCTGGACAAAAATCGGCCGATTGGGGTCCGGTGGGCCCTAGCCTCCAAAGGGA
This sequence comes from Mycena olivaceomarginata, assembly GCA_029378375.1. Lineage (NCBI taxonomy): Eukaryota > Fungi > Basidiomycota > Agaricomycetes > Agaricales > Mycenaceae > Mycena > Mycena olivaceomarginata. The sequence continues at coordinate 225,400 of JARKIC010000362.1, read as the reverse complement.
AAATCCGGGGTCCTGTTTCTTCACCCGTTTGACACTTGTTTTTACTGGACTTTGTACTACAGCAACAAATAACATTCATTGTGTTTAAATGGAATTCAGTCTGGCAGGAATGTGCCGCCTTTGGGAACACGGGCGGCACACTCTATCCCCGGTAGTGTCAGGCTTGGGATCAGTGCGTCCTTGTCTTCTTTCTGGCGGTGGGTACTCAAAGGGACATCTGTCCCGGACATCCCCCAAACTCCCCGATACTCTATACAAGTTCTTTGTAGCATGAGTTCAATAAGTCAATTTTGTTCAATTAACAGATTTTATGACTATTAAGATGCGCATAAGTAATGCAATATTAATTCTACTGTTTCAGTCCTGCATCACCGTGAAGGTGAAGAATTCAGACGCTACAACGGAAAAAAATGAGGTGGGAAATATTGATTTTTTGTGTGGGTGGCCTGAGATGTCTTCATTCTGCAAACTGTTTTCTGGGAGCTCGGGCACGGGTTGTGTGAAGAATATTCCCCAAGTAGGTGCACAATACTGTACCATTCCGTTCAATTCTTATGTCACGCATCACAGGACCCAAAATATAAGAAAATTTTCTTACCTGTCACAGGTCACCAAGGGCATATTAGAATGTGCCAAAGAGGTCACAAAATGGCTGAAAAATGCTCAAAAAAAGCCCATTTTTGCTCTGCGGCGCAGCGGTGATGTGTGGTTGATGGTGCCGCTTTCACGTGAGTGGGAACTAACTCCATCCATCTTCCTCTCATGTGTGGCTCTTCAAAAACGACACCGGTGGCAGGAATTGACACAGTTGAGTCCACACGTAAACTACTACAGCCCTGGCACCTCCAAATCCTCATCTTTGTCTTAGTGTGTCTCCAAAATCCACTTACTTTGCGTTTGCGCAGCGTGTGTGTTTGCCCGACCCCTCCGTTTCGACTGCCGCAACGTCTGCATCTGCGTCCTCATAAAAAATTGTGCATATGTCAGCTGATTGATCTGACCTCTTTTGGCTCGATTTCTCTTGGCGCAGCGCCGTCCGCCAATACAACTACTGTAGTATTATGTTCAATTCATAAGGCCTTTTTTGGCTTTTTCGGTGTGACAACCGGACCCTTTCGTAGTCAAGCCCGTTTAGGCAATTTGATCCGCCGGTAGCGCTCGGCTAAGCTCGGCTAGCTCGGCTAAGGCCAAATTGGCTCTAGGACACAGTGACTTACGAAAATTTTCGTAGATTTTTGGCCGTGTGACGCGTGACTATACGAATTGAATGTAATACTACAGTATTACAAGTGTCTCTTGGGTGTAGCACAACCACATTATAAGTGTTTTTAGAGGCTCTACAACTTTTCTCTTGATATAAGAAGAAAAAAAAGGTGTCACACAGTTCTCGGCCGATTTTAGAACTTCAAAGTTCTAATTTTTCTGTCACAGGTCACAGCGCGTTAGAATTGAACGAAATAAGGCTACAGTAGGTGCCGGTCTAATTGCTCTGCAAGAAAAGTGCCCAAGCATTCAGAAGGAAGTTAAGTGTGTTTTTACTTGCCTTTACCGCCCCAATTCAATTGTTAGTTGTGTCTACCCCCGTCAGACACTGTATTGGCTCATGGCCGTATACGGCCGTATCGGGCCCGTACCTATATCGAGGTACGAGATCATGTAATATTGAAGCATCTGTCTGCGAGAGACTAGCCCGTACCGTACCGTACACGGTAAAATCAGCCTGTACTCGCTTGGACCATACCGTATACTATACCGCACAAGCGGCCGCTCGGCCGCTTTGCGGCCTCGCATTCCCTTTCTAAGCTCCTAAGAGCAAAAATTTGCCACGAAAGACTGATGAAGCAGTGAGTCATGAAGGGTCCGGCAAGGATCTCCCGCAATGATATATTAAAAGCTAGTCTCTCGCAGCCAGATTCAATATTTACTGAACTTGTACCTCATTATATTGAAGTCTGTTATCAAGCAGCGGGGTCCGATCAGAGTAAAAGCTTGTTACATAATCTGCACAGCCACATTGACGCTTTTCGATGTTTTGTGCCTACAGACTCAATACTAAGACTGGATTTTATAGCAATACACTCATGGAAGTGCTCCAAACCTCCCTATCTGCTTGAAATTTTTGATATGCTGCGGAACGGGGTGGTAGAAATCCTCAAATATATCATGTGACTGCGCGCTCTGCTCAAGTACCGAACCCTGAATAGTGCTCTAAAATGCTGAACAAATTCCAGAAGGCATGGAATAGTAAGGAAGCTCTTTTAGTGGTTGAAACAGGCAGAAGATTCTTGCAGTGGTGCCGTGGTTGGAGGTTCAAAGGTGTTGTGGCTGTGCACATTATGTAACAAGCGCTTACCCTGATTGGGACCTCGCGCTTAACAACAGACTAATTAAAAGCAGAGTTCAAAAAGGCGTGGCGAGCCGTCGCTGCGATAAAACGAACTACATGTGCGGATGGAGAATGATCGGGGAAATGTTAGCGCCTCATTTGCGGGCGTCTCCAAAGATTCGGAGCAGATGTGCCAAAAGTGGACTTTAAAAGGCTTCGGATAGACGGACACACGCTATTTTATAAAGAGAGTGAAGTGATGCTTTACGGACGGTAAAGAGCCCTAATCACAATATTCTCGAAAGAGCTATGGGCGGAGGTCGAAGAGCTTGTCAAGTTGTTTCAGCCCCGGACGCCAAAAACACACAGAACATGAAAAGCACAGCAGTTTAGCGTTTAGCCTTCAACAGAAACGTACACAATCCCTGATGAAAATCTCGATGACAAATAGTGCCATCGTGGAAAGATGAAAAAGATTGGTGACATTTCGATAGGTTACAGATAAGGAACACTGTAATAGAGTGCAATGAATGGATTGAGTATGTCTGGTAGTCGAGTACGCGAAATACCCGCCCTCCCTCATGACGCTACATATCACGGCCTCGCTATCAGCAGTCCGGCGCCTGTCTCGTCGATTCCAGTAGTCTACGAAGAGGAAGGCGTGCAATGCATCCGCCCCTCCGCACGTCCTGCTTCTCAATGCCAACCGCGCAGGCGAGGTAACGCACCGCCTTCTCCCTATTGATATTGCTCGACAATATCGCCCGGCCGGTAGACGGTGCACCATGACGTGCAGAGGCGGCGCGAAACACTTGAGCACCCGTTTGTGATGGAGATGTGATATGAACAAGGAGGGCAGAGAACGGATACATGAAGGGAGGGAGGAAGCGAGGCGCAGCCCACCTCCTTCCTCCGCCCCCAATACACTCTCAGCCCTCTCATGTCCTCTCACCTCTCCCATGCGCATATCTCCCCACCTCCCGCGCGCGCCCGCAACCCTCCCGCCCGCCGCAAACGCCCCCACGCGTCCAGATCGGCATCCACATTCTCTTCGAGCTCCCCCTTCACCTGCCGGACCCGCGCGTACAGTCACGTCCAATGTCCCACACCCACACCCACACCCACCCGCCCACGCACCCACGCCCGACATCCCGCACAATTGCAAGCAGGGGAAGGAGGAGATGCGCAACGGACTCCGCGATCGTGTGAAGAGGTGGGTGTACCCCTCCTCCTACTTCGCCTGGAAAATGCGAGGCGCGTTGGCGGTGGAGGCGAATTGGAGGGCGAAGCTGGACGGGGGCACAGCAGACGGCAATGGAGGTGGGGATCGAAAAGTCGATCGGCGCTCGCTCCCCGCTCGCACATCCGACTTCCGCCCTCCGTCCCCGTCTCCATCCCGAGTGCACCCCCGCGCGCGGTGGGGTTGCCTCATATGTATGATACGAGTGCGAGGGGAAAGTCCGCGGGCGTCGCGTCCGCTGCGGCGGGGTAGAACTCTCATCAAGCTTGGGCCGGGCGAACACCGTCGGAGAGATTGTGCGCGCGTCCTCGCTCTCCACCGCCAAGTCGTATGTTCCTCCGCTCCCTCGCTCCGATACCCGTTGACCCAGTCCCACGACTTGACGCAAGCGGAGCGCCCATGGGCGGGTAGAGGTGCGTGTGCCCGACCTTCGAAGTCATCCTCCCGCGCTCCGGTGTCTCCCGCCGTCACCGACCCAGTCCCGGTCCGGTCCCACCAGCCTACCCTCCCGCGCTCGACCCGACTTGATTCGAGCTCGCCTCCACGCGAGCGGAGCGCGCACGTGTGTGTGGGAGGGAGTCGAGGTCGAGGCCGGCCGCAGACCGTAACGAAAAGACAAGGGACTCGCGTACTGGCGTCTCTCGCCGACCCAGCCCAGTCCCACGAGCGTTCGAGCTCGACTTGGCAATGACGCGAGCGCACGAGCTCGAATCGACGCGAGCGGAGGGTGGATAGAAGTGCGCCTCCGTGCATGTGTGCGTGGGAGGTCGAGGCGGGCGGGCACTGATGAGGAGGGAGCGCGAGGGAGACGTTGGGCGGAGTACATAGACCCGCCCGCGCCGTGATGTGCTCGTGCTCGAGTGGGGGCGAGAGGAAATGGGTCGTGTAGGCTTAGTGGGTACCAGACACGGCCGAGAGGATGAGATGGGTCACGAAAAGGCTGGGCGGGCAGAGTGCGAGGGTGTGAGCTCGAGCACGCGATAGCGTCCAGCAGAACAGCTGTGTTTGGCGCGCGCGGGTATCGAGCCTCGCATAGCGACCTTGCATTTTCGCTCTCGACGATAGGCAGCAGGTGCGAGACGAGAGGCAGTGGGCGCCGTTCGGGATGGTGCGAGAGAGAGGGGGACACGGTGCGGGCGTGGAATCGGGCACGGTTACCGGCGGAGCAGTGATCATAGCCAATCTTGCACTGGGTGACTCGCTGAGCTACCGCGCGCCGCACCGCCGATGGTCATCCTAGCTTATCACCTCCAGTTCGTGCTGTGGTGGTAGAGGCTGGGCAAGGGGAATGCCACTCGACACCATCGGGCACAGGCAGCGCCGACGGGTGTAAGTGAAGTGGTGACGTGGCCGCGACGTCCCATCGGCGAGGGCAAGCCCGACTCGGTACCACGGCCATCGGGACAGAGCGCATCTACGCGAGCATCGTGTGCGCGATGATATGATGAGTACACGCGTTGCGCGAACGGACGGCCAAGGATTGTCCGATGGGATCTGCTTATCGAAGTGAGCTTAGAGGCAGGCTCGAAAAGGGACAGAAGGGACGCGTACATGGAAGAAAACAGATGGGTGGATGAACACTGGGACACACACCCCGGCCTGCGCGAAGGCGATCGGACAAATCTACAGTGCGCATGGACGTCATTAGGCTCGCTTGGGGCGGCGACGGGAGGAGCGTAGGTACTTGGGTGGAATAAATTGATATGCTGGCAAGGACTGGTTCGGGTCGCGTCACAGGCACGAGAAAGGGATGTGAAGAGGAAGCGTGCTGCCGCAAAAAGCCACTGCAGAGGAGTGTGCAAGTCAGTGGTAAGGATGCACGAAAGCAAGGATGCAAAACGTACGCGAGGTGCGCGCTACAGACTACTCGATCGCCGAGCGCGCAAGCAGAAGGCATCAGAAAACCCCGGGTCGACCTTGGTCGCCATCGTCGGAGCCAGAAAGATTTTCAGCCCCAGAAGCAGCCCGTTGGACTGGAGACTTGAGACGGAGCTAGGAGTCGTCACCGAGAAAAACTTGACTCGGTCCCTCAGCACAAAGTCGCAGACTGAAGGCGAATCATGGCCATCCACTGAGAAATCCATTCGTCATTGGTACGACGGAGGTTGATATGGACAAGTAATTCCAGTTCCTGCACGGCGCATGAGAGTTTGGAAAACAAGAATCACTACCGGGCCGAATCGGGCCGCCTTCCTGCTTGACCGCCTCCTTTTCGCCTTCACCGCGACTCCTTCAATTGTGACTCGAGGCCACTGAACTCGTGTACTCTTAAGCTGAAATGTATCAAATCTGGGTCCCTGCTTCGATACAGTACAATTCGCTGGCTTTGCACGCCGTGGCGCCACTTTCCCGAACCAACCTTGAAAACGCTCGGTCCACGCCGCACAGACATTCACACGCGCGAAGCAGAGAAAGGAACTCGCGCCGACTGCGAATTGTATCACTCATGCCGGGCCGTCGATATATCTCATTTTCGCTGGCACTCGGGAGTCGGAAGATACTCCCAGCGGGTTTCTGCCCAGCCTCAGCTGATCCAACTACGCGACTTTCAGAAGTTAAAAGATAGTTGTATGGCTTTCGGCTTCCGAGTCGATTTCGCTGTCTGGCTGCTGCAGTATCCGGGTCGAAATCCTATCTTGTGCACCTCCCTGTGATGCGGTGCCGTGCGGTGTGCTCGTTCGTGTCGTCTCGAGTTCGACTGCGTGTCAATCACAGTTATAATAGGCCGCAGGACCTGCAACGACACCGAGGCAAGTGGACTACTATTCGGACGAAGGATATAAATTTCTAAGAACCGGAGGAGCACTGATAATCAGACAGAGCGTTGTGGAATTGTTAAAACAATGTCCGTGATTTTTGCGGCGTCCTGGCTGGTGCCAGCAGTCACGCTTCGGCACAGGCGCTCTTAGGGCGCGTCTATCTAGCGCCGATTTGTGAATAATTCTCACAGATCGGTTGGAAATTCTTGGGCAGCGTCATCGGCCGTCTGTGTTAGGAACTTTACTATCGCTCACCTCTTGGCCCGGATCCCTCCCAAACCCCACCCATCCTCCCAGCCGGTATCTCGGTATTCTCCGGCGGGTGCACTTGATCGTGTGTTCACGATGGATCGACTCGTCATACTGGCGCTAGTAGATCTCCCGAAAAGAGAAATAAAGTTGGCCAAGTTCCCCATCGATATACCGCGAGTAAAGGCGCTGACTACCTCTTCGGTCGCTAATCCTAGTTGTGCTGCCAGCCTCCCAGTCGCCCCCCCCCCTGCAAGTCGGCCGTTTTTTTCAAGAATGTCTAACGCCGACATATCTTCCAGAATCTCTGTGTCTCTCCCACTATTTCGGTCTCGGCCAGGACCGATCACGATGATGTTCGAGCGACCGACTGTCTAGAACACCTTCTGTTGATCATACATCCTGTCCTGCAGGTCCCCGCCGAGATGGCATGACGTAGTCGTGGCACCCGATCTTTCCCTGCGTGTAGAGGTTACTGTTAGACGGATTCATTTGACCTCCGGGTTCTTGGCTTCATACATATTGACTGGCGTGGTCTCGACGTTTTGGCCTCTACCGCGTTCATGGCCTGTAGCGATGTCCCGTTCCTCTCGCTTCCTCGTAGCTGCTTGCCCATGACTGCGATGCTCCGAATGATTCCGATCATGGTGGTGACCAGATCAGAACTGCTTGCTCTGGCTTAACTCGTGGATTCTCCGAGCATATCTATCCCTGACGCTGCCTTCGAGTTACTTCCGCCTGTCATGGACGCAAGGACAGCTGAGCCGGGGCCAGGCGACAGGTCTCATCGCTCTATGACGACGTCACTCAGGCTTGCCCATTCCCCAAAGAAAATGTATATAAACTAGTCGGATGGTAGGGTTCCTCAGCTTCAGCCCACCTCCCTCGCATACATCTGCCTAACCAAGCTCTCCTTACAGCGGAATCATGATTTCAACATCCTCCACACTCTACTTCTTGGTACTTTCTCGCATCTCAGAGAATACGCACTTGCTGACATTTTGTGCGCAGACGGTACTAGGCAGCGTCGTTGCTCTAGGTCCCGCAGCCGTCAACCTGCGCACAGCAGCCAACTATGCCATCCTCACCAAATCCGGGGTGTCAAACCTTCCGCCATCTGTGATCAGTATGTCCTTCGCCTTGTGGCTTTGCTTAAACCGTTAAATCCAGTTTTTAGCCGGAAGCATCGGTGTCAGCCCAATCGCAGCCACCGGCATCACCGGATTCTCCCTCATCCTGGACTCAACCGGAACATTCTCCACATCCACCCAAGTTAATGGAAAGATAACCGCCGCCTCGTATGCCCCGGCAACGCCCGCGACGCTCACCGCCGCGATCGGCGACATGGCTACCGCATTTACCGACGCGACTGGCCGGTTGAACCCAAATTTCGTGAATCTCGCGACCGGTGAGTGTCACTCGTAACATATAATCCCATCTACGCATGTTCTGACACATCGCCAAGGCGCAATCGGGGGCCTCATCCTGACACCGGGCTTGTACAAGTGGACCAGCGCGGTCAGCATTGGGAGCGACATCACCATTACCGGCGGTGCTACGGACAGTAAGCCCCTCAATAATTACGCCATCCCCCAACCTCACTCACTCTCATCTTTTTCCAGCATGGATCTTCCAAGTCGGCGGTACCCTCACCCTCGCTGCAGGTCACAAAGTTGTACTTGCCGGCGGCGCACTCGCGAGTAACATCGTCTGGGTTGTAACCGGCGCAGTCAGCGCTGGCACCGGTGCACACCTCGAGGGCGTCGTCCTCGGGAAGACTTCCATTACCTTGGCGACGGGGGCAAGCGCCAACAGCCGACTCCTCGCGCAAACCTCTGTCTCGCTGTCAAAGGTGTGTTCTTTCTCTTCCTGCCCTCTATAAATTTGGGGTGTTGATCAATTTCGCTCGCAGGCCACTGTCATCAATTAAATTATTTGTTCGTTATTATCACGGGTTCCGGGTCTCTCTTGTCATATACGGAAAACAGGCAGTCAGATATCAAAAAAAATCCATGTATCTAGTTAATAACGAAATTCGAAACGGGAACTGGACAAATTTTACGACAGAGCCACGCTTCTGCACAGGTGCTCTTGGGGCGCGTCTATCTAGCGCCGATTTGTGAATAATTCTCCAGATCGATCGGAAATTCTCAGGCATCGTGATCGGCCGTCGTGATTCAACCGCCTTATCTGGATACCGTGTGACTCCCGAAACCCTCCGGTATTAACAAACTTCCTTTTCTCGCAGGATTACTAACGACTGTACCGTCTGAAGACAACGGCCGGTCTGCTAAGGGAATCGGGGGCCTTCGGCTGCCTCCTCCCTTTGATTTGACTCCGCCGGCTTCTTTTCGGCTTGGTAGACGGCTCGACTTCGGGATGGCTAAAAAATGTCATAGAACTTGCTATTGCATATACTGATGTTAAAGTTTATTAGGTCACGATGCGAGGTGCAGAAAGACCAGGGAAGGTCAAACGGACCCGACCATTCTTGCTGCCTCTGAAACCACTGCCTGCTGATGCTACACTTAAAACATTCATTGATATCGCAGATGATTGCCATAATAGCAAGGATATTGAAAAACTCTTGCTCTTAACAGATAACATGCCACTAGCAGTGAATCTGATTGCTCATCTTGTTAACTATGAAGGCTGTTCAAGATATATATCTTGAACCGCTGGGAGATGGAAAAAACTTCGCTGCTTTCAGAGGGATATAACAAACAATCAAATTTAGATGCATCAATTGCAGTCTCGCTTCTCAGTTCTCGAATCACAACTTCACCAGGTGCCAAGGAATTGCTGAGTCTTCTATCAATTCTCCCGGATGGACTTTCAGATATCGAACTTGTCCAAAGCAATCTTCCAATCAAGGATATTATGCAATCCAAAGCTACGTTGCTTCGTACTTCATTGGCGTACAATGATGATAACCGGAGGTTGAGATCATTGGGACCCATTCGAGAATATATGCGGAAGTTCTACCCTCCTTCCTCACTCATGGCGAAGGCTCTTTACAGACACTTTCATTCACTTTTGGATATCTACCAGAAATATAAAGGAACACAGCTGGAAGCAGTAGTCACTGAACTAAATTCAAACCACAGAAACATGCAAGAGGTACTGCTGGCTGGATTTTATCCAGGGAATCCTGATCTTCGAGACATTGTCCTTTGCGCAATTTCATTCAACTCTTTCAGTCAATTAGCTGGGCATGGCTGTATTCAATTATTGCTGGACCAGGTTTCGCTTATGCCTCCTGAGCTTGCTGATTATGAACTTGAAGCACATCTTGTAATTGAGATATTGCAGGCACAGAACACCTATACTGTTGCCAATCCACAGATGCTCATTGACCAGACCATAAATCACATGGAGGGCCTCGATGACACAAAGACTTGAATGTGAGTTAATTATGCTATTTCATGTCTTTCTGTGCTAATCTGGTTTATTACAGCAAGCTTTTACACAGCACTTGGACACCACTGGGACTCAGCTCATGGACCTAGAAGATTGCAGTTTCTTGAAAAGGCACTTTCATTAGCTGAATCCTGTGGGAATCTCAGTCTCTGGGCAAAAGCATTGGTCAACATTTCTGAGGTCGAAAGGATGATGGGTGACTTTCATCCGAGTGAGACCCGGGCTCAGAAGGCACAGAGACTTGCCAAGTTGGCTGGAAATCTATTCGAAGAGGCAAGAGCACTGTGTGTGGGTGGCATGTATTGCACAGACCTTGGCAATTACACAAGTGCAATTGACATGCTTCAAAGAGCAAGGAAGGCACTAAAACTGTGGGGCATGTCGGGTGGACATCTGGATTCCCAGATCGCGAATAATGAAGCTGAGATTCATCTAAAAAAAAATCAGAATATACTGAGGCCCGAAGTATTCATGCCGAAATCATTGAGCACAGGTCACCCGACCAAGATCCATATGGATATGCCTTTGCTCTACTTAATCTTGCAGAAATCAACATAATGACTGGTGCAGACAAACATGATGTGCAACAGAGCCTCCAAAAGGCAAAGAGCATCTTCAGCAGTTTGGCTTATTCTTATGGGCTGACTTGCTGTGAATGCACTCTGGCACACCTTTATCTTAGAGAGGGAAAAACAGTGGCTGCAAAGACTGAATTCAAGCAATGTCTGAGATCCTCATGGGGAAGAAATTCTGACACTGTATCTCTCTGCTTGGAAAGACTGGCTGATGCTAAGTCTTGGACTGAGTACAATTCAACTTTTGAATGGTCAGTTCTATACCTAGTACACAGCAAGAAATCACAGGAGAGGCTAGCGGTCTATAAGGCTCTGTACTTGCTTGGGCAGCTTTTTTCATCCCAGGGGGATGAAATTACAGCTCACAGCCTTTTGGTGATAGCTCTGGATGGGTTCACATTTATGGATGTCCATCATGGGAGAGGTGATTGTTTGCTTAGTCTTGGAGACATTGCCGACCATAGGGGAGATGTGATCCATGCAGTCAGGCTTCGGAAAGAGGCCTACCCACTTTTCGAACGATCATTGCAAGCAAGGGATGTTAACCGAATCAATACACGACTTTCTGGTGTCCAGGATTTAGATATTGTGCAAACTCAAGCATTGTCACAATTTGATGCAAATCTTATCACTCCAGCACCTTATCTAAGTGCTCAACCACAGGAGTCCATGGAGCATGGTTTCATTGAGGATGTTGAGTGATGTATTTATGACATCATCATGACATTGTTACTTGGACAATACACATTGTCATGGGATGTTTCACACATGTTATATGGAACTACACGGCAGGATGTTGTTACATGTGAAGCACTCGAGGAGGACAATAATACACATTGCTATGAGACATTTTACACACAAAGGACAAAATGTCTTGCAAGCATTTAACAAAACCTTTTAATTTAATTTGACAGTTCTTCTATGATTGGACAGTTCTTCTTGACAGTTTGACAGAACTTCAATGACTATACACATTGTTACATTGTTCTCTATCCATAGGATACTATAGTTCACATGGTTTGATAAATAGTATAAGTAGTAGTAGTTTCACATTTGTATTTCCTTATTCAAAGCCTCCTACTTGCAACCCTCACCTTATATTTGAGTGGACACAAGCTTTGACTGTGAAATAATAAAGGACTACCTTTCCTACTGCTCATACCACTCCTACTGACCTCCTATCCACATCCCCTCCCTCCTCTATCCACTACTTGGTCTTTCTTACCTCACCACTTTGACTGAAGACCCATTATTATCCACCCTGACACTACCTCGTCCACAGCAAGAATAAATGATTGCAGTGCCCCTCTTTGGTGGTCCACTCAAACAGACAGATACTGTGCCAAGGGAAACATTGTGTCTGTCCCAAGTGCCACAGCAGTCACAGGAGCACTAGCCTAATCCTCGGAGAGGGCTATCTCACAGTCATCGGGGGTGTTGTGGAAGACTGGGACTGTTCGGTTAGCAAAAGACCACATCGACCCCACCATCTGCTTGATGTGGTTCTTGCCAATGTGGCTTTCTGGGCACAACCCTCAATATCCGACTCCAGTTACGAATTACTTTCTGGGTCCGAACTTTACCAATCTGCTGCGACCCACATTACCTATACCCTCCTCCTACCTCTACCTCCACCCCTTAAACCACAAACCCAACCCCTCCCCCACACATAATGTTATGACCTACCACCCCCATCATATACACGGAGTAGGACACACCCATGAGGACTCATTCCTCAAAGATTACCCTTGCCCACACCCTGCCTTACTTCGACGGAACCAATAAGTCAAAGTGGGAGACCTTCAGTGTATGTATTAATACATACACAGATAATATAATACAGATATGATACAGCTCAGGCACCATAATATGATATTGATATAATATGATATGCAAAATTTCGTATTAATATCATATGTGGACAGCACTAACTGGTGGATACCGGCGGCTGTTGGCAGACAGTGCTTGGCACTGTCTCTCATCAAAGCTCATCCATATTGGCCAATCTCTGCTGCAAGTTGCCACCATCACTCCTATGTAGTTCACTGGATTCAAACATATTCTGTGGGCAAATCACGCCAAACTTTTTTGATACCCCAGTTGTATTTCAACATTGCCTTAAAAACAATTCCTGTTTTTTGGTTGCATGGGGTGATATACTCGGGGTTACCAAAAGTAACCGAGCATTTGCTTGCGCAGCTGGATAACCTCAAAATAGTAAATTCTCGTGCACATATTATGAATCTACAGTAATTTAAGGTAAATTAAACCAGTTCAGCTCAAGTCAACATGTCCCGGATGTAGCAGAATATTAGATTCCGGAAATCCCGGTATTTCCGCATTTACACCTTTTCAGACGACATTCTTCAAAGTGTTTAGACCTCTAAAATAGAGTTACCTGCGAAGAAATACACACCCAAAATTTCAGCAAATAGAGTCCATCCCATAGGTCTACAGATGGAAATTAATCTGAACGAAAGTTACACCTTGGAGGAGAAAAAAAGATTGTTTGCCAATTTTGATGCAAGCCAGAAGCAATCACCGGTTCTTTCTCTTATATATAGGTAGGGGATACCTGGGAGAATTCTGTGACACCAGCCCTCCTGACAAATTGTCCTTACTCATATGAAATTTGCGGAAAACACAGTGCTCAGTTACTTTTGGTAATACCGAGTAGATTCCTCTGGCACATTTCCTTGAGGGTGACCAGTGGAAACCATCGGAATCCAGTGGTATTCAGTGTATTCAATGGAAATTGTTGTATGTGGCTAGATTTTTCAGTGGATTCCAGCAAAATCCAATGGAAAACACCGAGAGCACGGGCTTGCTAAGCTGCTCACTTTCGGTCAAAGAGGGAAGAGGACTGAGTGGTGGCCACCGGATTCCACTCTACTACTTATGATTAGTCCCGACTTGTATGACTCCTATTTTTGACCCGCATCGCGGTTATGTCTAGTTGTAACCGTGACAATGATAACACTTTTACACTTGACAACCACCAACTGCCTACCGCCTTTCCAGCCCGATTATCGGTACTGATAGAGGCAAAGGCAGACTCTTCACAAATAGTACAGATCCTTACGCGAAGACATGACACAATCTAGTGGGACTCCCTGTCAGAAGCGATTCCTAGTCTCTCTTTGCAGTATATACTGCAAGGGAGTAAGATTCGGCATTCAAGCATGGATATCTGGCCTCTGGTCGTTTCTTTTTAAGACTTGGACCATCGTATCTGAGGGTCTTTCACACAACGTGCAGGACAAGCGTCTCAGCCTTAACACCTTGCTTGACTTCCCAGAGTGAGGTTTGACCTGACCTCACAGTTTGCCACTTTGTGTCATGAATCACCTGGGTTCTACTTTTTCGCGTGACACGTCTGTATGGATACAGACATGTCTTAGCGGCACGGGACTCTCATGACGCCACCACGTGATGTTCTCACGGTTGAAACCCGGCCTCAGATTCTAAAGCCACAGACTCAGGGAGTCTGCGCCACGGGATACAGAACATGTTAGGGACTAGGAACCCATACAGAGGGATCCTAGTCCCTGGACACACTGAGGGGTGACACAGAAGCGTACATGAAGTACATGAGTGGTTGCAAACCAATCGGGGTTTGAACCACTCGATACGATGACACTCAGGATTAGGAAACCCAAGTGTCAGGTCTCCTAAGTCCTCCGACACCATGGAAACCAACACAAAGGAGTCTAGGAGTATCAGCATTAACGCTCCTTAATGCTGTGGTACAGGAACTGATCGCGATTGACCGCGATCACCTTAATTTATTAGAAGCCTATATAAGTTCGGTAGAATCTCCATGTACAGTAGATTCTACCTCGTCTAATCTCAGGCTTCTACCTTGGCTTGACATAGGCATTGTCTCCACCCTGCCCCGCTTCCTCCACACTGTACTCCGGGTTATATCCATGCCCCAGGTTGTATACCTGAGTGGATATCACACCCTCTTCGACTTGTTCCGGGTTCCGCCTCTACAACTGGTCCTATTGCTCAGGGAACATACGAGCTACTAGCGTCTATTGGGTTTATCCTGGTTGGGGTTCTCATCAGGTTGCTCGTCGTTTAGCCGACCCAGAGGCCGTTGCTGACACTTTGGCAGTGGCAGTCACGGTTACTACCTCCGCACTTATTACTGTCAATTCTTAAATACACATCCCGGATCAAAAAGCCAAATCATTTGTAAGACCAAGCCGACATTCCGGCTCATGACAACAATTCTATTGACTCCATTGCAACTTCCCTCGCAGTGTTTGCAAATTCCTGTTAACTTGTTAGTGGTTCTTTTGGTGCCTATGTGGAAATGCATCATTAGTTGGTGATCACATCGTTGATCTCACTGATCGGCAAAGACATTTGCCTGGTTCTGAGTTGTCATCAATATGGTCAAGACAGTGATCCTAATCTTCGGACCCATACCAAACCCGCAGCCTGTATTCCGACTCGGCAGTACTGTTTTGAGCATCATGGTCCATGAAAAATATGTCGGCATACATATCTCGAGTGAGATATTACCTCAGAATTTTCGTATATAAATAGAGCGGCAGGGCAGGGCCGGTGATGGCCCCAGATAGCCAATGCAACCTCGGCCAATTTGACAGACACAGGGCATGGGCTTAAGCCAGCTGTCCAGACATCAGATCAATGTTTGACATCAACAACGTGATATTCTCACGGCACTCTGGCGACAGACATTCTGTTCGAGCACCATCTTTGAGCATACCAACTGCATTTTCACTGCAATTTTACCTCGGGAACTCGACTTCTCCCATCAACTTTGAAAGCACTGTGTGACAAGTCCACACCTGATATTTGGTGGACAGGAGTCGTGCACAGTGGTCATCTTGAGGGAATGCTTTGGTTGAGTGGCCATCCAAGTCTGAATACACACCAGAATGTCTGTGTGCGTCCCAGGTTCGTTCTCATGTCAGTACATCATGAAAACCAAATCATGTAGCTATGACAGCTACATAGTGAGCACTAGACGATGCTAGTGAGCCTATGCAGTGCTTGGAGAAGTGGATGTAGATGTGGAATCAGTGCATAACACTCTATAACAGCTCATAGCGCTGCTATGGCTCACTAGGGACCGAGTCGCTAAGGCTGGATAAGATTGATATAATGTAATGTAATGTTAAAATTATGATTAAATATGCCTTGGCTGTATTCTTGTATAATTTAGTGTAATCTGGTTATACTCAGTTACAATTGATTACACCAGAATGCTGCCAGAAAGAACTTCTGAGGGTCCTTTACCATAGTAGCAGGTCTGTGCATCCCAATGCATAAAGTACCATTGTTGCAAAACTACATAATCCATAATTCCAACCAAAATAGTCAACAATATTTCGAGGGGATAGTCACATGACTTTACCACTGCAAAGGAAAAGAATGTTCAACTGATTTTAAACACAACCTTTGGACCCGAATGATGATTTTCAAAGGTCAATTGAACTACCATAGGGCAATTGGATACTTCCAGGGCCATACTGATACACCTGTGATAGCCGAAGACATAATCAAATATAATCAATTAGACACTTGTTAAATACAATCAAATATAATTATATTACCATTACATTACATTATGGGCTGAGGTTGTATTTAATCATAATATTCCAGCCTTAGGACCGACTATGGCGTAGTTTTCCTGATGTATGATCAGGCCTGAATGCTCAGGTTGTTGACAGCAGCCGTATAACCATCCCTAACTTCCCCAAAGTCACTCCTCTACTTTTAGATTTGTATACCAGCAAATGGCACAATATT
This sequence comes from Mycena olivaceomarginata, assembly GCA_029378375.1. Classification (NCBI taxonomy): domain Eukaryota; kingdom Fungi; phylum Basidiomycota; class Agaricomycetes; order Agaricales; family Mycenaceae; genus Mycena; species Mycena olivaceomarginata. The sequence continues at coordinate 209,044 of JARKIC010000362.1, read as the reverse complement.
CAGGTTGTGAACATGTGAATCATCAAATGGCCGAAACTTTTTTCCGCATAGATATGAAAAGCGCTGTAAAGGTTTCTAAATGTTTGTAAACCGATTAATAATCCTTTTAGTTTACGGGCCCCGGTAAACATTTTACAAACAGTTTACAACCGGTTCAACCGGTAATATTATTTGTAGGGATTTTTAACTGATCTTGTACCTTAATTCACTGTCCAATTTCATTCAGAAACTACGTAGCAATGAGTGAGACTTCAATTTGAACACAAATCCAGGCCGGTTCTGTGTTATGCTTCCTCGCGTTCAGTTCGATGGTGACTCCGGGCATCTCGGACTTCAACTTGTCGATGGCAGTACACCTACGTCGGGGAAGCCCGCCCGTTGACGCGCATGGTAGCGCGCTTGCCGTGTGAACTGCAGATCTCTGTCAATCAACGTCAATCATTTGTATCGTTGATCCGATAAAGTTACGCACGCTTACTCAGTTTACCTCCACCATCCTCTCGGTCCTCTCTCTCACCCTGTACTCTGCAAACCCACGCTGCTCCAACCCCGACAATTCACACCACCTCTAGACACCATCTTCCCGGAACAGATATGTATCAACGGCTGTATCCACTCCGCCAACTTCCCTGACATATCAATCTGCCGGCTGCACTGCGCCACCGACATCCAAATTTATGGTTCTCCCTCGCTGTCTTCTCTGGCGTTCATATACCCCCAAACTCTTGATATGTATATTTTCGGTAACTGCATCCAATTCCCCGCCACCCTAGATTTCTACTTTCCTCTCTACCCTGTTTTCCGACTCAACCTCTTCCCTGTTTTTCAACCACTCACCCTCTTCTCTGACTCTCAATTTTATCGTTACATTCCCTCAGCCCTTTGTCCCTGCTGAGTCTCATTTCGATTCATCTTACTCCATTCACTCATCTCTTGTGTATAAAAGCCCTGGCTTTATTTCTCAATAAAAATCACTTTTACCTTGCCCCACTTCGTGCAGTTTAAGTCGCTCGCACTCGCGCTCTCGCCTCCGCTCTCGCTCTCGCTTTCGCTCCCAAACTCTGCCCACGCTTCGCCTCAGTTTATTCGCCTACGCACTTCGTTTCAGTCAGCCGCAGGGTGCCATTTTACGGTTCCTTAGCAAGTTGAAACACTTGCATATTTTACTCCTCCTTCCTTCATTCAGCGAGAGCTCACCTGTTGAGTTTTAGCTCGCGCTTGGACGGTCGGCAGGCGTGTCACCGTCCATGCAGGCCAACGTGGTGTGAAACCATGTATGGAGCTCACAAAGGGTAAGAGACCTCCAGTTTTTTTATTCAAGTCAAAACTGCAGTGTTCCACACCCAATAAATATATTTGGTCAAATATATTCGTTTTTAAACGTTTATAGTATGAACGTTTGCAAACGTTTTTGAACCGTTTACCGTTTAGTTTACGAGCCTTCGTAAACAAAAACTAAACGCTCTTAGCCTTAGGTCTCACCTCGGTGAATCGGATTCCTGAAACCTGCTACCTGATCATGGATGTAAAACTAGACTGGCACCTGACGCTCTGGACTGGTCTAGAGTCTAGAGTCTAGACTCCTTACCACCTGGCTGAAAAAAAAACGTTAAACCTGGAATCTGTAGGCCCCTCCTCTGCTCTGGCTTATAGTACTGTAATCGGTGGTGGTGGCTGAAGAAATGTTAAACCTGGAAACCATGGCCCTCTCTTTGCTCTGGTTGAGTAAGCGCACTCGGCAATGCCTGCAATTCTGGTGGCTGGAGAATCGGTAAATAGAAAGACTGGAGCCTCGGCCCTCGTTATGGCTTGATAAGCCCGCCCCATTGACGAGAATTGAACGAAGAATAAATAAAATCAAATAAAGTATAGAAAGAGAGATAAGGAAATAACGAGAGGGAAAGAAAGTGGCTCGCGGCTGTTATCATGCACACCCTACACCCTACACATTGCCCTAGCACAGGTCCATCTGAGCACTCCCCGCCCGCGTTCTTCCGCTGAGCGCCTCTTGATCACCATCTTGATCTCCGGTTTTAGTGTATGCTCAGTATTTTAGCCGGTGTCTCAACTATTTGCTTCCGCGTTTCGTTCGTAAACAAACACCGCGTGATAGACATGAACGATCTCCGCTTCTTCCCCTATCTCCTGCACCTTACCAAACCCCGCTATTCTCCCTCATCGGCCGCCGTGTAGCTGTTGAATCTATTAAGGAAGAGCCGGAACCTCGTAGTGCTCCTCCTCTGTTCTAATCCCTTTTTATATTGGTCTCCGCAGACAACTCGGGTGTATCTATTTCCCACAGATGATCCTGCAATAATTCGGAGAATATTCGCTCAATATTCAGCCAATACACGCTGTATTGGCCGGAGATGACGCGATGTTGCCTCAAACCGACACATTTTCAACACAAATCCCTTTGTTGTTATTACTCCGGTGTAGCCTCGGAATCCAATGTTCAAGTCAGATGAGCGTTTCACGCAATCAAAGCATTTGGTTTACTCCGATTCACACTTTCTGCTCAGGCTTGTGACGAGATACTAGGTAGGTTGCTAGGTTGCTGAACTCGCTATCTTGGCCATCGATGTGATCCTAGCGCACGAATGCGCCACCCGAAGTAAAGCCCTATGCTGTGTACCCCGACGCGTCGCATGGGGGATGAACGTATATAAATGACAATGATCGGAGAGCGTCAAACGGGATAAACATCCTCTACTTACCATGAAGTTCACTTCTCGTCTGTTCCTTGCCGCAATTGCATTCGCTCCTCGTTTGGTCGATGCGTTTGTGAAAGGCATCAACCAGGTATTTCCTTTATGCTCATTGATTTTAACATATCCATGAATATCTCTCTTTGCGAAGCCATGGGGTAACAACCAGGTATGTATCTATCTTTCAAACGCGGCTGCAGGGTCTAAAATTTTGTCACGTCAGTATGGACACTGGTTGTCTTCCTCAATTCAAGGATATACTGCGGTTTATAGTTCCAGCGATATGGCGGCCACCTTTGCAGGTACATTTACTGGTCCCTTACCAACACTGGACTGCAATACTGATGTCCCCTCAGCTGCCAAGGACATCGGTGCCCAATGGGTCCGCATCTGGCTGTTCGAAGACGGCCAAGGCTTGGTAGTCGACAGTAACCGTTACGTCACCGGCCTCAAATCGGACTTTAAGACCAACTTCAACGACCTCCTCTCGCATGCCGCTGCCAACGGTATCAAGGTGTATCCGACGTTCTTCAACTACGCGCCGGACACGTGAGTCGTCGCCGTGTAGTTGTTCACATTGATCCGTGAGCGCTTATGCCATCCTTTCCATAGCACCGACTTCCCCATTGCGAACTTCTTCACGGATAGCAACGCTCAAAATGCCTTGCTGAATAACCTCATCAAGCCGTTCATACAAACCTACGGCTCTAACAGCAACATTGCGGCCTTCCAGCTCTACAATGAGCTGAACGGGATCGCGAACCCATAGTCCGTCAAACATTTATTCTCCGTGTGCGACCCCGATTCTTATTCTTGTTCTGCAGCTTCAGCGGATATGTCATTAACCAGGCCGTTGCCAAAGCCTGGGTCACCTCGACCACTGCTGCAATCAAGAGCGTCAATAGTGCCGCTAAGGTCAGCGTGTCGCAGATCTACATCAACGACGCGTACCACGCTGTCGGGGTTTCCAACCGCGACTACATCGGTATGTCTCTCTACGTCGGGTGCATTTCAGTTTATCTAATGGGCGCCCTCGCAGGCACTGGCGTTGATTTCTACGACATCCACATATACAGCGACAATGGCGCAGAGATCCCCGCCGCCAGCGCTTTCAACCTCGACAAGCCTGTATACCTTGGGGAATTTGGCGAGAACACGGGAGAGGTTCGAACTTAAACTCTGCAGAAGGGATATGTATATTAAACATCCTTTTTCCAGGGTGACCAGCACCAAAATGATGTCATCTACAACTTCTTTGTGGCCGCCAAAGCTGGCGGATGGGCTGGCGCTTTCTATTGGAATCTCGGTCCGTATCTATCAATTTATGGATTCTACTGCAACATATCAGTTAATGTCGTTGAATTTACAGGATTTGCCGGCAACCAGCCCGGTGTCTGCGGTGGTGATTCGACGATCAAATATACCTTGTACAACTGCGAGGGCGGCCAGCGTGGCGGATACAACGAGTTCAAGTACAGCTAAATAACCATGATTTACTCGATTTCATACCCAACTGTTTTTCCTACTGCCCATGCGGTGTGTCAAAATTCATTTTACAGTGATCAGCGCTGAAGCGCAGAGCAACTGAGACTTTGCACTAGTGGATAATCAAGAGAAACGACAGTGTCATTAGTACTATCAAGTGATATGGCGCAGTGATTTCGATCATAGACGCAAACAACCCCTAAGGTGTGCCCGGGGAGCACCTATATATATTCCGTTCAGATTGCGGCACAAAGCACAAGAATCCGAGGGAGACGTCAAATCGTAGATATCTTCGAACACATCTGTCGAACGCGCTTCATGTGAGACGGCTATTCTTGTCAATTGAGCGCGGCGGAGGGTAAAGATGCTGCACATAGGCGCCGTCGATGTGTAAGGTGTTTCGAATTCGAATTCATGTATCCGAGGCAGCAAGTAATAAGTCCGCCTTCCTCATCGAACATACCATTGTCTTTCTTCCTTTCAGGTCCGCCCGTGCATCCATGTGTGCGTGCGTGCGTGCATGTGCGCGTATCTGTGTCGTGGTCACTTCCCGTCCGCCGTGGCGAACAGAAAAGAGGAGGCATGTTGATAAGATAAGAGGACCACAAGAAACGCACTACATATATCGGCTTTCCTCGGGCTCCTGCGCCAGCGACGAGCGGCCCATCATTTCTGTTTGTTAAGAAATGAAATGGGAGAAGAGAAGAAAAGATAAAGAACAGTCGATTACTGCTTGTAAGTGAGCTCGGGACCACAAGTAGGAGTACTCCAGGACCACGTGGATGGGCGGTGCGTAGGTTTTCCGGGGGTGACAGAAAGGGAATGAAGAAATATAGGAGTCCTGAAATTGGAACGCACGGACCGGGGCGAAAGTCGAAATGAGGAATGGCACGGCACGTACCCAAACCAATGCTCCGCCCGCCCTCTGAACCACTTTGCGTCCGATCGAAGAATGCATTCTATGTGCCCAGGAGGAAGCATACATATTGAGATCAGGATACTTTCTCTCACCTCCGCATCGAGGTGAAACGACACGAGGGGCATAAATTCAAGAGCCGGCGAAAGAGGGAGGGTAAGAATCGAGAAGCAAAGAGGATGAGTTCACCTGCGGGCGAGGTGAGGGAATCGATCGACCGTCGGAACGTGAAGGACGCCAGAAGATGGAGCGGGAGGTTGGGGGAAAGGAAGGACGGAAAGACATACGTGATTTTCATTGGGACGGCACCGGGATTGGGTGCGGCGAGGCGTGTTTCACCTGGAAAGATGGTTCAACTTCAAAGATCTGATCAATATATAAGATAAAGAAACCGTCTGGAGTAACAATTGAATTTCAGAATGCGTACATGCCGTGGGCAGAGTGCACCGCTCTACATATACACGGGCAGGCCGGTGTCGTGGAGGGATGGGATATCGTGGCCGATCGCATGCGGGCCATATCGGAATTGGTGGCGGCATGCTGACGCGGTGTAGGATGGTACGAGGATGGCGGTGGATGGGCAGACGAGGAGTGTGAGTTGGGCGCGGGTGCGTGACTGCGGGCCAGACGATGCTCTACAAGGTAGAAGGGGGACGACGTACGTCCGCATCGGGGGTCAACAAGCAGCGGCCGACGATGTGATGCAAAGGACAGGCAGGTACGAAAACACGACATACACAGGAGTGCGTATTGTGCCGGTACAGAGAGAGAACTTGAAGATGAGCTCGGCGGTCAAGATGCACATTCGAAAGATGGACATGATGATGTCATGATCAGGGAAACTCGTCCTCGCATCATCGCAAGTACTTAGATTAGATTGTACTCCTACGATCTAATCAGTGGCACAGCCCCAAGCTTCTTCCCCCGTGCTCTCGACATCAAGACCTCCAAATGTTCTTCCTGCTCGTCCACGGCGACATCGACGCGTTTTTTGAGCTCCCAAGCACTTCCCCCTCCTGTATCTCCGTTGCTCTCGTGTCCCCAGCTCTCCAGCTTACCCAACACTTTTCTTTTGCCACGTCTTCACTACCTTACTCCCCATCTTCTTCCAACCCAGACAGCATGCCGGCAACTGAACAGACACCTCATACCTCCGCCTGTGGGCTCCCTTTTCCCCTCCCCGCAGATGTCGGCTTCCGGGCTTACCGCAAAACGCCATGGACAAGCTTCACACGATCAGCATCCGGCAAAATAAAATGCACGCGTTCCCGACCTGGTTGTCTCTCCTGCCAGTATTTCAGATGTGTAGAAGGACCCCCAGTACTTTCAGCAGCACCCGACGCCGCCACAGCTATCTCCCGCGCCTCAGTACCGGCATACACCACCACCGTTCTCACCCCATCCCCGCGCAGATCCAACTCCCGGGCCTCCCCAGTACAGACCTGCTTCTGCTCTCCCGTATTATCAACCTCCACCCGGGGCGCAAGTCCCGTGGCAACAGTCGCAGCCTCCGCTCGATCCGCAGTGGACCGCGTCACCACACAAGTTAAGACCCAGGTCCCCACCCCCGTGCAGCCCCACCCGTTTATCCCGGCGCAGCCGATGCCTCCTCCGCCTGTACCCGTGCCTGCACCGAACCTCATCGACGAGGATACAGCCCCCCAGCCCAGCGTGCCCGCTCCGCCGCATCCACCGAACCCCGAGTTGCTGAGGCTGCATGCTGAAGCTCTCATCCGAGGTCGCCTCGCTCGGGCACGCGCTTTCCCTTGACGCCGAGTGCGTGCGTGCGCACCAGGCAGACCTCCACGCGGGCGAGCCCACGCTGCGGGACGAGATGGCGCGTCTCGAGGCATCCCACCCAAGAAACAAATATGTCGGAACTTATCGAAAGCTGATGCATGTTCGGGTACATGGCTGTTAACAACTTCACCTCGAAAGAAGACTTCCCTACAATATTTGACATGGCCCCAGCCATAACAAACCGGTGAGTCTTGATCTGGATCGTCCTATCCCTCCCCGCTTTAGATGGCATTCCACCTCGTTCCTCTTTCTCCTCGTGCTCGCACAGCCTGGGTCCTGCATACAGGGAAGAGCTGCTCCTCGTTGGCTTGTGTTCGCCTCTCGGTGATTCATCCTCTTCTCCTCGTCTCAGCTGGTGGTGTGGTCGCCTCTTGGTGCTGCTGTCCACCAGCACGTTGATCGTTTGTTTCACGCTAATTTCATTTCATTAATTCTATATACTAAGCAGCTGTCTTCTCATAACTGGTCAGGCATCCTAGCAGCGTCGCAGTCATTCACTCGCTGAACATTTCCCCATGGGATGATACTTCCCCTGGAATTTTGTCTTCCTCATTTCTCTATCACTTTTTGTCTTTGGGCAGCCCTGAGCGGGTCTGCACTTCATCTTCAGTCCGTCTAGGTCCAGATTGGGGACTTGACTCTTCGTCCCTCATCCCTCTTACATGAGCCTTGGTTTGGATTGTCCTACCCCTCCGGGCCTTAGACGGCATTCCACCCCATTCCTCTTGTCCTCGCGCAGTCTGGGTCCTGTATACAGGGATTGGTACATGCCCTATCAGTGGGAGTGGTGTTGGGATGGGTGCTGGGTGCGGGTGCGGGGTTGGCAGTGGAAATGGCACTGAGCACGGGGCTTGAGACTGGTGCGGGTCCAGGGCTTGATATGGGTGCCAGGAGGATGGCAGGGAAGTGGGAGGTGGTATGGGTGATAGAGATTTTTTACGCATATGTGCCCTGCAAGCATTGTGTGCACCGCAGGCAACTTGGAGGGCTTTGTAGGGGCAGATCTATATTTGTGAGAAGTACATTTGAGTTTCAGCTGGGATGCTGGGGTGGCGCGACCGAGTTCTCTGAGAGCAGTGGTTACAAAGGAAAGACTAGAGGCATAGGAAAAAATAACAAGGTGATGCACCTGGGCTTCGCAGCTCAGTGTCGCAATCTTCTGGAACGGCACACAGAGACACAGTAGAGCTGAGCATCTATTGCGGTAGTGCTCGGAGACTAGTGCAGCTTGTCGTGGTACTACTGTACTTGCAGATTATAAAAGATGTCAGTGGGGTGATAGCGGCGGCATCAACACCAGAAGGCAAGTTTGAGCTTCCAAGGAATGGGGCAAGGATTAAGGCGAAGAGAACTCATCTTCCCATGCATGGCCGAGCCTTGTAATGGAGCTTCTGTGCATAAGTTTCTGTGGAAACAACATTTGGTACCTAGTACAGTTGCAATGGAAATTCAGAAGTACTGTACTTCTCTATGTAGTGCTTGAGCGTTGCTTGCTGGTTAATGTGCTTTATGTCGGGTACCGGGTGCCGACACATGTGGCCGAGTGATATGACAATGCGACAATGTATGGTGGTGGCGGGAAGAGACTAGGATGCACATCTAAATCGGGAATGGATTGAGTCTCTGATATCAGTTCGCAACTCTCAGTCCAGCAGTAAAAAAAATCATATCTTTCGACTGGCCTCTCACAGGGTCCTGGAAATTTAACTGTAGGCCCACGGGTGTTTGTATACCGCTATATTAAATCAAGAGCCTGCTAACCAAAGTACATATATTTCAATCTTTTTTTTCTGGGTCAAAAAACTAAAAGTATTAGGGGTATACTGTACTTTCACCTCCCAAAGTTTGAAGCCAGGCGGTGAAGGGGGTGGACAGTTGGAAGGAAAGTTTGAGCCCCACATCAGTTCGCAACTTTGTGTGTCAGTTCGCAACTCGGTCGGTTCTTTTGATCCCCTGAAATTGAGCATAGGAAGAATTTAAAGTCATGAAGGTCAAAGAAAAAGAAAGGAAATTCATTTGGTGTGGGCCAGCAATTCTTCTATGGTAGAAAATACACTAAAGCTTTCTTTCCTCCTGGAATTTTGCCACTCTATCACTCGTTACTTCTCCGGATCTTCTGCTGCCAACCCAGCCTTCGTCCGAAATCTGTAGTTGATGAAACGGAACAACACACAGGCAGTGAACTGAGTGAATGGGATTTTTTTGCCGTCTTGGACAGGGATGTTGGAGGACGGTGGTGGGGATCAAAGTCTTCACAGTACCATGTGTATGGTTGCCAGTGGGAAGTCGGTGCAAGAGACTGATTCGTATGGAAGGTTCTATATTGTGATGTTTGAACGTCAACACATTGAAGTTGAACACAGTCCCACACCGTCAACTTGATCTCGGTGTGGCATGCGAGGGTTTTGATGCGGGAATGCGGGGTGTATTGCATTGGGTGCATGTACAGAGAGTCAGGCAGGCGGTCAGGTGTGAGCTGGCATATTTGTGTGAAAGTTGCATAGCAGACACAACACTTTTCTGCGAGATTACGTGTGCATCCTGCAAGTTGTCTATGGGGGCGGGATGGGTTCCATGTAGGAGCTTTGATGCTCCCATTGCATGGGAGCTAAGGCGGAGGTATAAAAGAGTTACGAGGTAATTGTAGAAGCAATTATGAAAGCACATGCAGGCGGGGGGAGTCTGCGGGTTGTCGATGCAGGAAAGCGAGCGGGGAAGTTGTAAATGAGGGTGACCAGGAATAAATGATGACACAAGTCCCCACATCGAAGCCCACACTCATGGATTTGTGCATACCGGCGCAATCGGGCTGCCCGCACATGTGTACCTGTCATTCGCTGGGAAGTCTTTTCTTGCTTCTGCTGCACTGGCAGGTTTGGCCTTGGCCAGGGAAAGCAAAAGGAAGGTTGGTAACCGTTGCGTCGAAGAAGGAGACCAGGAAAATGAATTTGGTGGTGCCAGGACATGAGCAGGCAGCCACTGATGGCGGTTGATGGCGCACTTCTGTGCTTGATGGCCCACTGGCACTGATGGGACCGATTGCCACCATGATAGATAAAGAGAAAGATATTGTAGTAGAGATAGCGTAGTGGTGGGGAAGAATTAGCTGTAATTAAGCCGTGCATGCATCAGCACCAAAAAACATGTATCTTAGCATGCACTTTCTATATATAGTGCACACTAGTTCACATCACTTTTTGGGTATTACAGGTGTACTGATGATTATTTTTGTGCCGGATAACACGCAGAATTTGATTTGCAAGTTTTTGTGATGCAAGTGTGGTGACTTGTGACACAGTGTGACATGCGTGACAGGCCCTCGTCCGTGGCTCCCATAATGTCTGCGACGCCTTCTGGATGCCTCCAATGTGCCCAAAATTGCCCAGGTACATCATATGTCACCTTCAATTGCTCTGGGCTTTGCTGCACAATCTGACCACAGCATATAGCACCTCAAAGATCAGTCATGCGGCTCTGCTGTATGAGGTTTTCATCACACCAGGGGCAAACCCCCGATGCACCTGGATTCCAGGCGCCTCTGGGGCATGTTCTCCGCAGGTCGTATACTGGTGGACAAAAGACCAATAAAGGTCCTTGGGTGGACAAAGAATTAACAAAGGTGAGACAAAGGGCAGGCAGGATTTTCACCACCCAGCAAATCTTGCTTGTCCTTTGTCCCTCCTTTGTCTGTTCTTTGTTGACCTAAGGACCTTTGTAGGCCTTTTGTATTCCACATTGTAGCCTTCGGACCACATGCCTCGGAGGCACCTGGAATCCAGGTGTGTCGGCTTTTGCCCCTGGTGTCAATGAATGGGTTTCGTGGCCTTTTGGGTGTCTTTGTTCAAATTTCCCATTTTACAGTTGCTTGCAGCATTCAGTGACAAATATACCCAACTCAAGTCACTCAAGTTGACTTACAGAGGCTCGACTCGACTCGAGATGTGACTGAGTCAAGTCAGGTCAAGACAGCTGCTGACTTCCTCCGACTTCCGGAATCGCAACTCAACTTGTCGAGTTGCTGCAACATTAAACCAACTCAGCCTCGGACATTCTGCAATAGAGAATCTCTAATTGCAAGCCATCACTTCTGAAAAAATCCTTTGCCTGGTTCAACTTTTCATGCACATCTTCTGCATTCCCACCAGTCTTCACATCAATAGCTGCAATATTGTGTAGTGCCATCGCATACTGGTAAGTATTTTGGTCAGGAGAATTGGATTTAATTATATGACTGTGGATCTGTCTAGCCTCAGCATATTCTGATTTCTGAAAATGAATGTTGGCTTGGCAGGCTATGATATCATGATCAAGACTCCCTCCAGACAGGCCACAAATGTTGAGGAGTTCTCTAGCCTTGTGGAGTTGGGACATGCCTCGCTGGAAATCCCCATACTGGTCAATGGAGCACATAGCTCTAATCCACAGCGCTTCTGCTTCATGGCACAGGTTTGCTGACAATTTGTATAGCCTTTGTGCCTCAGTGACATGTATTTGGGTGGCATAAAGATCTCCACTCCTGCATTTAAGCTTAGCAATGCTCAGCAACACAGCACATTGCATGTTACTATCTTCGCAAAGGTTTGACAATTCTAGTGCTTTTTCAAGAAATGTCATGCTATGGGCTATATCCACTTCAGAGTTACAGAAATAGTTCCCGGCCATGTGATAGAATCTTACCAAGATCATATATGATTAGACAAGACTGAGATGATTTGAAGAAAGAAGCAGACTCACATTCAAGATGAGTGTTGTGAACCTCTCCGAAAAGAGGTATGGTCTCATTTAGTAATTGTTTTGGATCAAGTGTTGGGATGATTTTTATGCCCCCCAAACACTTCAGTGGTAAATTCTATCTTGAGTGATTTGTCACTCAACCCATGCATAATAGGTTTTATATATTTTATCAGGGCTCCAGAATCATGTCCAGTGACTCTGTGGAAAGAAATCAGGGTGGCTTTGAGATGCAGAGCATCGGTATGTAAGCCTCGTTGCAGAACTTCTTTCAAATTTGCCAGATTTAGAGTGATTTGATTGAGCACAAATTGCAGTTGCTTTCCATTATGTTTTTGATATAGCTCCAAAAGTGCATGAATATGTTTGCAAATACATTGGATGAGAGAGGATGATGGAGGCAAGAAGTGCTGGATATGTTCCCACACTGGCATCAGTGACTGAAGTCGCTTGTTACTGTCCTGGTATGCCAGTGATGTAGCCAGTAATGTGGCTTTGCAACTAAGAATGTTGGGAATTGGAAGATTGCTTTGGACAAGCTGTGCATCAGATAGCCCATCAGGAAGAATTGAGAGGAGACTCAATAATTCCTTGTTATTGGATGTGATCCAGGGACTTGAAAGTGAGAGACTAATGGATGCATCCAAATTTGACCTTCTGTCATAACCCACAGAAAGCAGAGCTGTTTTTTCTGTCTCCCATCTGCCCAAGACATTTGAGAAACCCTCATAGTCACACAAATGGGCAATGAGGTCTACTGCTAGGGGCATATTATCTGTGAATTTGAGAAGCTGGGTTATGTCCTCTTTTTCATAGATACTATCTGTGATATCCATCAAGGTTTGTTTTGCAGCTTCATCAGAGAGTGGTTGCAATGGCAATAAAAATGGGTGTGTCCAATGAACTTTTCCCGGCCTTTCAGCTCCTCGCATTGTAATCTGCTAGATATTGGTAAAATGGAATTAAATGTGCTGCAGGACATACTATCAATGCCAGATGTTCAACCTCTGTGAGCAGAGAAAGAAACTCTTCCACACCATCCCGAGACTGGATTGGTTCCCATACTGTCTCGAGGTTGTCCAAGATCAGAAGTGACCCTGGCTTTCCGGAAAAATACTGGACAACATGTTTGGTAAGATCTTTGCCAGGATCCAGGCCAACATGTAGTCCAACAAGTGCAGCAAGCTCAACACTGGTAGTTGCAGATTCTGCACTGACAAAAAGTTGATATTCATACTTTGTGAAAGTATCTGGATGGTGGAGGACTGCTCTTGCAAGGCTTGTCTTGCCCATTCCAACCCCTCCTAGAATGGCAATTCTGGGTGACTGCTGGCCCAGCATTTTCATAATATGGTCCAACTCTGATTCACGACCATAGAAGATCTTGGGCTTTGCAGGCAACATTGAAAATGAATTTGAGCTTTGAGAGGGCATCAGAAATGGGGGAGCCATGTACCAGATATTTTTACCTGTTTTTGGATTCATTGAAACCAAGATAAACCTGGCCCTTAATTATTCAGGCATGCAAAATGTTCGCTGTGTACGCACTGATGATCCATCTGAGCTTGTACCTGCATCAGAGAATGTATGAATCAATTCGAGCAATTCTTCATGCATCAGCTTGGCTGTCTCCTTCATTTTGCCAATGTCATCGAATATTGCAGGTCTTATGGTAATCTAGAGCCGTTTCATCAATCTTCGGCAACATAATAGCATAGCCCATACTCCGAAGTCTTCCAATGCCTGGTCCAATCCCACATGGCAATCCTTGAGTAGACTCTGCATCTCATTCTTATGGAACAGGTGCTTGATCATGTTCCCATCTTGTTGTACTTCAACAAATATATATATCTTGTGCAGAGTCCTACATATGAAGTTCATCAACAGCTCTCTGTTGATGGGACATAACCTACTCCATAAACTTCCCAATGTTATCCAGCATTGTGGGAGGTAGTGATCCAACTGTTTCAGACTTGAGATGGAGGTTGATAATTGCATATAAAACCTTGTGGATGTTTTCCATCAACTCAGCACATTCTTTTTTATTTCTTTTGATGTTCTATAATATCCGATGAGTTGCTTGAATTGTCCACACCCAGAACTCGTTACCTGAACCATTTTAATCAGGGCTTCAATGGTATTTGAAATGGGTTGGATAAACGGCGGGCCAAATGCATCATTGAGTTCCTTCAGAAGTGTTAGGGCACATATCCTCCAATATTGTTGAGGCGAATCTCTGTTGCAGTAGGCTGGCGGGGCATTTTGGGAGGGGCATCAAACTCTAGATCTGCACCTTATATGTCCGCTGACTGAGCCTGTGTGTTGGTGTAATAGTATCTTCGGGAAAAGTAGAGATGGTTCCACAAGTAACTTGTGAAAACTAACTTGCCCTGCCACAAGTAACTTGTAAGTAACTTACAGTTACTTGTGGCAGAGCAAGTTAGTTTTTCCCAGGTAAGTTCCGCACAAGTTAGCACAAGTAACTTGCAAGGTGATGGCAAGTTAGATCAAAGTAAGTTTGGTTGTGTTTGGCCCAACTAACTGGTAGTTAACTTGGGACGATTGAAGGGGCATTTAGTGTGTGTATGCTGGGGAAATAGGCTTTAAATTCTTCAATTCATATAGTGACACATTTATATGAGGTCTTGGGCCAGTATCCAGTCTCACCACTGATGAAAACTGTTGAGCCCCTTATTTCTCAGTGACTTGAACATGATGTCAGGCCGGGAGAGCAATTGATTATACGGAGGGAAGTCCGTGAGACATACTTGACATAGAAACCTGATCTTGATCTGTAATTTTGCCTCCCGCGGCCTTCTAGAGGCGGTGTCAGTGTGATTGTCCTGAACAAGTGTAAAAGGATTCATTGTATATGTCTCAGGCCTAGCAGGTGTGAAAGCTCAAATTAGGCACCATATAAATGTCCAAAAGAATTTATTCCTTGTTACCTGAGTGCGCCAGTGACCTGCAACATGTCAACTTGTGCTAATTGATCGTAAAAGTTAATGTTGGCGGGGGGATTGATGCGATCTGATCGCAAGTTAGTTTGTTTGATCTAACTTGGCACACAAGTTGGTGTAAGTTAACTGCAAGTTACTTACAGTCAGCTGCAAGTTACTCCAAGTTACTTGCAGTTACTTGAAGTTACTTCCAGTAAACAATGCTTGACAGTGATCTTGACGTTCATTTGACTCCCTGTTTAGGTTAGCAAAGATGCCCAGGTAGCGGTGCCAGCCAAGCCGAGCAAGCCGTGATCCTGTGCATCTACCCGGTCGCCAGTATGGCCAAATGACACGAAAGAATGGATCGGAGTCAGACGGCACGCTTCTGGTCAGATATATGGCACGACCCCACAATCCGCAGTTGGATTCACTCACATACATGGAATTTGGTTCGAAATGCCGCCTCGAAAGGCACAATCCACAAAAGAAGCTACATCCGCTTCAGGTACTCGAGGACGAATACCCTGGCCGGCCTCGGATGCGTAATCGATTTTATCAGCCAGGGCATGTTGGTGTTTGCCGCATCCAGATGGTTTACCCACGTCATGGCGATGTCTTTTATCTTCGCAGCGCTGTTCCTTCATCGCTGCGCCCGACACTGGGTCGATCTTCGTAAAATTGATGGAGTCGTTTATAACACGTATCAAGAAGCAGCACGAGCCATGGGACTGTTCAATAATCGGGACGAGGGAATCATGGCCTTCGACGAGCTGGTGGATACAGGAGCGGCACCTGCCCAGTTGTGTTGGATATTTTGTGTCCTCGCTACCGAGGGAAGCCCGCTCTCGCGATTTGGGATACTCATGAACAGTTGCTGGGAGCAGATATTAGGGATTAACTGCTTCGCACCACATCTTCCCCACATCCAGACGTAGTCCGAAACCGACTCTTGCTCATCCTTCAATCACTCCTTCGTGGCCTTGGAAGATCGTTGGCCGAAATAGGACTCCCAGAACCAGTAGAACGTCAGCATGACATCGACGCAGAGTGCTTGCAATGGGGCAGGGACCGCAACAATCTTTGCGCATTCAACGACGGGCTCACACAAGAACAAGTTGGTTGTTTTCCTTTTTATGGCCATTTTTGCTGACATTGATTGTCAGAGAGCGGTGTACGATCGTGTTATGCATGTTACGACACTAGAAAATCCATCGCCCATTCATATTGACGGACGCGCTGGGCATGGAAAAACATATGTTCTGTATCCCATCATCGGTGCTCTACGGAAAGTTGATCAAATCATTATGTTGTCGGCTTCTTCTACCTTCGCAGCGAAGAATTATCCTGGAGGCAGAAAAACGCACTATTTGTACGGAATCCCGGTGGACGAATATAATCCTCACCTCAAATCATCGGTCGGCCCGCACAGCGACCGCGCAAAATTACTACAGGCGGCGAAGTGTCATGTTATTGATGAAATCGGAGGGTTGCACTTCAAGGCATTCAATTGCGCAGATCGCTTGATGCGCGGTTTAACCGGATGCCAACACCGTGTCTGGGGAGGTCGTATGCTGGTCACGGTGGGAGATTTTCGTCAGGTATACTCGCTATATGATGATCCTACCTCAAAACCCCCTCACATTTAATAGGTAGCGCCTGTTGTTCGGTTTGGAGGACGAACTGCGATCTGTAACGCATCTGTGCGAACTCAGGCAGTCTTCAACCATTTCGAAATATTGCAGCTGGAATCATCAATCCGACAGCGCGGAGATCCTGCATTCTCTTCTTTCCTAGACGCAATCGGAGATGATCACACTCATGATTGCGTGGACCTCGCCGCCATACGACACACCCGATCAACACAGGAATTAATCGAGTTCATGTTTCCTCCCTCTGTGGTCGCAGATCCAGGTGTTTCTATTTTGCGAGCTATACTCAGCCCTTTCAACGCATTCGTCGATGAATTCAACTCAACAATCCTCCTGACCATTCTAGGGGATGCGCACGTTTATAACAGCAAAGATATCGTGGATGACAATATTGGGGGTTCAAACGAGGCAGTATTTTCAGATCCCGAATTCCTGAACTCGCTGAAAGAGCCAGGTGTTCCCCCACATGAATTAGTCCTCAAGATCGGTGCTATTTGCCGCCTCACCCTGAATTTCGATGCTTCTCAGGGCCTAACAAAAAACACCCGGGTTATTGTGCGTAATCTCCTTCGGCATACCGTCGAATTCGAGACGATATCCTGTTTTGTTGCTGGAAAGGTTATTGATCCTGTATGTGAACCAGACTTCTCGGATTCATGCCACTGATACGGAATATAGATACGGCTTCATCTCCCCCGCATCAACGTTCATTTTCAGCCCCATAGATTCAATTTCGTTGTTCAACGGAAGCAAATACCGCTTGCTTTGTCCTACGCGACTACTTTCAACGGCTGTCAGGGCCTCACAGTGGAGAAGTTGGGCCTTGATCTACGACGGCCGGTATTCTCGCATGGACAACTGTACTCAGTGATGACTCGTGTTCCCGATTCGCAAAATGTTTCGATCTTGAAGTATGCAGAGGAGTCATCTACATCCACCACCAACATCGTTTGGGAAGAGCTCCTCCTGTAATCTTGTGAATAACAATGCCATTTTGTAATTTATTCCTTTGCCAGACACTAATCAAGTGGGTAGCGGCCGGCGGAACCGGCCGCGAACCACTTGTACCACTTAATTCAACAGTACATGCAGTTGAGGTAAACATTAATGCATTTAGAGGTGTTTAAAAGGAATCCTATGAAAACGGGACTTGGGTGACCCGCACCCGTTAGTTTCGAGCCCGTGGGAAAACTTCAGTTAACTTGCGGCACGCGTGCCGAAAGGGGCAAGTTCCGCACAAGTTACTTTTCACAAGTTACTTTTTACGGACTCGAGTCGAGATATCGGTGCTTTGAGATCAACTTGAGATTATAGGCTATACCCGGAAGACGTGTTTGGACACAAGCCACATCGATTTCGGGAACTCCAACAGCTCTCATACTACAGAAACACCGTGCTCGTTCAGCGAGTCATAATTCACGAACAGTGTGCAAAAAAAAAAAAATGGTGGGTGTGATCACTGCCAGTGATGTTCCGTGCGGGGCTAATGCCAACCAGAGCATCCGGCATTGCCTCCAACTAGTTCCCATTTCATGTACCCACGGACCCGGTTCACATTTCATATCCTCGTGCTACTCGCAGATCATGCGATATACAACGAGCATGTTTGCGGGGCCTGAGATAGGTCTCGGGCGCAAGCGTGCCAAGCCTTCTCGTGAAACACCCGTCTGCGAACATTCGAGGGAGCAAAATGAGGATAACCAATACCCAGATGATTTACAATGAGAAGGAGATATGTAGGTCTGGGGCGCAAGCGTGCCAAGCTTTCAGGCGAAGACACCCATTTATCCGAGGGGAGAAAAATGAAGAGTCGAGGACAACACCCAGATAGTAAATGCAATTTACAACGAGAAGGAGATAGGTCTCGGGCGCAAGCGTACCAAGCTTTCCTGCGAAGATACCCATCTGCGGACAACCTAGGGGAACAAAATGAAGACGCCCAGACAGTGCAATTTACAATGAGAAGGAGAAATGTGGGTCTTGGGCGCAAGCGTGTCAGGTTTTCTCGCGCAGACACCCAATCTGCGAACATCCGAGGGGAGCAAAATGAGTCCAACACCCAAGTGACTTCCGGAGAAGCCACATCTCATCGTTGAAGCACTGCAAATCATACGGATAGAAGATACCCATCTACTCGAGGGGAGCAAAATAAGGAGCTGAGGACAGCACCCAGATAGTAAATGCAATTTACAATGAGAAGGGGATAAGTCTCTGGCGAAAGCGTGCCAAGCTTTCTTGCGAAGATACCCATCTCCGGACAACCCAGGGGAGCAAAATGAGGACACTCTGACAGTGCAATTTACAATAAGGAGATATGTGGGTCTCGGCCGCAAGCGTGCCAAGCTTTCTCGCGAAGATACCGATCTGCGAACCTTTTAAGGAAGCAAAATGAGTACAACACCTCCGGAGAAGTGACCGCACCTGAAGAGCTTGAATTCCAGCCTATCCACCCTAATGCCGCATCCAGTCGGAGGTAGATTATTTACCAACGCATGACCTCGCACGTCCGATGTCGTCGTTGGAGCACTGCGAACTTCCCTGCGGACATCATGTTCAAGCTATTGGAGGCGCAGAACAATGGCAATGGCCCGGGGGGTGATCCCACCCACCATGCTCGACATTGAAGTTCGGGCAAGGCCGTGAGACGAGAGCTTGACGCCTCCGGATTTCCGAGGGTCCATATCGATAAATGCACCGTAATTCGGGCGCCAGAAGAGGAGCCTTCGAGCGTACGGAAATATTATCGAAGCAGGCTGACTGACCTTCGCGGGAAGCTTGAGAGCACGACGACGTGAACACTGGACAGAGCTAAGGTCATGCAGTAGAATGAGACTTGGGACGCACTGGCTTGGAATGTGAGAGTCGAGCGGAACCTGGAAAGAGTGTGTCATGATGAAATGTCCTTGGCCTCCCCCACTACGCCTTCCCAAAAAGGAAGGTGCCATCAAACAACGAATGGACAAGCCCTGCGGACTCCTCGGACTGTCTATCAGTATATATGTCCTCTGAGAGGGGATGGAGGATCTCAAATAAATTATTTGATGTTTTGAGTCTGTTTTTCCTCTTTCAATACATGTTCTAGGGCATTTATAACAAAATTAGTGGAATAGATGAAGAGAGCTGAATGTTCTGGCACAGAGGTAGTAAACAGCATGTAGCCCAAAATTTACTTTCAGCTGGAAAAAACAACAAATCACAGCTTTAAGGTAGGGCAAGGCCTTGCCATTATTGTGCAGGCTGGACTGAGCTGTGTGCGCCCCAAAAGAATCGAACACAGACACATCATAGTACTAATGATGCAATCATTTCACTGAAGCGCATACATAACAGCTAGACTACAGTAACGGTTCCACGTGCATGAACCAGTATGGCTATCCCTGCCGGGCGGGGAGATTTCCTTTTATGGGAATGGCGTAGTGGGGGAGGGGTATCATGATGAAACATGGACATATAAGCACTCACGCGCAATACAGACGCCGGCGGTAGAAGCTCAGTCCATCATAACTTAAACAACGGTCACACCGCAAGCAAGCCCAAGGATGCTCGGAAGCCAGAAGACGACAGTTCTACATCCCTGCAAATTCGAATCCGGCCCTTTTCTTGCCATATTATGCCGGAATAGCGCAGCACAACGCGTGGCGTGAAGAGACGAAATTCGCTGAATCTGCACCATGGTACCGGCTACTCGAGCGGATCTTCGCCCGGGTACTTGTGCGACTCGAAATGAGTGAGGAGTTGAGTGAAACCAGTTTCGGACAGAGATAATGACCAGTTATACGTATCTCGACCTCTCCATGCACTAAGACGAAATCAGAGCTTGCGCCAGCGTACTATTGCCCGTCGTCGCTCCAATATTAATTAGATGAGGGCGATCTGAATCGATAGCAGCTGGTATATCGTCCGGCCACGTCACAAATACGGACGAAGCAACATGGCGACGCCGACCAACAACCAGGTCCGGAACAATGTCCCGGATTCAATCGGAATGCGACGGTAGGTGTGCCAGCCTGAGCGCGTGTCAGCGCAGTTTGCAGTCTATTGGAGTCAAGCGTCGGTAACGCGCAGCTGTTAAGTTCACGGGGTCCAGATATGCGTATCAGTCGGGCCAGCGTAGGACGTCGCTGAATCGAAGGGGAGTTGTCGAAAGCGAAAGACAAGGTCAATCGGCCGAAGCTCCGAACCCAACTCCATTAGGCAAGTATCTATTCCTACACTCTCCTCTTGCTTTTATCGCACCCAGCTCAGCCAAACACCCTCCTCACCACCTCCACCACCGCCGCCGTAGTCTCGTTCCCTGCCCCCACCTCCGGTACCGGTACCGCACTCACCGTCGCAGTCGGCGCAGGCGCCGGCGCGTCTCCCACAGCGGGCGCGATGATGTAGTAGCTGAAGAACAGCACCTTGAAGCTGATGGCGAGGCCCGCGTGCAGGGCGGCGATGAGGATGATGAGGAGGCGGGTTGCTTTTGCGTCGGCCTGTAAATCAAGTCAGAAAAAGAGCGAAGGGAGAGGTAAAGAAAGGAAGAAAGGAGGCGACGGGGGACGGGGTGCATAAGCGAGGGACGCAGAGAGTGAGTTTGGTGAAGGAGGGATAGGAAAAGGGTGACGAAGGAGTCGAGAGCGGAGATGAGGGTGAGAGGGAAAGGAGAGTGAGGGCGCACGCACCGACGCGAGGATGGGGTACACGTTCCGGACGAGGAAGTACCCCGAGAGGCCGAAGGCGATGCCAACGAGGGTCCAGCGGACGGTGGGTTCGGGGATGACGGCGAGGATCTGTGTGTGTGGGCGCGATTAGCCGCAGTATACGAGAAGGGAGACTCGACACGCACCGAAACAGGTATCCACACAAACATGCCGTACCCCCAGACCGCGACGGCCTCGACGACGCTCCACTCGCCTACGCCGAGGTAGCGTAGCGCGCCCCACAGAAGCACCGGCAGCGCTAAGCCATAGCTGTACACCAGCGGCACCGCGACGCTCAACAAGCCGAAATCATAATCATACGTCGCGCCCGTCGAATCGGACCCGGTGGGAGGCAGCGGGCCGCCGAGGTACGCGGTGATGCTCGCGGCGAGGCTGGACGAGAGGAAGAGCGCGAAGATGAGGGTGGTGAGCGTCCAGAAGGGGCCGTAGAGGTCGGCACCGGTGCTGAGGTACGTGGAGAGGTAGTCGGCGGAGGGCAGCAGCGTGCCGTAACACCGCCGCAGCACGGTCTTGGTGTCGACGTCGAAGTAGCATTGGTAGTACTCGACCGTCCAGAATCCGCCTGAGGGCTTGCCGGCGTCTTGCAGGTATCCTGTCGGCACGACATCATTACTTCACCCCCTTCGAGTATCACCGTAGACGCACCTCTATCAGCATTTCCTAGCCCCGGGGAACGCGCGCCGCCGCTCTGGTCGCCTGCGTCGCCCAAGAAAGCTGCATTTCACTTGAGTTTTCAGCATTCCGAACGCGTGACGTGGTACGTGCATTTAAACTGGAGGCCTTCCGGGCCTTCTTCTAACCGCTGTAGACGCGTTCATCACCCAGAATAAACGAAATAAAAGAAAGAAACGGACCTCGTCTCCGTCGATGGCAACGTACGCCATGAGTGTTTTGCGTGAAGTGAATGTGACCAGTCACCGTAACACGTCACGCGACGGCTGTTCCCGACCGTCGATGTTCTATCCTCGTTGTTTCCTCGCTGCGATGGCCTACGCTCGGGGAGCATCGCATTCGAACAGCCTGGGTATTGGTTTCTTGGTCCTTACTCCTTTTCTGTCCATCCACGGTCTGGGAATTCACAGATCAGGACCTTCTCAGATGCCTTCTCCTTAAAACCTCTGTCAAATTGAGGGTCATCACGCTTTCTTGGAACGGATGATCTCTTCCTGAGTGCCTCAAGCTCACTATTATCTCATCAGCAACACGGTCTCGAATGCGCATTGACTTGACCTCGGATTTCTGACTCGGGGCGGTTTTCATAGTCCGGGTGCGGACTACGGCCGGAAAAACCTCCCTTCTCTTGATCGCCGACTCCAATTCTTAATGTTTTCTCTCTAGGCATCCACGTCTGCAGAAATGGCTAATTGCTTAACGCTTGTTTCTATTTTTGTGGATTCAGCCTTCGTTCGGGGTTAGGTTCAGAATTCAGATTTTGGTGTCTATCTGTACCACTGGCAACCCGGTCCGGTTCGGCGACCGACTTGTACTTGAGGCTCGGCTGTACCTTTTGGTTTCGCTGGACGATTCCGCCGAAATCTCAACGCGATCGGTGTCCGTACATATTGCCAAAGTGACTTGAGACCCCTCTGATCCTCGCACGCCCACGTCCGAGGAGCGTTGCATTCAAGAAGTGTGCAGGACCTTTCCCTGTAGATCTACCTGCGGTTCTAAATTCGGGTTCTTTTGGCATTTGCTCGAGACTCAAGATTTGGTTTCACGTAATCTTCGACTCACGCGCAAATCTCCCTCTTATCGAGGCTCCTATCGTGCTCTTCTGGTCGTATTTTTTCTTCTGTCCACCCCCAATCCGACCGTCCCTCCTGTTTTATGGGACAAATCCACTACGGGACTCGGATTTGTTCCTGGCATCGAAATTCAATCCTCGCTGCGAGGGCCCACGCTCGAAGAGCGAAGCTTTGGGATGCTTGCTTGGTGCCCACTTTTCTCTGTCGATCCACCATCAGGGAGTTCAGCATGCTTGACATTCGGTTTTTGTTCAGTGCTTCGACTTGCCCGCAATTTCATAAAGCGCTCCTCAAACTCAGGCTTTGCCGCATCCAATGCCTCACCTTTCTCTCGTCTATCGCCAGCACTCTAGCCTCGAATCTGCGTCGACGTGATCTCAAATTTCTGGGCCGACCAAGGCGGGTAAACGCGGTTCTCGTATCGGCCGGCAGCCGAATGACTGACACCGGTGAAATCACACTACATGTTCCTTCTCTTGACTTGGCCACCGACCTCGATCCCCACTATGTTCTCACAAGGCGGCAAAAGCCGGCCCCGACTGTCGGCCTGCGGTCTTCTCTTGTGTCTTCCGGGGCGAGGTATATATGTGCTTTCTCTCCTCTTCTTGTTTAATTAACGAGTAAGATTTCCTGTGCGCCTTCCTCGGGACAGATGTCTGTACCTCGCCTCGACTTGCCTGAAACCACCGATCTGTTCTATCATTTAAGCGAGTCGACTCCCTCCATTATTCTGTATATGGCAAGTGATTTTCTTGTACATCTTTTAGTTCGGCTTGTTTATGAAGATCACGGGTCCTGTCGAGCCATGTGCTCATGCCGGTGTGTCAGACATGAAAAAATGAAAACGATTCATGTGTATGAAGCAGCTTTGACTCAAGCGAATGCAACCTGTGGGAAAAGGTGTGGCTAAGGTCTGATTTGTAAGCTTTTGTGCACTTCTGTTTTGAGATGTCGGCCAAAAACACTGTTTCCAGCTATTGGTTGCCAGCAAGTAATTTTTAAACACTATATGTGCCATACAATCAATCCTGGGAAAGAATGGCTTACATGTTACACCCCAAAATAACTAACTAACGTGCATACCGAAAATCACGCAGCGAACAGGTCCTGTTTCTTCTTGGACGAGTACGAAGCAAAATGCTTCACTGTCATCTCTATTTCGGCCGCCGGAGTATCATCTGGAAGGCCCTGGCAAGAGTGCGATTCTTTCTGCGTCGGTATTGCCGTGATAGAGGTTGAACGAGAGAAATAGCTCACGTTGGGTTTGAATGAGCCTGTAGAAAAACTGTTGCAGAGTGCCCATCTTTCGAGCCAAGATCAACGGATCCATTCAGAACCTAAAAATTCGAGTACCACAGGCGTCCGGCGGAATTCTGGAGCATGCATTGCGTCTGCGTTAGCTTCAGTAGAGCGGGAACAAGAAACGCACGAATGCTCGTATACTCGTCGCCGCCTTCGCTCCGCCCCTGATTTTCGCGCTCACCGCGAGCCACGTTCACGTCCGAAGACGGGCCCCCGCCTGCCCGTTTTCGGCGATTAAGATTCGCGAGCTTCAAGTTTTGTGAGACAACACCAACGCACAGAGGTTTTGTTGTGAGAGTACAAACCAGGGTAATACAATAGACGTGGCTTAGACAGTAAGCGATGCCGACGGGGACTGGGGTATGTGAGCCGCGGATGGAAAATGGAAGGCCAAGAAACCCACATTGCTTTCTTTGTTCGCCAGAAATTTACACGAACAGTTGTATGAGTTCGATAAATACCGGATATTTCTGGAGCCTACGCGATCAAGGCAGCCAATGCTATGCTCGCCGAAGAGGTTCCGGTCTGGATGGTTTGTGCCACTAGTCGATTGAGCAGACTACTAGCACTACTACTACCAACGAGCATTAAATTGGGTCAGTGATGCTGACTCCAAGCTCACCTCCTGGTCCCCACGAAGGAGGACTTGGCCTTCATCAATTTAAACAGAAGGAGCCGACGCAATTGAAATGTCCGCCACGACTCCGGTAATCATCCAGGCTCTACATTCACATGTTAGTTACAGTCAAACGGACCTCAGAAGAGATGCCGACACATGTGGCGGGGATTGTGATCATCATAATCACACCGAATTTAATTTTATGAATAGGGAGAGGGAAATACTCCGCGGAGAGAAACAACCTATACAGACATGACACCCTTGTTCGACTCGCCAGAACATAACGAAGCGCGTTCTGTGGTGATAGCAGATATTCCTCAGACAAAGTACTTACAGTTCTAGCATTTACCACCCTTGGTCTTCATACACTATCGCATCCCACGCGGCCCTCTCCCCGGTCGGCCATTCGCTGTTAGGCACATTCTCAAAGTTAGTGAAGTCCTCAAACTTTGTATACCCCTTCAATGAATGTCAGAAATGTCAGAATAGCGATCTGGGATCTTCCTTACCCTGATCCATTCTACGTCGGAATAATACACGAAAACTTCGCGTTTTCTAACCAGAGACTCAGCGACGGTCAAGTTTGAAAATGGGCAGAATCTTACTCGACTGGCCATGGCTCGACAAACCGTCCTCCGTTCTCGAGGGACTCGTTGTTCAGCCATGCGACATATTGCCGGAACAGAGCTGGAGTGTGTAGCGCATGAACTTCCTTAAGATATAGAAAATACAATGTGGTCGTACCTTCCGCTGGGAGTGTCCCGTACAGCCCTCTGAAGTGATACTTTCCGATCTCATAGTCTTCACGCATTTGTTTCTGCGTCGGCAGACGTGCCGTGCCTTCCCAAACCTTGGCGAAAGCATACGACTGATACCTTCCTATCGTCCACGGGCGAACTGATAGCACACTCAGTACCTCGGCTCAGATTTTTTGTGGATAAACCAACCGTTGGTATACGCCAAGGTTGGGTCGGGAATATAATGTCCAGTCCAATGCAGATTAAGAGGCTCTCCATCGGCGGTGCTAGTGTTCGATCAGCAGTGGATCTTGCCTGTGAACTGGGGCAACTCACAAGTTGGGCAAAAATATGTTCGAATGGATATATCCCGTCGCGAGGATGACCTTTGAACCATTGAGATATTTCCCGCCCAAATACTCTGGCCGAACACACACATCGTCAATGCCACTAAGCACGGTGCCATTCTTCAGGTGAATTTCGCCCTGTTTGATCCCCTTGTCGTGCGTGTCAAGCGACCCAAAATGCGTAATTTCGGGCACGAATGCCGTGACATTCGGGAATCGCAGCAAGCTGCGCAACTGGAACGGGTGCAAGTTGTCCTTCGGCTATTGGCAAATGTAAATGGTCGATACCGAGTAAACATGAAGGAGGACACTGACCCTAATGCTCGCGAGAATCGTCTTGGCATATGGCGAAATGTCACGAGCAATCTCGGACGCAGAGACAGATGCCCCGACGATAAGGACGGTCTTGAGGCGAGAACACATCAGTCTCAAGCACAACTCGACAGAAACTGGAATCAATACTTTGTTCTCATAGCGTTCCGGTCGGCGGTATGACTGCGAATGATAAACACTAAACTTCCCCGCATCTTTCACCTGGCTCCAGTCCACAAGCCCCTTGATGTTCGGCACGTGCGGGGAGACATAAGGACCCGTGGCGATCACGACCGCGTCAAACTCCTCCGTCCACCACTGCGTTTTGATGCGGTTTGTCTCCGAGAGCCGCTCGAGGCTGCGGAGGGTGAGTTTCCAAGTGTGCGTCGACTCGAGTTTTTCGAGCTTCTCCACGCGCGTGGAGTATGCGGTTACGGGGGGCGCGGAGGAAAGCAAAGGGTAGTCGCCGACGTTGAGGTTGTGCAGGGAAGCATATGCGCGTACGTGTCGTTGGATGACATGGTTGGAGATGACCCATGGCTGTGTAATTAATTCATCAATCAGGATCACCCAAGAGGGGCAATGATGTTAAATACCGTGTCAGGAAGGTACGGGACGTCAGGCAGCTCAGTGATTACCTTGGAGCAGAGGTTAGCATCGAAAGAAAATGAACCACGTCCAAACTACAACTCACAGCAGGGGAATTGGTATGCAGACTATCCCACAACGGACGCGGCTGCCAATGCTCCTTCCACCGATCCTCCAGACTGACGCCCTCCTCTCCCTCCTTGTAATACCGCGTCGCGGGGAGGTTTTCCGGGATGTACGCATTCTCGTCCTGTGGCTTGTCACTGGAATAACGATTCGTACATCAGAGTTGGCGGAGTAAAACGGAAGGCAGAAGACTCACGGGTACGGCTCGCGCACAGGCGTCTCGTCGGTGTAGAACCAGTTCCCCCCCGGACCCGGTGCGCGCTCAAATAGCCTCACGGTGAAGTTATGCTCGACAAGCTTCGCGGCCGCCTGCAGCCCCGCCGGGCCCGCGCCGATAACCGCGACGCGCTTGATGGGGTGGTGGAACTCGGTCCACTGTGACTCCGAGTTTGAATGAGATGAGAACGGCGCCTGCTGAGCCGCCGCAGCCGCGAAAAACAGCGCGCTGAGCAGAAGCAAGAGGGTCATGGTCGCTTTGCGGGGTCACAAGTGCTGTAAAGGGGTTAACCAAGGGTTAACCGTTATATTCTCTATCGCAACCAGTGTGACATCGCGCCAAAATGGCGTCAAATCGCGCGATATCGAAAATAGTCGGGACAAAGCACAAAAGTATACACCTTACCAAGTCTCGGTAGCCCGAGCTTACTGACCCGGAATATGTCAATGTCAAGCGTTGGATAATGAGGACCACATAATTGATGTTGTGTGAAGTCTTCGAGGCCAAACAAATAACCTCCGAGTGACGAAATAGGAAGGTCTTGGACTCGGGTATATCGCAAAGCATACATACATCTAGGGCTGCCGCCCGTGACCGTTGACACGGTTCAGCGGCACAAGGGGTTGCAGATCACTGGAATCATACGGTAGCCCAAGAATCATTGGCAGGTCCGTGGGAGTGGCATATGGCTGCCTATGCTTCAGCAAGTGATGATGAAGGAAGAAAAGCATTGCGGCGCCTGAGTGGACGGGTGTTTGGACAACACATGATCCCACGTGCCCTGCTTTTTGCAGGGGTACGATTGCCCGAGACGAGCGGAAAGTATAATCTGACAGCCTAGTAGTGTCCGAATCATGAACTGGATAGCCAACAACATCGTTCTCCCGCCTACGCCGCTGGCACTCGAAATCGGCCTCATCATCCACACGCTGTGCATCCTGCAGTGCCCATAAAAAGGCAAAACGTGCCGAGATAAATGCTCACTGAATTTGCCCAGGTTGCCACAAGCAAAGCCCTAGATGAACGAGGTAAGGCCGCGTTTCGAAATTCAATAACAAAGAATGTACCCAAGAACGATGTCCGTATTGAAAGACATCTTAGAAGTGGGAGAGAAAACGGTTTGCCAAACGAAGGTGCTGATGGTTTTAATAATAATATTATCGAGACATGGCGCCGCTCGATCACAAATTGCCCCATACGGTTAGACTAAGGGTAGCCAAAAAAAAAAAAAAACGGCCAAGTCAAGCGGTCACGGCGGAGTCCGGAAGCGAATTACAGGATTGTCTCAGTATTCAACTCCGGCGGGTGTCCTTTGCTTAGGTTGTCAACTACCCTAGGGTCTCTAACAGTACCGGCTCAGGGTTGACGTCTGCGGCGGAATTCGAAGAGTCGTTCTCAAGAACACCCAAATCCTAAGGTTCCCCGTTACTGCACGACGACGTTGTAAAAGAGCACAACCCTGAAAAGGGTGGGGGTATTCAACTGCTTCGGTGACCGATGGATCACTAAGTACTTGGCTTCGAGCGCCCCGGGTACGTGCCGCCTTGCTGAGTTCAAAAGATTGTGTCCCAGACCGATTCGGCCCCGGACAGCCGGCAGTCAATCCGAGCCAACAGACGGAGGAGAAAGCCCTGGGCGCGAGGAGCCGAGTTTGTCGAAGTGGGTTGGGGTTGGTTGTGGAAATGATTCCAAACATTTTCAAGGTTCTACTTAGCAGAAGTCTGTCATGGTAGTGGATTGGTAGAAGTGCGATCATTTGTGCAAAGTTTATATGGTGGGATGCCGACACCCGCCATCGTAGTGGCGAGCACACATACTGTTCTTGAAACCGCCTCCCGCTCAGCAAAATAATATGTCTATACCCGTCCTTTCCCAGACGAAATCACGCGTATTTCCACTATTGCCTCTCCAGCGTTGAAGATACATGGTTTCACGGCCCAGAATTCATGTGGGGACTTTTTAGAGGTATTACACATCGCCTAGAATAGGTGTACTATTTTCTGGCACCCGAAGAACAATTGAATTAGCGGTTGAAGGTGATTTTGACTTGTCTTCGCTAATGCCCCTGTAGGGTGGTGAGCAGGGTGGCCGGCAGCCCAGAATTCGAATACTACTTTTCGAACGCATTTGGTTCCATGATATTCGGATGTAAAGTGACCGTGCTAGAGGGGCAATCATCAGCCAATTGACATTTTGATTGTCGTGTTTCACGTGTTTCTTCGTGTTTCCGTGTTGTAATCAAAAATCATCATTTTTGCGCAGGCACTGGAGCCTGCTGGTGGGGTCAAAGAATTACGGAAAGGGCAGGTATCTAGTGTAAGATAGTGGTTTCATTTCAACTTTGGTAAATTTTGACATGTCGGCGCCGTGCCAGTGGGTGGAGATTTTGGGCCCGCGTTATCATGTACTTAGTTATCATGGTGTTGTCAGGATTTGTAAAAAATGTTGTTGGCGCAGAGTGTTGTTGTGTTTCCGGGTGTTTTCGGCCGTTTTTTTGGCGTTTTCACGTGTTGCACAACACGACAACTTCAAAAGACTGATGATGGTAAATGGGATCAAAAAGTGACCAAAAATGGAAAAAAAAAGTTGGCCGCGCTTTAGGCCCTTAGGCTCCGCAAATGATGCATTTGGGGTACGACATGGCCAGGATGTGCCGAAATTTCAATTCGAGTCCCTCGTTCTTTATCCCCGCCGTACGTTATCACCTTCCAAGCCCACCTCCCATGGCCACCGCGCAGCCCAGGCTCAATCTGTCATTGGCAACCGGGGACGTTTACGGAACCTACCCTGGCTCGGCACAAATTGCTCGACTGATCCGTGTTTGAAATCATGGACTACCAAAGGATAAACACTGTCTTAATTGAGACTGCCGATCAACAAACACACTCTTTCAAATAGGGTATCGCGAGAGGGTAGATCCTGGTTCAGTCTTAGTCTGATCGAATGTCTCTACTATCTTGAGGCACCTGAATGTAATCCGTCCGTAATACGCCCACGGGCGTATGAGTTGCGCCGTATTTTTGTTACGCCACGGCCAAACACGTACGTTAAGATCCAGGGAGAAAGGTCAAACGGGACGGGTCCCGTACGTACCGTCCGTTTACGGCGTTTACGGCCAATTTTATATGAGCAGCCAGGACTGAGTACGGAGGAGTAGAAATTCATAGTATGAACAAAATAATTAAGCATCATCTTCGTCCCCAACTAAGCTTGCGGCCCACCCGAAGCCTGGCCTTGACAAACATAAGAGTTTGAAGGTCTCGGCCTTTAAACTCGCGGGGCGAAGTCCAATCGTGTCACGGCCACCTGAGAAGATTCGCTCGACGGCAACGGCAGAACCTCCACAATGAACTGGTCAATAAGAAATCATCAATGCAGTCATCAACCAAGAAAAAATTACGAGGTATGCAGAGAACATTATGTGCGAGGTGATATAACTGGGGGAATTGCCGGCGGCGACTGTATCACCACTGCAAGGGGTCAACTGTTTCGAACGGTTCGGGGACGCTGGTGAGTCTGAAATATTCAGCTAACTCGTTGGAAATCGTTGCGGCTGATCCCCTTTCTTGTAGCGGCTAGTGAAGTCGACCTTTTGAGGAGATCCAAGTTCTGGCTGCGACTCTATGGGTGGGGGAGGAACGGGGGCGGCAGGGGCATAGTACTCTTCAAAGTGCGACTGTAGACTGAGTTTCGATGCCTAAAGCTCCACGAGGAGCTCGTCGTCATCTGCGTAGTCCTCACGCAATGTCTCATATGAGATACGAGAGTCCAAAACTGATATGCATGAATCAGATGAAAGGCAATACAGATGAGAAGGAAACCGACGTGCAGCCCAACCATAGTATCTCGACTGATCCAATTTAGTGAAATAATCACTGAGCTTACGGTGGGTGTCGACTAGCTCTTCCTTCAAAGCAGGATCAGCAGATGCGGGGAGTCCAGTGATAATCTCTTTGAGACATCATTGTAGGCCAATTGAAAGCCACAGCTTCAGGGCGAGATGTAAACAGAGTACCACGTTCTATGTAATGTAAGCATCAGTAATTGAGAAATAACTTGGGCGTTCGAAAGGCATACTGGGCAGAAGTTTACTACGAGGCTGTCCCTCGTATTTCACAAGCGCCTGGAACGTGTCGAGTGCTCAGATTGCTGGTGCATACTCTCAATAAACAAAAAAGAAGTCAGCAAGGGAGTTGCTTACCACCAGGGCCGCCGCCCGTGGCCGTGGGCACGGTTCGCGGCACCTGTGCCACGGGTGCCGTGACCATTCCGTCAGCCATTTTTCCACCTTGCCCACGGCACGGGTTTCCAACCCCTACGGCCCGTTGAAACACGGCCTTCACGGCCATGTAACAGGTTGGTATTGTGGGCCACAATAAGGCCTAACTTTGTCTTCAACGTGGCTCGAATATTTGGAACATAACTTGTCTGACATGCACACCCTCCATATTTGACTACTTGCTGCCCCTAAGAACAACAAGTTCTGGTTCGTGCCGGCAATTGCCGGTTGTGATGGCGGAGTTTGATCTCAGTTTGAACCACAACCTTTGAAGAAGTGACTGATTTCTAGCATGGTTTCTTGTTTCCACGCATATTGAGGAATTGAAGAAGCTCTTATCATTATTAGGTCATTTACCAAGGTTCAACTGTCTTATGAGTCTCAGTATCTTGGAGGAAGCTTCACTATCATTAAATATCGAGAGAGTGAATATACTAGACCTGGCTCCCTGTACGAGTGTACTGGAACCCTAAATGTGTTGCCCTATTTGTTCTCCTGGGTGTGCTCTTCCCCTTAGAACCAGTGCTGGAGGTATGATGGATATTGTGCAGATGATGACACGGACATCGTTTAGACTGCGAGCAAGACACCCTGTCTCGTGCGTTGATTGATGTGCTCAGAACCTATATAAGAAACACACAAATAACCCCACTTGACTCAAGAGCGGCACAGAAACAGTCCAGAGACTGTTCCAACAACCAACAAACAAATCAAACGGCAATATATGCACGTTTCCAAAGATCCCGACGAGTTACAGCCCCTAGTACAGGGCCTTGTAAAGGTTGTAGGGAGAGGTTTCGTATCTCAGAGAGATAATAGAGCAAACTGCGTAGAACGTGTTTCTAGACACAGTGGAAATGTCGTTTCCAAACAGGATAGATTTATAGCTTCGCAGCATGTGTGTGTGTGTGTCCAAGCGACAGAGAAACAAGTTTAAAGTAGTCCCCTAGACTCAAGGAAGGCCCCTAGTTTATAGGCCAAGAACGTTCACAGAGCTTTCCCTAAAGAGGTACTTTCTGAGCAACGCCAGCAGTCACGTTTCCAAAGTTTTCCCTTGACGGTACTTTCTGAAACCCACTCCGCAAACAACAACAATAGCGTTTCTTTCAACAGAGTCCCAGATCCAACAGATTCTCAGAGTTCAGACAGTTTCCAGGCGAAGCCCAAGTGCGTTTCCAGAATATATATGATTCAGAAACAATTAAGATTTCGACTAATAGTGCTACTCTATAAGAGTGCATTCGCCGAGGATCCCAGATCAACCCAATGCGCAAGCGTATAACCTACTAGTTCGGGGGAAGATGCTGTGTCCATCGTAGAAACACCCTCGGATACTTATACAACCGCCAAGACACTGTTACAAAGCCCAAAACACAATCCCAATCAGTCAAAAGTCCGTTTATCCGTCTCTTTAACCGCGTTTCCGTCGGTTGTTCTTCCGAGCGTCGCCTCCCATTGGTTCCCAACTGTGAGCACGCCATGTTCCCTTGCCAATTACGAGGCAGGAACCCGTCAGCAGCACCCCTGTATTATTCAGAGGGTGTGTCGATCACCGATAGATCGGCACTTCATCTCGTTCGACCTGTTTCTGCTTCAACTCAAGTTTCCCCTTGGTTCCAAGTACGGAACTTGATAGTACTCCTTTGTAGGTCTCGGTAGATACCCGTTTCTCTAGGGTTTCCCAGAAAGGGTTCTTGAGAAAGAACCTTAGAACACCTTTAGAGTTGTGATCCGGATCCACAGAATAGCCGACCACCTGTTTCGGTGTATCCGCATCCAATGGAAACCGGCAACTCTGGCAACCGAAACACTCGTGACCGAACACGTCTCCCCTAGCGTCTCAACACAACACAACACATTGCCAACTCCTGTTCCTTTGACCCGTTTCCGTTGTTTAAGTGAATGTTGGAAACAAGTCAAAAGAAGTCCCTTGACTTATTATCTGGCTGCATGTTTCCCTCACAGTTTTCAGGGTGAGACTAGCCAATGGACGTTCTAATTCCTTAGAACGTCCACCCGTTTCTCTGTGGTTCGCCCAACAGCTACCAGGAACCAGTACTGTTGTATAGAAACAACAGTTTCAGCAATGCGCACGATCAGAAACACGCAAAATTACGTGTATCTAACCATGGCCCAATTACTGGCTTATCAGCGTACAGACAGCGATTTAGACCTGGTGGTTTCTCTCTGGGCCTGTCTTCTACAGAGTGTAGCTCGCAAAAACGGTTGTCCTAATGTAAGAGATCCCCTCTACTGCTCTAGAGATGGTGATAGAGAAGGCTCGTCTGTGCGTCACATCGTGGGGAGTGTAGATGTGCCAAAGAGTGGTCATATCCTGCTGGCGATGGTGTGAAATGCATTCGGACAGTGAAGAGGGTGACTCGAGTCGTGGAAAGAGCATAGGTCTCGTCGCGGCAATGTTCTGAGAGACAAGGCAATGTCAGCAACGGCCTCTGGGTTGGCTAAACAATGAGTAACCCGATAGATGCTAGTAGCTCGTGTGTTCCCTGAGCAGTAAGACCAACTGTACGGCGTCCTCCCTAGGAGGCCGTATGTCGTAGGTCAGGATGTGAGGCAGAACCCAGAACAAGTTGAAGAGGGTGTGATATCCACTCAGGTATACAACCCGGGGCATGGATACAACCTGTAGTACAATGTGGAGGAAGCGGGGCAGGGTGGAGACAATGCCGATGTCAAGCCAAGGTAGAAGCCTGAGATTAGACGAGGTAGAATCTACTGTACATGGATATTCTACCGAGCTTACATAGGCTTCTAATAAATTAAAGTGATTGTGGTCAATCACAATCAGTCCCTGTACCGCAGCATTAAGGAGTGTTAATGCTGATACTCCTGTACTCCTCTGTGTTGGTTTCCGTGGCGTCAGAGGACCTAGGAGACCCGACGTTCAAGTTTCCTAGTCCTGAATGTCATTGTATCCAGTGGTTCAAACCCCGATTGGTCTGCAACCAGTCATGTACTTCGTGTACACTTCTGTGTCAGCCGTTGGTGCGTCCGGGGACTAGGGTCCATCTGTAAGGGTTCCTAGTCCCTAACGTCTGCTGTATCCCGTGGTGCAGTCTCCCCGAGTCTGCAGCTTTAGAATCCATGGCTGGGTTTCAACCGTGAGAAGGTCACGTGGTGGCATCATGAGAGTCCCGTGCTGCTAAAATACATCTGTATCCATACGGACACATCACGCAAAAAAGTAGAACCCAGGCGATTCATGACAGGCAGTCTGGGAACGGTTGTATCCCGGTGCAGAACGAGTGTTGAATCGCAGGGAGAGCAATGGTCTCGTTCGGAGTCCGGTCATATCGTGCTGGCTATGGTATGGAACACGTCTGAGCAGTGGAAAGAACGATCTAAATGGTGGAGTGAGCGCTGGTCTCCTTCGGAAGCCGCTTCCGGTAACATAGAAACCTGATTGGGAAGATCCGTCGTGTATGCCCAAGGTCGTCCCGTCATTGTACAGATGGTCTGCAGGGGCCATGAGGCAATGAGCAATGCATAGCATGCTCGGAGACCTCACATTGGGCAGGTGGGGTATGTATCACCCGTCCAGAGGGTGCGCAAAGGTGTAATAAGTCTTTTTTTCAACAGCAAGCTATGTGATCTAAGCACAGGGAATGCAAGGGTATCAGGGACTTCATACCATCAAAATCTTTTAAGACTTGAGTAAACCCTTGACTGTTCAAAGTCTTCAGTTTCCTTGTGAGCATCAGAACCTAGCAATAACTGGCAGCTAGCCAGGTATTTCGCTTCAATGTCCCATGTCTTACAATCTTTTCTGTACATCTTCAAATCTCTGATATATTTTATTAGTCTCAAGAGTCCACTATATTGCCTGGATATCTAGGGGGATAGTTTACTGGCTAATACATGGCAGTACTACTGGCTTTTATACATTTTAGAGAGAAGGAAAGGAGATAGACGGAACAGATAGGAACACCTGCCTCCAGAAGCACAATCCAGAGATCAACTGGGCAGCCCATCTTGTAATATAATAGAGTAATATCTGGACAGTGGTCCAGGGCCAAATTACAAAATATCTGGCAACTTGTCTGGGCGGCTTTTCGGCACTCCTAAAAACCTTGATACCCAAGAGTCGGCTTTGGAATACCTTTGCCTCCTTGTAAGCCTCGGTAGGAGTTGGAAGGCATTGAAATGTGATTGAAGTATTGGAAGGGGTTACAATAGGGTGGTGTATAAATATCAATTGAGAGAGAGATAAAATTTTAACAACCTATTTGATTTAATTTAATAAATTACCAACCACAAGGTTTGAACCAACAACTCATTCAATGATGAAGAACAGTATTATGAGCCGGGGAGCCGGAGTAGTGAATGGCCAATGGTGTAGAAGGCATTCTTCACCATGGGTGTTATGGCCTGCTACCAGGGCTATTCCACATGTATTTCTCTAGCATGCCATAAGTTGTGCTTGGTTGCCTTGGCTTCAATCTTTCTGATGGATCATGTCAGTTTCTATCAATCCTTCTTCAGCTTCTGAACCTGTCCCACCCTCCACAAGCCCAGTAGAACTTGTAGTCATTATCCAGCGGCTCAATACTTTGTAGTTCAATGCCTGCTTCGGTAAAATATCTAGTGGCGCTGAACTGTCTGGAATTAGACTATACCTAAACACTGCATATTTTGCGTGTTTTGGAATAGTCAGGTTGCAGTTATGTCTTCACCCTCTTTTTAAAATTACAGGTGTCCGAAGCCTTTTTAAACTCCGCCATCAGCTCTAACCTTTTTCGTCGAGCTCTCTGTTTCCACTCATGCCGTGCCTGCGGTTCACCGATCGATCAGCTGGGTGGTTATGTGTGTTATGTTTGCCGTAATTTATGTGCATTATGTTTGCCGTAATTTCTCACACGCTCCATGTTATGCGGCCTTCTCCTCCTCAATCCCTCCCTCCGGCACTACTTGCTACAGACCCTTATTGGCCGGATTACTCTCTTTCCGAACATATATTGCACCTCTATCACATCTCTTTTCTTGCTGTGAATCGACGAAACCAGCCTCAGCTCCCAATTTGGCACTGGCTTGAATCCCGGAGTATCTACCTCAATTATCAGTTCAAAAGCACGAACCAACCTGTACAGCTCTTCTCTGGCAAGTCCCTTGGGCCTGCATCGCATCCTATCGGCCTTGTATTTCTAAGAGTTGGTATACGGTCTCGGTGTAGCTGGCTGGGTTGTGATAACAGAGTAATGGGTACAAAGGGTAGGTGACTACCCTGCGGACTGGCTGTGCTCGCCTCAAAAACTGTAGAGGAATGCGTAGCCCACAACCCTCTGAAGGGACTATTTCTGGTATTATTTCCACATGAAGGAATAAGCCAGAAGTACTGGTGTCTGGGCATGTGGACATTGGGCTTATTTCTACTTGGTTAGGCTGTGGGCCTTCCAGTTGACAGTGTGTGTGACCAAAGGGCACACACTCCAATGAAGTTCTGGAGTAAGCAAAGGTCGGCTAAGGAGATCTGATGAGATTGTTCTTATTCTGAGTTGGCACGGCTGGTGGAATAAGAACCCTTTCTGGGAAGAGTTGAGTTATGGGTATCAATGAGGAGCTGTAGACTAGGGGAACATTGCCCAATGGTCAGGAGTGATGGGAAAAAAAACAGGGAATGATGGAAATAGGAGGATGACACAATATCAGTTAGCCAAGGGACTGGTGTTTGCAAACAACTTGGATGCCAAAGCTGTATGGTTGGACATCACGATTGACCTGGCCTCTGGTCAATGGCAATACACTTGCAGGAGACCTTCCAATGGATAAATGGGCAAGGAGGGATGATCTCGGGCCATTTTTCTAATTTCTGTTGTGTTTGTGGACTTACATATGATTTTGGGGTTTGTATAAGTAGTCAGGACATTTGTATGTGTAGGGCACAGAATCCCCTTGTACTAGTAGGCATAACACTTGTGATTTGGGCTATTTCTGGGGTTGGTGCAGTGTGTATTGTTGTTGGACTGTAACATTGGGAAACCTTGCTGTTGGGAATAAGGAATTGGTTATTGGAAACATCTTGGACATGATTGAGGCTACCTAGTGTCTGGAAATCAAAGTGTTTATTGTCATTGTCATCACCTATTGTCATCATCATCGCTCATCGAATATCAGCATCACTCATTGTTTATTAGGGGTGCTCAATAATTAGGTCGACCTGGTCAGGTCGTGTTTTAATTCGAAAAATCAGTGATTGCCGAGTGTCTGATCACTCCACTCTGTGATCTCTCGTGACCTTGTGTACATACTCTCCACTATCTCTCCCTTCTACACACGTGCGACTTTGCACATCCATACCGTCACCGGTTGTCAGGCCATGCCAGATTATAACTCAGTCTGGATCTTTCTCGCATCTTGCTTCTTACGGCTTCTCATGCAGGTTCTCAGACATACGCACACGGCTTAACGTGATGGCGGACGCGACGCGGCGACCGCAAACTACAAATTATAAGACCGGATGGGTCCTCGGACTACCTTGGTGCATGGCCTAACATGTATACCTCCTCCACCAATCTAACGCTGCTGTACAGGGAGATTTCAATTTCCCACCCACTTATTATATGGTCCCTCCTCCTTCTCAGGGCCGTATATGGTGCTGCATCCTGCGCCGTACCTGTCTACAGAACAACTCTATAACCATCCATCACCCTTTGCCGCCCCGGAGACCACAATCACCGTGTCTGATGATGCCGTCAACACCACTCGAAAGTGTGCCAGCTCCATGTCCGACGAGACTCCAGCTGCAGCAAAGCACGGATGAGGCCGTCTTCGCAAAGATGCCAATGCCCACGTGCCTGCGAAACCCAATCTCTTTTACCATACCTACTAATTTACTGTATATTCCCTTCGTATAATTTGACAGCCTACCTAACAGTCCATACATCGAGTTTAAAACAGTCTATTAAGCAATGCATTCTGTTTGATTCTTCCCTGTTCTTTCGAGTAATTATCTGTCTCGTATGCTGGCATGCACACCTACCGCTGGCGATCAAAGGATCAAATGATTTTTCGAATTAAAACGCGACCTGACCAGGTCAACCTAATTATTGAGCACCCCTATTGTCATCGTTCATCATCTCGGAATATCTGGGAAATAAGCTTTTGGAGCTTGTATTATCGACATTGTCTATTGTCGACCTCTTTGAGGTCTCCTGTGCGTCTTCGGACATCACCACTACCACCACACACACACCACACTTGCTTGTCTCACAGCTGCGAAGCTATTAAACATCTATTTCCATTTCTCAATTATTGCTTAGGCCTATTCCTGGTGATATCTTGTAATGAAGGTTCATCTACCCAGGGGGATCTTATACCTTCCCTTCAACCTCTTATTAGGCCCTGTCAAGGGACTACCACTCATCTAAATCTCAGCTCTTGCACTCTCTGATCAGCCTATTCCTGATTCTTGTCTTATTTCTGTGGGCGTCCCTGCTTACATCGGAAAGACTTGGGTTATATTTGGGTGATAATTGGGTTATTTGGGCTTATTTTGGAGAACATTGTTGAGCGCAATACTGAATCGCCGATCCACATCAATTAGTCAGTCGGCCTTGATGCAATGCTCACATCTTTCTGGTGCCTAGATCTACCTGGTTGTAACAACAACGACATCCCGTGCAACTGGCTTATCCCCAGTAACACCTCTTCAGCTCAATACAGTCAGTTAGGATGCCACTAGATATCCAATAGCCCAATAAGATATCTAGCAGCTTGATACTTAGAGACTCCACTAAATATCCAGCGGCACGATAAAATGTCTAGCAGCTTGATAAAGTATCCAGTGGCTCAATGCAAAGCTACTCTTAGAACCAACCCTAGAGTTGTGGTCTGACTCATTAGGTATCTGGTGGCTTGATTAAATATCCAGCTGCTCAATAAATTATCTAGCGGCTCAATACTTGGTAGTTTGCAGAGCTGGCCCTAGAGTTATAACCTGACTCCCACTTCATCTTATATCTTCTTCAATAGTCGTAAGACCAATCAGAGACCACATAGAATGGTAAATCAATGATCCTGCTTAGTTCCCCATTGTTGCACCTCCAGCACGTAAGACAATGGTTTACCACCACTGTCCATAGCTCAGTGTTGAATATCATAGTCAGGCCACAACAGCCTTTTGGGATGCCTTGTCAAGTCCACTCAACTCATTGTAATTGGTTTGTTACATTGACCTTCAGCCATCAATAGCATGGCCTACCACCCCAGAGAGGGTGTACACTCATAAACTAATGCCTCACTTCTGCCCACTAATAGGTTCAAACTGAAATAAAAACTGGTGTTTTCATGTGTGATTTGGTACACACCCTATCACTGAGATATCAACTCATGGGGCGGGCCTGTTGTTGAACAGGCTTTGGGTTTGTCGGAGGCATTTTTGTTGCGATGACAGACCTGGTATTGGGGCATCCGGGCATTTATTCAAATCTGCTTGAGTTGCACATACTATAATGTACTTCATTACATTACGACGTCATCTCATGAGGGCTATTGCTGGCCTGAGCAGTTAGCTAAAAGGGATATAATGTGTCTTGAACCATTAGAAAGGCGCTGGACGACAATCCTGGTAAAGGGTTTGAAGTGGGAAGTCGCTAATAGAGCAATTACGGAAAGTGCCTTACCATCCTGGAAACGGATTGGGGCTACTGCACATCCCTGACTAAGGGAATATTACGAGGGAACATCCTTCTGAACCAGAGGGATCATTGTTGGGCATCACCTGACGTCTCCAGAACTGCCAAGAGAGGGCTGGACTTGGTTGATCTACCAATTGACTAAGAAACTGTACTTGGGTACTGGGAAGCGGCAGCTATCACGATTTTTCAGACAAATCACTTAAGCGGTTCAAGGCGGAACCATTTGAGCAGATGGTTACCAAGGAGGGTAATGGAGTGCTGACGAGGAGGTCGGCTAAAAAGTTGACATATCAACAATATCCCATCACGATCGTTCTAAGCGATGTAGATCTTGACTCATCGTTAAGCTCGGCTCGTTGATGTTTCTTATAAATCTCTCTCAATTTTACTAATCGCTTGATATCTGACAGGAGTTCATCGGCTAGCTGCCATACCACTAGTCATATACCCTGAACCCTATTGCTTGTTTGTATCAGTCTCGTTTATATTTAGAATCCTGTAACATATTTAAGTGGATGGTTATGGGAGGAACACCAGTGAATCTCACCCCACCTGTTGGACGCGAAGTTACTAGACTTCACACTTAACCGGTAGAGTAGTCATTCATTTGGAGGCACCCAGAAGCTATACCAAGTTTCGTTTGTTTTCCCTGTTTGAATATTATCTGTGTTGGATTTGGATCTTTATAAATGACGCGTGGACATATTGGATAAACGGAACAGACACGTGGAATATAAGGAAACAGATCGCACTTGACAATTGGTTGTAATCTTGCAAGGATTAGCAATCACGGATACTATTTGGAATCGGGATTCATAAGAATCACTTGCTTTACGCATCGGAGTACTATCTCCAAACCTAGACCCACATCATACAAACTGTTGCACATAAAATCTCGTCTGTTTATCCACGATTGCGCCTAGAACGGATTCGAGCAAGTTTTATCTATACGACTTGTAGACCTGTAAAGTCTTGCTTCTCAAAGAGAATTAAAGTTCAAATTGCCACAATCTATACTGGATTGGAACCCCGAACTTGCACGAGGACTATAGTGTTTGAGTTGTTGTAGTCGCATTATCGAACCGCGTATTCATTTACAAGGTTTGTTTTGTGGTTATTACACTGCCAGCCCCATAGTCAGCGTTTCAGCGAGGAAGACAGAAAGTGTCAAGAATGGATTCAATAGAATTTATTTGATGATTTACATTCACATTTGCCACTGAGCAGACTGAGAGTTACCAAAAGCAGAAACAAGTGGGTTTGCAACCATTGTGCTTGCATCACCTATTTTGGCGACAGTCACGGTCACCATAGCCCTGTCGCATTGCCCCCGGCTAGTGGTCCATGTCACAGTTGTTGGGCCATCACCACACTACAGGGTGGTACAGTATATGGGATCAAAGACTGTATATTAAATACCTGTAAATGCGCGGAAGGCACAGCACTACAGAATAAGTAAATAACACTAGAAAAACTAAGTAATGGACTCATTCTCAGTCTCCCGCTATATGGGATCAAAGACTGAGGGCAAGGGAAAAGTATCCACGGTTCATATCTACCTACTGCTGTACCAGCTGACAGATATCAATGTCTATCACAGGCCGTTGTGGAGGGGGCGGATGGCCGAGACGTGGAAACATGTCATCAGGGTGTCTCGACAGTTCAGCTATCGACATTGAGGTTTTACAGCAATTATTCAACTTAATGCCCCAACCAACGACATCTATGCTCATGATTTTCTTTTTATTCTCCATGTTCATTTTCAACTTACTGATGAACGAATTTTACGAGTATTTTATAGGAACTTTACGATACACACGAAGGGCGCTCAGCCAGCACTATTCGGACTTCAAGTCTGAATACCCCCAGCACGTGCTCAACCCTCGCAATCACGGGCAGGGTTTTGACTTTGAGAACTCAAGGAAAGCCTCGGTCCATCTCCGAGCCACTTCCGCATTAAATCCCCTTCAACATCCCTGGGCGTCTCGCTTGGGTGTCTTCACAATTAGTTTGGTTTCTGGGGAATATTTGATGCATTTATCATTTTACTTTTAATTGTGTACCTTTTCTGACAGGTGGCCAAGTGGGCGGGCGCGACTGAAACCCAAGGGATGTAGGTCTAGCAGGGAAGGGTGCTGTTGCGGGACAGCACCGGGGCCGTTGGCAGGCGGCCCCCCTCGCTTCTTTTGCGGAATTCGGACCGAGCCATTGCAAACAATCACATACCTTGGATGTAGGAAGCGGTTGAATGTAAGGTCGCTTGGACTTTTGCCTTGACATGGGCTAGATATATTGTTTTATTTTGTAGCGCAGCCCCGACGGCCTTAGAGTACGGGTGTATTGGGTGATCAATTATGTAATATTTGTTTGTATGTAAATAGACCACCTTTTTGCTTGCCTCTTACCACCACATCGGGTGCTCGGGACTGCTTCAAGACGCATCAATCCATCACTCAATCATCTCGTTTTCGATCTCTAGTGCTCCTACCTGTCCCCAGGCCCTCTTCTGGAACCTTTTCGGCTGGATTCGCTCCAGCTGTCACTGGCTATTTCGGTTGTGCTCTGCGCAGACTCCTTTCTCGTGCCTCGCGCAGAGAACCTGGCAATCTCCGAATAAAATCAACAAAACTACACTGTACCGCAGATTAGGTATAGAACACTTACGTTCTGTTCCTTCCTCTGCTACCGTACCCAAACCCAGGTTTTGCCTACAAACCCTGGGTCTCTTACTGTTACCTTGCCCATATGTTTTACATCCAATACATATATTTCATTTATACGTTCATTTCCCCGTTACTCTTCCTAACGGACCCTTTGACCTTCTACGTACGCACAACCTCACCCCCACTTCGTATCCCTACATCGAACCAAACCTAGGGTATTTCCCTCTTCTTCACCGTAGGCTGGGGCAGGCCGTAGAAGAATTCATTTCCTGACATCAGTGGAGGTTGAGACTTTACTGCAGGAAATTGGAGGGCAGACGGTGGATTCAGTAAGCTTTAATCCACTTTTTAACACCACCAGTTTCTCATTTGTCTTCATAGGGATGGGTAGACATTCCCAAGATTATGACTTAGTGGCTGCCAAGAGGCTTCAGGTTTCGTGTTTTGCGCAAGCAGCTTCCACTGGTGCTCTCATACGCGACTACATTCAATAGCTGCCAAGGGCAGACTGTTCATCAACTGGTGTTGGACTTGCCATGTCCCATGTTCTCACATGGCCAGCTCTACTGTAGTGTTTCGACCAAATGTTCACACCATGTCACCCGTCACCTCAAATGTTCACTGAACTTGGTGTTCATTTCTCGGCAATCAGTGAAAAATTACCCTATATGGTATTCCAGCGAATGCCGAATCAAAAAATTTGGCACTTTTCGGCCTATTTGAGCAACAAAATTGAAAAGTTGCTGTCACCCATACCAAAAATGTTCAGTTCACGGCCCTCGGTCACCTGTCACCTGAACATTCGGTTGAAACACTACAGTATTCCGCAATGACCAGAGTGCCCAACCAGT
The DNA here is from genome assembly GCA_029378375.1 of Mycena olivaceomarginata. Classification (NCBI taxonomy): domain Eukaryota; kingdom Fungi; phylum Basidiomycota; class Agaricomycetes; order Agaricales; family Mycenaceae; genus Mycena; species Mycena olivaceomarginata. The sequence continues at coordinate 165,670 of JARKIC010000362.1, read as the reverse complement.
GCGGTGTTATAGTGCTGTGGGCTGAGGGTGAGCAACTGGATACTGTAACCAGAAATATGGGTTGAAGAGAGCTCCTCATTGACTAATATATTCCGGTTTTGTTTTCAATGGTACACATTGTATGAAAAGGAGGGAAGCAGCCAGAGACCACCAACCATCTTGTCTGTCATAAGTGTCTGGAGGTGTTCCAAAAAAGATCAGAAAGAACGGAGAAGTTTGGATACCTGTATGATTGTTTGCAACCAGCTCTCACTTCACAGGAGAGAAGTCACTAGCCATTTTGATTGGACTAGCACACACTAGTTTAAACTTCAGATCTCAGCATGAATCCAACGAGGTCCCTCAGATGAGACCACACTTCCTATTTCTTGATTTTTGCTCATATGGGCCTGGTGGCATCAAGAAGAGCTGGACTATGGGCTCTTCGTGGAAGCATTGGGGAGAGGATAAAGCTAAGAGGGTGTGCCATCCCAGTATGAGAAGGGAAAAGCCACAGTGATAATGGTAATAGGCTGTACAAGAAGATGATGTACACAACTATGCCAAAGACAGCCCTCTACCGTATCAAGAGTGACAGCATTTCCACTCAGAACCTAAAGCACTATGATCAAAATGTAAACGGGTTTGCCCATAATTGCGAGAGATGCGAAGAATGCAAGGGGGGATGACCATAGTATGTCGAAGCTCAGGGGGATACCAAAACAAGCGACGTTGGATAGGCTGATGTGCATAAACCCAGCCATCATTATCAATGGTCCAGTGAAAAATTGGGTGTGGTGAACAAATGAATTGTTGGCCAGTTGCTGCATCCCAGATGCAGATGGCATTGTCACATGAGCCAGACACAATCTGTGTGCCATCAGGCGAGAATGCCACCGACCGGACCGGTTTGCCATGCCCCTTGAGCTTCTGTTCCTCGGTGCCAGTTGCTGTGTCCCAGATGCGCACAGTGTTGTCTTCTGAGCCAGACACAATCCGTGTACCATCAGGTGAGAATGCCACTGACCGGACCCAGTCACCATGTCCTTCAAGCTTCTGCTCCTCAGTGCCAGTTGCTGCATCCCAGATGCGCACAGTGTTGTCAGATGAGCCAGACACAATCTGTGTGCCATTGGGCGAAAATGCCACTGACAAGACCGAGTTGCCATGTCCCTCAAGCTTCTGCTCCTCGGTGCCAGTTGCCACGTCCCAGATACGTACAGTGTTGTCAAATGAGCCAGACACGATCTGTGTGCCATCGGGCGAGAATGCCACTGACCGGACCCAGTTATGATGTCCCTCGAGCTTCTGCTCCTCGGTGCCAGTTGCTGTTTCCCAGATGCACACGGTGTTGTCTTCTGAGCCAGACACAATCTGTGTGCCATCGGGTGAGAATGCCACCGAAAAGACCGAGTTGCCATGTCCCTCGAGCTTCTGCTCCTCGGTGCCAGTTCTTGCATCCCAGATGCGCACAGTGGCTTCAGATGAGCCAGACACGATCTGTGTGCCATCGAGCGAGAATGCCACTGACAAGACCGAGTTACCATGTCCCTTGAGCTTCTGCTCCTCGGTGCCAGTTGCTGTGTCCCAGATGCGCACGGTGTTGTCAGATGAGCCAGACACAATATGTGTGCCATCAGGCGAGAATGCCACTGACTGGACCCAGTTGCGATGTCCCTTGAGCTTCTGCTCCTCAGTGCCATTTGCTGCGTCCCAGATGCGCACGGTGTTGTCTTCTGAGCCAGACACGATCCGTGTGCCATCGGGCGAGAATGCCACTGACTGGACCCAGTTGCGATGTCCCTCGAGCTTCTGCTCCTCGGTGCCAGTTGCTGCGTCCCAGATGCGCACAGTGTTGTCAAATGAGCCAGACACAATCCGTGTGCCATCAGGCGAGAATGCCACTGACAGGACTGAGTTGCCATGTTCCTCGAGCTTCTGTCCCTCGAGCTTCTGCTCCTCGGTGCCAGTTGCTGCATCCCAGATGCGCACAGTGTTGTCATATGAGCCAGACACGATCTGTGTGCCATCGGGCGAGAATGCCACTGACAAGACCGAGTTGCCATGTCCCTCGAGCTTCTGCTCCTCGGTGCCAGTTGCTGTGTCCCAGATGCGCACAATGTTGTCTTCTGAGCCAGACACAATCTGTGTGCCATCAGGCGAGAATGCCACCGACAAGACCGAGTTGCCATGTCCCTCGAGCTTCTGCTCCTCAGTGCCAGTTGCTGTGCCCCAGATGCGCACAGTATTGTCAGATGAGCCAGACACAATATGTGTGCCATTGGGCGAGAATGCCACTGACCGGACCGAGTTGCCATGTCCCTCGAGCTTCTGCTCCTCGGTGCCGGTTGCTGTGTCCCAGATGCGCACAGTGGTGTCTTCTGAGCCTGACACGATCCGTGTGCCATCAGGTGAGAATGCCACCGACAAGACCGAGTTGCCATGTCCCTCGAGCTTCTGCTCCTCAGTGCCAGTTGCTGCATCCCAGATGCGCACGGTGTTGTCAGATGAGCCAGACACAATCCGTGCACCATCAGGCGAGAATACCACCGACCAGACCGAGTCACCATGTCCCTGCATGTTCACCAATGCACCCTGAGTGGTGATTCCCTTGCATTCAACGACAGGCACCACAGGGAAACATTTTTGCCATGCCATTACGGTACAAGAACCCCCACGGGAGGACATCCCTAATTCTGTTGCAAGGCTGCTTATGTAGAGATGTGGGGTGGAGAGTGATGCCTTCCCATTCATGAAAGATGCCCATAGCCTCTGACTGGCGGCCAAATATATGTTCAGCTCCTCGGCATTTAGAACCTACTATGGTGTCAATATGGAGAACCTAAAAAAATTACCATATGCACCTTCAACGCCCAGGTTCGGATGTGATGTATAGCAGGACGGCAGTCCAACTTTAGCAAGTTCATTGCTTCCATCCAGAAGAGTATATTCAAGGTGCTGAACTCCAATAAACTTGCTGCCAGGTGCTGCACAGCCTCGTTCTCGTGTCGCACTGATACCAGTTGTGCAACCCAGTACTGACAAGCATAGCGAAGCTCTGTACCGATGTTTAGTGTGATCCGCTCGGGCAACCCTTCATCCTCCTTATCGAGCAGGTAAGATGACCGGAGGTTGCACATGTTGAAGCGTAGTGATTTGTTCATGATGTCAAAGCAGCCAAATGTTCGTTGGGGAAAGTAAGTTGCTGCCAGTTGAGCATGTTCCGAGCGCTGAGGATCAAGGACAAAATCATCAAAAGACTTGTGGTACGAATAGATGCACCTGTCACGTTTCGATACATACAGTACTGCATGGAGCGCATTGACACTGTTTTGGACTGCTCTCTCGTCAGCTTCTTCCGAAGCATCGGCAACTAGGGGAGCAAGATTCTGCACAGTATGAGGCTGACGCGCTGTGACCACAGCGTACAGCACACGTTTCGAGATCTCCACCTCCTGCCCAATGTCTGGCAGGGCTTCAAGAATGATGGTTTTATACAAGGAATCAATAGGCAAATCATCCTTGCCAGCTTTGACCAATCTGCCACTGTTGCGTATCTGCTGGAGCCGCTTTTTTTGCTGACCTGGTGACAGCGAGAAATTTGGAGGGTCAAGGTGCCGTATAACAGTTGCAGCATAGATGAAGATCCCGGCTGACTGGTTGACAATGTAATCCTGATCTTGTGCAGGCAAAAACTCCAATTCTGCACGAACAAAACGGCGGACATCTTCCCTGGCCTTCTCTGGCTCGATGTACTCCAAGCGATAGACACTATTTTCTTGAAGCAGGCAGAACTGTTCAGCAATGTCAGGGTGAGGGCGGCTGGTGACCAGAAACTTGAGTCCTTGAAATGTTTCCCCGGAAGAGGAGAGTGAATTGATTAGATGTTCAATGAGACGAGCTCCTTGGCCACCCTCAATCTCATCTAAAGCGTCGATGACGATGAGCCGTGATGGTTGGGGGTCAGTTTTCTGCTCCATCGACTGCAACCACGGGTGGATCAGAAGTTCGTCGACATGACGGTCGGAAGCAGGTACGACATCATCGAGATGGACGTTGCGGATAGCGTGAGCATAACGGGTGTAGATAGGGATGAGTTGCCGGACAATGGTGGGAATGATGAACGCGCGGGAACGAGCCTTTTCGTCATTTCGGGAGCAGAAGAATGATGCCGCAAAGCGCTTGCGCTTGCGCAAGCGCTGGCACAGGGTGTAGGCAACAGTGGACTTGCCGGTACCAGCCATGCCACTGAGCCAAAAAATTGGGGAACCATCAGAGGATGTGTCAAGCGCCCAGTGTTCGAGTCTATCCAGCAGTTCCTTGCGTGTTTCTGGCGTGCACGCCCGTCTTGACAACCCGCCAACTGTTGTGTCCGCGTCAAACAGTGCTTTAGGAGCATAGGAAGGTAACATTGAGGCCTAGGACCAGTTTATCAGCGACAGAATGGGAATCAAAAGACAGCGACGTACCAGCACAAACTCCAAGTTCTTCTTTATGTCTCGAACAATAGCTTGAGTCATTCTTCGCTAGTTTGAAAATGCTTAGAAATAGGTTATAAGTTGAAAAATCATTGGTTTACGTGGTGATCATCTGTCCCTTGCTTTAGGCGGTCCAGGCAAGCAGTAATTTGGCGAGCAATATCGCCCTGTTGGGGAATCTTCTTGACTGGATGCGATTTCTGTATGTTTTCCATCTTAAGAGCCTCTGCTACCACCAGCCTGGAAACGATGGTGTCAGTGGTATGGTAGTTTGCGTATAAACTGTGACACACCTTGCCAATTGCTGGCTGCTTTCAGTGATATCGATGTTGTAGTTGTCGCTCTCGAGAAGCAGACTGTTGACTTCGACAAGACGAGCCGAAAGCTTTTCAATCGCATCCTTCAGTTTCTCCTCGTTGTCGATGTATTTCTGAGAGTGCTGTGAGCATCAACGAAAGATGCTGCGGAACAAGACGCACCGCCGCCACGTTTGATATGGCGTTGAAAAGTTCGAGAGGACCTTTGAAAGGTTCTGGAACAATGGGCGCTATTGTTTTCGTAATCCAGTCGAGTCCCTGCCATGTGCGTTTGGCTTTCTCGCAAATCACTTTCTTCCATTGATCGTGAGCGTCATCACAATGCGTGTCGGACAAGGTTGGTGCCGCATGGGTCGAAGCAGGGGTAGCTGCCTCTTTGTCGGTTGGCACTGCACGGGCCGAAGCAGGGATAGCTAGCTCATTGATGCCTCGATCAAGTTTCAGAAGCACCCACAGCTTCCCCGCATGCTCTTTGCCCAATTTAAGATCCACCGCCACTGCTGCTTTGTCGTCAATCACAGGAATAACCAAGAGAGAAGAGAAAACAAACCCTGCTCAGCAGCGGCTGGCTGGAGAAGATCCTTAATTGTATGTTTGCACTTGCCAAGCAGTTTATCCTTTCGGAGTCCGTCGTGAAAAAGTTGTATGGTGAGCTCCGTGGATCTCGAATCTGTCCGGCTTCGCAAACCTCAATAGTCTTGATAAGTGGACATTGAGTGGGACTTACAATTTGGACTCGAAGCTCCATTTCGGCGTCAAGGTTGACGCAGTCTCGGTCCTGAGGCCGCGGGAGCCGCCGCTGACTGTGACGTAGAGATTGACATTTTGAAACGGCCTGGGCTTCCAGACAAGCTGATCTGCACTTTGGACTGGACAAGGATGAGATAGAAAACTGTAAGGCAACACTTCAGACTGACTGAGCAGGGAGTAGGTCTCAGGCATGGTGGTCGCGAAAAGACAGCAATGAGGTGTCGACGTGCACACTGTCATGCGGCGGGCCTCGTGAGATTGTCGTGGGATGCTTCTGGCTGTCAGATCGCTGTCGATTTGTGCTATTCTAGTAGATGCAAGAGGCGACAGATCTCGGCCCATGACCCATGTCTGTGGAGAGTCGGGGGGAATCAAGTTTAATCAAGATGCAGAAGGAGGAGGAAAAAAAGAAAAGAGAGAGAGATTTAGGTATTTAAATAGAGCTCCGGAATGAAATTTCAGAACTGGAAACTCACCGCAGTGTTTGCCAGAGTATTCGCGGCATCTAGAATCACCTTGATTCCCAAGTTCAAGCCGGCAGATCGCCGAGTTCGAGTGTCAATCAGGTTCCATGTCTATTCGGGGTGCTTGCTCCGAATAGACATGGGATCCAGCGAATGAAAATCAAGATATTATTATTTTGCCGCCGCGGCTTGCTGGCCGCTCACGGACGACGTCGGCTAAATTTTAAGACTTATAGTAGTGAGCACACATGTGTGCAGTGAAGAACGCGCGCACGGCGTCGGCTACGGGAATCGGCAACCCCTTTAGATGCACAGGTGAGTCTTTGTCTCCTTGACGGGCGTGCCTACTTGTGCGCTGCGTCCCAGGGGCACCATGTTCGCGTCAGCCCTGTGCTCGCGCATTTCCAGATTGAAGGAACGCATCAGCACAGTCTCGTCATCGCGTACGACTCGCACTCCTCAGCCACCAAGCACTTTTTCTCTGCCTTGTCCAACCTGTATCATTTCTCCGCTCTTTCCAGTGTGCGGAAGTACGTTGAGCAGGTGCATCATTACCTCAATCACCTTTTTTTTCCTTATTCATTTTATTTATTAGTTCTCCAACGGTGTTACCATCATCTCGCTTTACCTCAACCCTCTCCCCGGCGCAGAGGCCAGCAGTGTGCCCCCCATTGAGCACGCGATACACCAGGTTTGTTTTATGTCAGGATTCCATCGCGCTTTTTTTAAACACATCCCAGGTCAAAAAAGAAGCCTCCCTCTTCTGCCTCCCCGACAACCCCTTCTTCCCCCCCAAGGGCCCCGGCAGTCACGCCGTTCAGAAGGCCACCTACGCATGTACGTCTTGTTCTTCGCTTCCTCATTTTCACACCACCTTCCTGTTGAGTGTGTTCTCGTGTCTTCGGACTTTCTCTTCTCTTCTGAGCTAAATCAATTTGTCAATCTATCTCAAATAAATCAATTTGGTAATCTCTATCCTGCCACTACTGTCCACTATGCCGCGCCGCAATGAAGGCAAGAATTTTTGCCTCTGGAATGCGTGGCTTCACACTGGATGCCAATGGAGGATGTGGGCATCGACAGTTCTTTCGCCCACCCTTGCCCGGACACTCGTGTCGCCTCTCGCAGTAATTATATACACAAACCACACAATGATCTCCAGTTTTGGAATCGCTCGCTCCCAGACCAGCACCCGGCAACAATGTCTGATACAGCGGCTGGCGAGCTGGCGGGGCTGACTGTGCAATTGGTATAGGAGCTTCTGCCACAATCACATCAGGTGCAGTATTCGGAGGCTCCAAGGTGTCTTGGAAGATACCAGCACTAGATTCAAGCTGCGCTTCATTGGTTTCAAACCCTGAGTCTCCGATTTTGACTTCAGCTGGCAAGTCAGTCATTCGGTTAAATGACCTGGCGTCTGTGGATCTGTAAAGGGCAGCTGTGAACAAGATCGTGAGTAGTTTGTCTATGAAACATGCATCAGAACAAACCTGAAATTGAGAGATCAAGCTCTCCGTCTGGCTCTGGAAGGGGAATTGCAGGGAGAACATTGGCGTAGTTCTCTGTGGAGTTGAGAATATCGAGCAGTGGCTTGCGGGCAGCATAATTGGCCCCATCCGCCAGAGTGGAGCGCTCCGAACTCCACAGGATAACCTTCTTGTGGTGCACCTCCAGCTGCAGGGGCAACTTGTAATAAAGCCACTGATTGGACTCTGTAATTGCACGGTCTTGACCATCAACGAGGTCATTCCAAATTGTACCAGCTTCACGAAGTCGATGTTTTTCCAGTGCTCATGAGGAGGATGTCCCTTCCCATCCTTTCGAAATCTCGGCTCATTGATCTTGGCTTTGAATGTAATATATTCCTTGTGGGTATGGACCGGGAGGACGGCATGGAGCACAAGCTGCCGGAGCTGGAGATACCGATATGGGTTTGTTGTTTTGGAGAGACGAGTCATTGTGTGGACTGGAACATCACAGTGGTGGGGTACACCAGTAATACGTGGACGGGGAAGGGTAGTAATGTTGAGGTTTTCAGCCAAGGATGTTGAAATAGGAAGGATTCCAATGGTTTCGGATGTGGTGACACGAGTGGATAGTACTCGAGGGAGTGGGAAGGAAGGCTTTGAGCCAACTGCAACAGTAAGCTCGACGATCTCGTCCTGAACCCAGATGTCAAAATGTCCTTTGAATTTTTTTCCCGCACGATTGTGGAACCCAACCTGTTCAAGAATGGTCAAGTGGTGCAGTCACAGAGAAACAACAACAAAATACCTTCTTATTTCGACGGAGTATCCAGTTGATTAACAAGCACTCAGCTAGCTCTGGAGAGGCTCGTAATAATCCAAAAATCCGACGAACGGCCATGTGGAAGCCTCCTTCGACAGAATTTGTCCCACGGATAGTGCGGTAGATGTTCAGCCCATCCTGATCTGTGCCCATCAGATAATAGAGAGATATACCAGCTGGATCCGAGAAATACCCCTTCCGCACAGTGTCAAGGAGATGCTCAGTCATCTCCTTAGCCTCGTCCGAGAAAAATGAACCTCGGCTCTTTTTCATTGAGCATTGAATGTCAGCATAGGCTGTAAACAGTTTCTCCAGCCGCTTCACAAGAACATTGCGACTCGGAATATAGTGACGAATGTGTTGGTTGAGAGCAGAGGCTTTGGCACGTTTTGCGTACTCCCAACTGACTCCATGCTTCTCCAGGACACTGCGAACTGCCATTTCATCGGACTTATCCCGGATAAATATGGCCTCGCTGAAGTCGTGCGCAAATGCTTTGAATGCCAAGTGCTTTTTAGACAACAGACATAGTCGACGGTCCATAAAGTGAAATGCATCGTCGAGCACACGGGTAGGGAGATTCTGGGCTTGTAGAATGTTGTGGGCATGTTTGAAGGTCTCCATGATAATGTCGATAGGAGAACTCTGAAGAATACAATGAATTATCCAACCAAAAGTTACATGAGATGCAGACTCACCTCCTGAGGCTCAGGACCACACATTTCTTCAATATCCTCCATTGAATTGGGATCCTGTACAGACTTTAACCGGAAAACAAATGGAGAATGAAAAGGAACGCACGGGTGCAACCTTGAATGAAAACTGGCTATAATGATCCTCGTCAGGCTCGGAACCATCATCCGAGGAATTGTCATCATCCTCCATAGTCTCCATCCCTTCCGACCAGTGCTCGAACTCAAGCACATTTGAAGGGTGGTCAAAAAAAGTCACCGCGGAGATAGCAGAGAGGCTTCCCATGTGTAGTCTCCTCAAGGAGAGCTCCTGGATGGTGGTGAGCTGCTTGTGAATTACAGAACTTGGGGCAGGCTCAGAAGACTGGGTCGCAGCCTCCGCTGCAGCAGCATTTGATTCGGCACTGTCTGGGATGTTGTCGCCGAGACTTTCGTCAATTAATTGATTACCCGCCGCAATATTGGCGTGCTCATCGTGCTCTTCGATGTACTCAAACTGCTCACTGAGCCGTGCGAACTCATCAGGTGATATGTCTCGGTGAGCTGTGCTTCCTACTATGAAAGGGGTTGGCCAGCAAGCGGCGGGGCACAAACAGAATTCAGAACATCAGATTTGCCTGTACATGTGAGCCTTTTATTTTCTGGACCACTCTGTAGAACTCGAAAGGTGGAATTGATGCAAAATTGATATAACCACTTGATGAAAATTTGATGAAAGTGAGTGGCCAGCAAGCAGTGCCCTCAAATAAAAAGGACAGGGATTTTAGACAGCTTTTCAGACACCTCAGTGTTCGCTCAGTCGACGCTTGCGTGCCAACCAGCTCACACTGACTGTGTGAACTTCACCAAAGGTTGTGCACTCGCTGAATGATCCAATGATGCCCTTTTCACGTGATTTTTGAGGCGACATTTTCGGTACTCTAAGCATGAAAGTGAGTGGCCAGCAAGTGGCGGGGCACAAATAAAAAGGACTTGCTTGCACATTTTTTGGACAATTTGTTGACTGTCGACTCAATGTCCTTGCGCGTCGACCGAGCGAACATTGATTGTGGGAACTTCAGAGCCCGAACCAAGGTTGTGTTTGTTGAATGATCCAATGATGCCCCTAGTCACATGCTAATTTTCGGACATTTTTGGTACTCTAAGCACAATCAGAACAAGTTCTGTTTGTGAATTTTTGCATACACCATCAGTAATGTAATCATTTGCGTGGATAAAAATGAAGACATACAAGGATTCATCGGCGAGAATACAGTTGCGTCGCGTTCGGTGATTGTCGCGCTTCCGCTTGCTTGAGCCTCGACACGCGAGACACCAACAGTCGACCAGAATGATGCCCACCCTGTTTGTGTGGGAGTGGGTTCTGGATTGCCAAGAGGGACTGGACGGTTTGAGTCGCGAGGTGTAAAGAAGGCTGCAGAGGATAGTTGCGTGCTACTGGTCTGAATGACTGGATTCGTAGTAGGGGCGGTAGGTTGCGGCTGCGTCAGAGGGGCCATAGCTCCACGACTCAGTGCTGCACGTCGGGCTTTCTCGGCGTTGGTTTTGTTGCCAGAACCAGGTCGGAAGCCGCCCCAACCTCGGGTATTTGCGCGCGTTGAGCGCTCTTCTTCTTTGATACGGAAGCTTTCATCGGCGGTGCGGCGGAGTGAGTCAGTTATTTGCGTAAGCTATCCAACGCCACAATTGATCATCACTCACGTGCGGTGATGGATCATCACGGCAGACCCATGTTCTGATATGGACATGTGTCTCCTCGGACATGGGCTATGAGCCCAGATCTCTGGATCTGCCACATTGATCAACTCGCGTGGCAGTCATGTGTCTCGTTTCTGGGATTTTTCGGACAAGTCAGTGAACACCCATATGTACTAGAACATACTTCCTAATTCCTAAATGTCTCAAAGAAGAGGGATTTTCAGTGGTACTTCAGCCTCTACCGGGTTTCGGCCTTACTTCCAAATCTGAGGGGGAGGTCTTCGGATCAATGCGTGAGATCCAGAGATCTGTCATCTCTTGAGTACTTACTCTACTTAAAGCACCAGTGTCAATCCAAGCTTGGCACACACGTAAGTATTGCACCCGAACACTGCGGCGACCACCTAACACCTTCAAGTCCTCAAGCTGAATCCGGGAAGGCACTACTATCCTCCAGCTCATCGCCATTGAGCTGAAGAATCGACTAATCCGCATTTCGAACAGGACTATTATTCTAGGCCCTGATGTGTCCACAGTTTTGATGGCAAGCCGTACCTTTCGCAAAACCTAATATTTTTTGCCCGGATCGGCCTCTGGGACATTCTTTGACTCATAATACGTGACTTGAAAAGTTTCCAAATTATTTGAGGAATGAGAACTATTGCTACGACGATGCCGGTTTTGATGACACTTTTGATACCTGATGTGGGAATCAACATCACTGCTCTATGTTGCACTCTTCCACTCAAGCTGGGTCTCTCAAACGACTTGAGGCACATTCCGAATGCAGGTATTTTTTTTCTGGGGGAAGTGGTTGTCTACATAATGAGATATCGGGGAAGTGGAATCAGTTTTGATCAAAAACCGATTTTTGGGGGCATCCTGATTTTCTGGAGCCCTCATTTCTTGCACAATAAATCTAAGTTTTGGGTAGGAGACAACTACTACGCATGGCCACCACATACTATTTTTCCAAGTGTTCTATTCAGATTTGTGACCGGGATTCCTAGAAATCCCACTTCGGGGTGCATGGACACATCCGGGGCTAGAATAGTACCACAGTTCATTCGGGAGCAATATGAAAGCTTTGCTGTCAGGTGGCTGTCATTGCCAAAGCGCCACTTCGATCCAAGTTTGAACATTGATGTATATAGAGGATGCGAACAATGCAGCCAACCAATTCACCTCTCCTGTCACAGCCTTCCATCTAATTTAAAGCACAACGGGCTCTGTGCATATCCTTCCGACTCTTCCTCTTGCCCCAATCCATTCTTTGTCCCAAGTCTACTGCAACAATCTATTCTCTTTGATCAGTTTTATCTCGCATGTGATCTTCGGCACTGGCTGATATAGTGCTGTTGATCACACATAAGATCCCCACTTAAACGGAATGGAAACACCTCACAAACCCAATGAACACCAGACATTGAGCATCTCTGGTGCAAGATAGATTGATCATTATGTCAACATCAATGTTTATTTTACCCAGGAGGCACAGGAGGTGCTGGTGGATAGAGCAACAACCTGGGCGGTGCTGGAGGTGTCAGGGGGCAGAAATGTATATTTCACAGCAAGACACCATCATTAACTGGCTTTCACCTATCGATTTCTTTCTACAACAGGCAGATATTGCACAGATGCGAGCAAAGGGAACTGGTGGATGGCTGCTTAAACATCCTCTCTTCAAGCAATGGGAATCCGGGTCTGGAAGGACACCTTGGTGCCATGGAATTCATATGTAATTCATCACCCTCATAGCTTCCAGACTAACCAAGCTGAAATTTCCAACCAGCACTGGGAAAACAGTGCTTGTGTGGGTCCATTCTCTGGCCACCCTAATTATGACAATCTTAGATCAATGGTGGTCAATCATCTCAGTACTGCAGGCAAAAATGACAAGAATATTGGTGTAACTTGCATTTATTTGAACCACAAGGAAGCTGACCAGCAGCCACCTAAGCTTCTAGCAGGTCTTTGGAGAAGCTTGTACTTGACACTGTGTCCTTCTCTTGAAGGTGTGCTCGAATAGCACTTGAAATGCATTCTATTCGTGAATAATTCACAAATAACAAGGATTCAAAAGTCACTGAATGCAAATAGTTGGCATTCACAAATATTCGCGAATATTGCTAATATTAATGATAACACAGATACAATATGGCTCTGGGATCACCTGCATAATATTGATGTGAGATAATATAATACAATATGATATGGATATAATATGATACGGTGCCTGGTGTATTATTATATTATTCTCATATTATGGAAAAGTCCAGGGGTTGATCCCATCAACTCGGAGAAATGCACGTGAGCAGTGACTGTTGTTGGCAGACAGCTCACTCAGTGACTCCAGCAGGGACCTTGCTGACCATAGCGGGGATCTTTTGTAGTACTTATACTGTCGCATCACCTGTCACATCATTCTTCTTTTTTCTCTCCCTCACTCACTCAACTCACTCCATAGTCGTTTGTACCTACTTTATCAGCTCCAACTCACCAATTTCCTTGCTGCGAGGGGATGTAGGTCTCTCCCCACTCAAAACTCATCTCTTTCTGCACACACAACTCAGATCCTGACCCATTCCTTGCCACAAACTTCTTCTTCCTTTGTTTGATCCACAGACCTTCCACGGATATCTGCGAACACATGAGCTTTCGAGCTTCTCAACACTTTCAAGGTGGCTATCAATAACATACCCCTTGGGGTTGTGGCCAGAACATGACATAGTCTGTTGGCCAAGTACTTAATACCCAAATTATCTAACGACCCCTTGTTCAAATCTTTCCGTACAACATTGGTGATGGAGCCTACATGTCCTTCTTGACCCAATGGGAGCGTGTCTTCCAAGCCAAGAGTATTTCAGAACTGCTCAAGGCCAAGTTCCCGCTTGTTTGTCACAGCAAGCATGGGCCTCACATTATGTGAATCTCAAATCCGCAATGGCTGAGAATATTGCAATGATCATACCTCAGCTGGAGGCTTTGCTTCTGTTGATCCCTGCTGTGTACACAACATTGGTTTGGTACATCATGAGTTCTAACATCATCCTCACAGGGTCAAAGCGCACAAGGAGATAGCAAAGAAAAAACCTGGGATGTTTACTGATTCCAGAATGCATGGACTAATCATCAAGAGCAGCCGACTCAGCCGATGATGATGATGAACTTCCTATGGTGGTGTTGTTGTCAGCCAAGGCAGTGGTATGTTATTGTTTGAATGGGGTGTGCATCAATTCACATTGATGAAGGGAAACTGGTTATAGAAAGGGGCCAGACCAAGAAAATCAATGCTCCAAACATAATTTTGTCCATCACTCTGCTTTTGTGTGAGTTCATATGGTGAATGAAGGTGAAAGCACCATCAAAGAAGGCAAAAGTACGTATCTGGAGTACATCGCTAAATATGATGGGCTCGACTGGATTAATGTTGCCGCGACTCGAAAAGTCGAGTCGCGACTCGGTGAGTTGACTTCTGAACCAAGTCGACTTGACCAAGTTGACTTAGCCACTTGAAGTCGACTTGGTCAGTGTAATTTTCCAAATTGCTTCTGACACCTCCAGCACTCAATAAAAATGCAAAAGGTGAACAATGATTTTACCTGACACAGACTGTCATGTCATATGTCATGCCGTCACAAAAAATCAGAATTTTTTTTCATCACCCCAATCGCATTCTCGTACAAAAAGAAACACCTGACTGGAGACCCGACTTGAGTCACTCAAGTTGACCTCAACTCTGCCGTTCGACTCGACTCGACTCGGCTCAAGTCGGCACCTCCAAGTCGACTTGGAGTCGGTTTTGCCCAAGTTGCAGCAACATTAGACTGGATGCAACTGGTCAACATCAACAAATATTCTTAATATATTATTAATATATTCCAATATGTATTAGGGCGATTCTATTTGGCACACTTCAACCTGAAACACACCCCCCCCCTGGGGGAGCTCAAGGGGTAACTCCGCCCCTAGTAAATACATTAATCTTGTAGTGGATCTGTGCCCCAGCACCAAGATACATACTCATCCAACAGCCTGATTAGGAAATTTGAAATTTTAGAGTTCAGAACAGTCGGTTGAAACACAATACAGCATATAGATTGAGTCCATGACCACCTATCCTGTTCGTCTAGCACAAGTAGTAGAATAATGGCCACATTTTCTGCATATACCACATTTACGACGGCCAAGTCAATCACCATCCTCGCTGGCCTTTGTCACAGGTCCAGCAAGGGCATTGCACCTTTCTCTCAATGATCAGAGAAGATGGTATATACCACTTGAATGCACATGAGTTCCTCAATTTCATCTTTGAGGGTGGAAAGATCGGCCTTAGTGTGAAGGTGGCGAAGAACATCCTTGAACTTTGTCATAGCCTGGTGGTGGATAACCTTGGGGGGAAGTGTTTATGTGATAGGTGGCAGTGAGGCTCTGTCATAAAATGCAGGTTGGTGTAGGAACAAGTGATAAAGGGACAGAGTGTTCAGTTTGAGGGCCAATAGTTACAGCAGGAGTGTGGCTGACATTAATGTTGCCACAACTTGACTTCACTCAAAGTGACTTCCAAGTTTCACTTGGTTTCATGCTTCACTTCACTTCACTTCACTTGGGCATAACCAAGTGACTCAAAGTCACTCGAAGTAGACTCAAGTCGATAAAGTCAGGTCAAATTTTCACAATAGTTCTGGGAGGCAAGGAGCAGGTATATAACAAGATGTATATAAGTAGAACTCGATAGATACAAAGGCTCTCAAATTCATCCACTGGCAAGTATCAACCACAGCGAGTGTTAAGTGTTGTTTCCATCAGGCATTTCCACATGCCCATCCACAAATTCACAATGGTCCGAAATCTCCTGTCTGATGGTTTCTCTCTGTTCCTCGACAGTCCCTGCTAGAATGTGGAGCCAGTCTTCTGCATCATCGGGAACTGGGACCGATTGCCAGTCAGGCATGAAGTTGAGCCGTGCTTTCTTGAAGTTGAATTTGAGCATTTGCAAGCTCTCCATCAATGCAGGGCTAATCCTGTTGCGTCGCTTCGTATCAGTTTCGGCTGAAAAGGAAATGACCCGCTCCGAGGGTACAGAGGTCACCTGGATAGGAGCATAATCGGCAACGAGGCAGAAAATATTTGGCGAGGTCATTTTGCTGTGGTGCTGGGTGGATGTCAATGAGTGTCTCAACATTTCAAGGTTTCTAAAGCAGACCATCCAGGAACCAATCATGTCCGTTGTTTTTTTTTTGGTGGAATGGTGCTAGTGATGTAGTGATTCACTTTGTCCTCGAGGCTTTGCGCAACTACTGAGTCTCCACCCCTGGCTGAGAAATTGAGTGATTGGGCAATATTACAACACCTCCCTGCAGCCTGCGCAATTCCAGTCTGTGCGGGTGTAGCTGAGCAGGAGTGGTTGCGTGAGGGAGGGCTTGATTCAGTGCCAGCTCCAGCCAGAGCTGGAGCCGGATGCTGCTTCGGGATCAATATTGACTTCTTTGTATGACTGGAGCTTTTTGGTGGTTGGTCAGAATAAGCAGAATGGAAAACGATAGACAGACCTCGTCAAGAATCATCTTCTTGGCCTGGCAGTGCTCTGCCTCCGACCAGCTTTTCCCAAGCCATTCAAAGCGAATTGACGGGTTGATAACTACCATGCATCACTCAAGTTGTTTGAGATGTGGTTGAAGCAGAGCACTTACACATGGCAATGATGTATGCACCAGTGTCCCCCATTTTATTATAGTACTTGGTTGCAATTGCAAGGCCAGGCCGAATGAATTTCGCAACATTTTCCTGTTGCAAATCAATGTCGCCAAGCATAGCCTGCCAAGCAGACATGAAGAGCTCAAATGAGGGAATAGCACCGGCTAAGACTGGGGTACTTGGGGCGGCAAAGGGCGGAACTAGGGGTGGCAAAGGGCGGCAGGAGGGGCAGCACTGGGAGCAGCAGTGGGGGCGGCAAATGTCTGTAGGGGGCGACATTTTTATTTTGGGGGCGGCAGTTGGGGGCAGCAGTGTGATTGTATGTAACACCAGGCAGCAATGGGCGGCAATGAGGCGGCAGTTGACACAAAAATTATGGTAGATTATGACATTGTTAGGTGGATATGTGTCTTCTTTGACCTCGGAGCTGCACGGATGCCATGAATCTGGTGTTTTTCGGCCCAAAATCCTACTTTTTTGATCTGCCTATTGATGCCGGGTTTCGGTTCTGGTTGTGCATAGCAAACACATCGAGCACATCTAGACGAGTTATTGTCATTCAAGAAGATTGTCTGGCTCAGGAATTTTTCCCTGGCTGAATTAACTTTACAGCTACCGGTTGATTTTACCCCTGGCTGTAAATGTTCACCACTACCCAGGTTTTATCACTCGGCATAAAGCCATCAGGGATCCCAGCTAGGTGAGGAGGTACATACCACTCTCTTGTACCTGTGATTAATCCCGGCGAGTGAGTGAGTTCAGCATCGCTCATGGCGCTGTGCACTGATTGGTCTGTGAGCGGCATTATTTGGCCTTCTCTTCTTTCCACCACCATCACATCTCAAGACAGCCTCACTTCGGGTCTCTTTGTCTATTCTTTCTGGAATCTTGGTGGTCTCAGCAACAATGTAATTCAGACATCTATTTCGACACCTTCAAAAATCCTCCTGACATGTCTTAGCTGGCCAAGCTCCTGAATGACCGATCACACCCGGCCTCGAGGGTCTGAAGATCTGTCTGGCATTGATATCGCTCCTCCACACGTCCGCAATCCACTCTTGCTGCTGACTTCAAGGTCTGATAAAATATGCACGGCCCAGAGGAAAGATATTGATAATCCTGGCCCCTGGGACCTCTTCCAGTGTGTTGTCTCAGCTCAGGATCTGCAGGGTATTGGAACCGACATGAGATAGCGGCAAAACCCGAGCTCGCTCGTGGCAGAAAGAGCATGAGTTAAGCTTAAAAATACCTCGTTAATCTCAGATGTATTATAATATATGTCTGTACTTCAAATGTTTGCAGCGGCAGTGTGACAAAAGTGCTGCCCCCAGGCCTCTCCTCCAATTTTGCTTCCTCTTTGCACTTGTGGTGGTGGCAGTCAAAACTTGGGGGCGGCACTCGGGGCAGCAGGGGTGCGGTGCTGGTGGAACGGCAGCAGTATTGGCGGCAGTTCAGGTTGCACCACTATACTATCCGGCGGGGTCGGCCGGCCAAACTACCAATGTAGTCACCTAATTGTATTGGGAGTGGTATAATGTTGGGATCTTGGCCATGGGGATACTAGGGAACGAGGCATGGTAGACTTTCGTTGTGGTGCCGGTTGGGTGCCGGTGTGTGTGAGAATTAGACTCCTGAGCAGTCGAAAACGACTTGCAAGGAGTTGTAATCAACATTCAGAAAATTCAGACGTAATATCTCACTCAAGTGGACTTGAGTGACTTGAAGTTCACTTGCACTCACTTCGAGTGAACCAAAGTCTGGTGCTCTCACTTCACTTGACTCGACTCAAGTCTACTTCCCCAAGTCCACTTGGGGACTTCAAGTCAAAGTCACGGCAACATTAGCTGACATCGAGAGTCGGGTGTTCAAGCCATCTAAGTGACTAATAAATTTCAGGAGACTCAGTCAAGGAATTTGAAGGACTGAAGAGTTGCATACCTCGCATTGAAAAGACCTAATGTCAGGTGAACCCCTCCTCCGGCCCCACTTTCGGCTCTGTCACCTCCGTCACACCCATCATGTCCGTTGCCTCTGTCCTTGGCTCCAGCTCCAGCTCTGTCTTCAGCTCCGGCTCCAGCGGCTCCAGCCCCAGCAACCCCCACTTCCTCTGGTTGCTCGCACTGGCATGTGCTATGCAACCAAGTCTGAGATCACTGCAGGTCCTTTTGTACATGTGCTACTGGCTAGTACCTATTCGTTCATAAGCTTTGCCTAGCATGGGAATCCTCATCCTTTCTTTTCTTTGGATTCCCCTGCTAGGTGCATATTACCTTTGTCCTGTATTTAGTACTGTCTATTTATCTTTGGATTCCCCTGCTAGTTTCCGTGCTCTGCGCCAAGCTTAAGGTTGCCCTTACACCTCAGTGGAAAGTCACAAGCTGCCCCAATTTGAATGATCACAGTAGGATATAGAAGTGCTGGCAGGGCAGCCCAAGGTTGGTACCCATCATACAATCACATATAATGTGGCCATTGTCAAGAACTGCGATGAAATGCACTATTGCCAATGCGTAGTGTGAGATTTTGAAAAGATGAGTGCAGACCCAACCTCACTCTTCGATGAGGCAGAGCATAAATTGGGCTGAAATATGTATTGAAACATCTGTAAATGAGTTCAAGACACCTTCAATAAACAGTGTCAGAATCAATTAACAAACAGTGCAAGTTAATTACACACCTCAGCAGCTATCATGACCCTCTCCACCTCATCTGCAGCCTTGGGAGCCACAGATGGAAGGGGTTCTTGAGTTCCAGTAGCTTCGGCCTGAGACAACAAAAGAATGAATATAGCTGCAAAAAATGAAATGTTCCTGCTGCACCCATATCGTAGCCCCTGCCGGAAGCGGTGATAAGGCAGTAATTGGGCTATACTTAGATACATGCAATTTTGCGTGTTTCTGATTATACTTGTTACTGAAACTGTTGTTTCTATACAACAGTACTGGTTCCTGGTGGCTATCTGGGGAATCACAGAGAAACAGGTGGATGCTCTAAGGAATTAGAGTGTCCATTGGCAAGTCTCACCCTGAAAACCGTAACGGAACGTGTAGCCAAATAACAAGTCAAGGAACCTCGTTTGACTTGTTTCCAACATCCACTTAAACAATGGAAATGGGTCAAAGGAACAGGAATTGGGCAATAGCCTGTTTGTGCAACAGCCATTCAAGCCATTTGATGGCTTTTTTGATGTGCGCACATATGGCTTAGATGGCTTAGATGGCTTCAACTTCAAGGCATATTTTGATATGATCCGGCTATTTTGATGGCTCATGGATACGAGATACACGAAATGGTCATTTTCATGCCAAAATGATTGATTTTCGGTCTGTGGGCAGACTGACCAGGTCAATGTGTTATATCTCGTACTTGGAAGCACCATCAGCTTCATGGTAGGCCGGAAATGAAGATCTTAACCTGAGCTTATGAAACCATTTGAGCCATATGTGCGCACATCAAAAAAACCATCAGATGGCTCAAATGGCTTTTGCGCAACCTCTCTAATGTATTGTGTTGTGTTGAGACACTGGAAGGTCATGTTAGGTCACGAGTGTGTCAGGTGTTTGAGTTGCCAGTTTCCATCAGATGTGGATACACTGAAACAGGTTGTCAGCTATTCGAGGATCTGGATCACAACTCTAAAGACCTTTGAAGGTTCTTTCTCAAGAACCCTTTCTGGGAAGTACCTCAGAAACAGGTATCTCCCAAGACCTACAAAGGAGTATTATCAAGTTCCACACTTGGAACCTGGGGGAGAGTTGGGTTGAAGCCTGCAGCAGCTCCACTCAAGTTGCTTTGGCTGCTGCTGCAACTGGCAAAAGGCAACAACTTACTTCAGACATGCGCACACACAACACGCGACGCGCGCGCGTTGTCGAGACTACGGAACTTCTGGGAATGTCGACGAGGGGTACGGATACGCCATCCCCATTGCAAGCTTCCGACAACCGAACGGGCAACCAGGAGGAAGTCAGAAGACGGGTGAATGGGACCGCAGCTGACTCCACAGCTCCCGCAAGGGGAACCAATACACAATTAACAGGTGAGGGTGCACACACCAGACACCGCAGCCCACCGAGGGGGGGGCCCGCAAAACGAGGAACACGCACCAGTGTTCTTCACGTGGAAAAAGGATAAACAGCAGATTAATAACCCACGCATAAGTAGGAACACTAGAGCGAACATAAAAATTAACGCGATCAACATAAATGGTGTGAAAGTGACTTCCCTATCGCAAGAGAGCCACAAGTGGCACAAAATCCACAGGATGATGGGCGAGCAGAAGATTGGGATACTGATCGTTACTGAAACACATATGTCTGCTGCCCGCACTAGAAATTGAAGACAGCTTCCTAAGCTGGCGCCTGAAACTTTTCAACTTGGAGTTCCCCGATAAACCGTCCATGAAAGGAATTGCTATCGTGTTGAATAGGGAAATAACCAACATAAATGATGTTCAGATAAACTACCACAAGGGAAAGCCATTCTAGCGAAGATCCCCTGGCATGGAACACGAACCATGACGGTATTAGGTATATATGCACCTACAGAGTCTGACGAGGAGAAAATTAATTTCTGGAATAAGCTTACAGATATGTGGCTGACAACTGACCTGCCAGTCCCAGATGCCATGGGAGGCGACTTCAATCTTGTTGCAGACACTATAGACCGATTGCCACACCACATGGACAGTGAAGCTGTGGTCACAGCATACCTTCGGTTTACAAGGATGCTCGGACTAATAGATGGATGGCATCAATGCAACCCTGACACGAAGGAATACACACACATTGGCTCGCGAAACTCACTATCACGGATAGACAAAATCCTTGTGTCCCCTGCGCTGATGAAAAACTGCCGTAGCTGGGAAATTGCTGATGTTGGAAGCCTTGCTGACCACAAAATGGTGGCGGTCACTGTCTCTGCCCCTGGAGCACCATACATTGGGCCAGGCAGATGGCAGATACCGCATTTTCTATTATACAACTCCCAGTTCATGGAATATGCATCCCGTGAGGTTCATAAAATGGAGACCTCAATGAATGAACAACGCACTGAATCATGCAATGCCCAGACCAAATTCAAGGCATTCAAGGATACCATTATGAAAACTGCACGAGACAAAGCCAAGGTCATGATCGGTGCGTCGGAGGCAAAGAAAGAATCACTAAAAAAGAAATGAAGGTGCTGCTGAATGACACACCTAATACAACACCCTCGAGCGACACCAATACCATGAATGGAAACACTGCCACTCCATGCTCTGTGGACACACCCCACAGCAGGGAACGAAACACCACAACGAGGGACACACCTGATGAACCTGGGACCCACTGCCACGAGTGCAACCAAAAATGGAGGGCAGAAGAAGCTGCACTGATCCAAAAGAAGATCAATGAGATAATTGACCGCCAATGCGAAAGGAAGCGCCTGGAAACAAGAGTCAGAGGGATAACCAAATTAAACCACATCACCAAATACGCGGTGAACCTCAGCAAAGAAAAGAAACCGAGGGACACCATTGAGTTCCTGCAATGTACAGACATTTCACCTGAGAAAAGGAGTAAGAGATCGTCCGAGATGGCTGAAATAGCGAGGGACTACCATAATGACCTCCAACGGGACAACAAACACACCGACCCACGGACAAGAGAAGCAGCATTGAGGGATGCCCTAGAATCTATCCCACTGCCCCGCCAAGGAGTGAACATGGACGATCTAGGCTGGAAACTCGCAGAGACCGATGTGCTGCAAGCTGTCAATGAAGCAGCCACAGGTAGAGCATCTGGAATGAATGGTGTTATATCCGAGCTCTGGAAGGGCCTGCACGAAATGTACAAAGAGTCCGATGAAACCACAGACACCAAAGGTGTAACAACAAAGTGGGGGAACATAATTAAAGTGCTCACCTGAGTATACAATGACATAGAGGAGCATGGGGGCCATTCCATACCACGGAATTTGGCTGTGTATTCCATATAAGCTTATTCCATATGAGGAACTCGACTGTATGCTCAAATGCGAGTAGTGGCCCAAGTGTTCAGAGAGTTTTCAGAACCATGGCGCAAATGCGAGTCAAATTTTGAAATGGTAGAGAAGATACAGGGGTGTTTCTGCAGTGGCGTATCCAAAAGTAATCAACATATGAAACGTGGTTCAATACTCATCAGGGCGACTGTCAGTAGTCTCTCGCAGCCAGACATTCCAATATTACTGAACTCGTACCTCATTATATTGAAATTGCCGTACAGCAAAGAACATTGTCTCCATCGAGGATTGCTGTCACGAGATCCTCTTGTACAGCCCGAAGTCTCTTTGTCCATCTGGCAGGAATCACCTCCAAGGACGATAGTACTAATTTTTTTGCGCCCGAGTTCATCCTTCCAGCGGATTCTGGGTGCCATGGTGTCGTGTCATAGGCTGGGGTTGAACAAAGGAGAAAACATGTCTGGAGAGTGTGGAAATCGGAAGAAAGAGCGAGAGTAAACGACACGATGACCAGCACCGCCACCGTGGCAGTGCAGATTACGTAACAAGCGCTTACCCTGATTGGGGCCCCGCGCTTAACAACAGACTAGCCCATATTCACCCAAAGAGCATGTGGAAGGGTTGCACTGCCAGCAAGTTGACTGAACAACAAGTTCACAATTGAAGAAACAGAAGGGCAGCAATCAAAGAAATTGAAAGTACCTCCTGACGAGAATCTGAACACAAGCTGAAAAATGGATGAAAAAAAAAGACCAGAATATAAGTTTATGTAAATCTTCAAAGATCGGTGAGGGGATTTTCTTTTTCACATCTCGTTTTCATTGGCATTCAAGATCTTTGCGGATCTGGCATGTTGGGACAAAAAAAAACCGTCTGTGTCTTCATGTTTCATAAAAGAAATTTGATGAAAGTCTAAGGATTTTTTTTTGACCCAAGATCAGCAAAGATATATGGCTTTCTTCAAAGATAGTGACTGATCCATATGGCGGTCTAGGCATCACATTATTCATTTTGGAAGAAAAATCTCTCGAGGCAAAAAAAAACCTTGGGCTCAGATCACAGAATGATTCCATATCACATCTATGTATACTAGGTACCTATATCATGCAGGAATAGGGCTTTAATCAGGTAGAGCGAGGGCAAAAACAGACCTTCAGATGAACCGGTCGACATCAGCACAGCCCCTGCATCAATTTTCCCTATTGCTATCGCAGCGCCGACACTGTCTCTGTAAGAATTACGAGTACTTTATGTACTCGTTCTTTTAATCAATCGGAGACCAGAATTTCGAGTTGGCAAAATCTTTATCAGTGTGTTTGGTTCGTGCAAGGAAAATAGTGGCTGTGTTCATTAGATTTTTGAAGTCTTTTTAAGAGCCCAATCTAATGGATTTAGTGATGATGTAATCCATAAAGATGAGGCCGGTTCAAATCTGTTGGTGGATCTTTTTATTATTTTTTTCAAAACACATATATCTCTTAGTTGGTGGTGACTCTGGGGCAGGCTTGATGTGTAGACTCTATATATGTATTTTTTGGCAGTACAAACCACAGTTTTTATCACTTTTGGACCGAAATGTTCATGCAGCCAAAGTGATCAGTGTCACGGGTTCCACATATGTGTTCACATCAGCCAAGTTCGACCAAACAAAGGATTGAACTTCTGAAGAATTGGGCTCCAGTGGCACAACATGTGCTTAGATGCCTGGGGCCAACTGGTAAGAGTTTTAGTTTATTGACATGGCTATCATATTGTTCTACAATACATGGTAGTACATCTGGAATGGTGGAGTTCTGGGAGGTGCAAGAGGAGCAACAACATACTTTTTTGTAGGGCCTCAAAGACATTTATTCTGTGCAGAAAAGCTGAGATATTTCATTTGAAATACTGTATCTTCAGGCGGAACGAGCCACAAGGCAATCTGTGATCTGTGTATGGAAATATTTCACACTGAATGTGTGCTGAATTGATGTGAAATCACTGTCCAATGTTCAAACTCAATAGAGCTATAACTCTGTCAGTTCTACACAGATTGTGCTGCTTCTGGGCTCAAAAAAATTCCCGCTACCTTTAGGTAGGGGTTCTGATATACGTCAAGATCAAAATCCTTTTCGGTGCATCACATTTTTGTCAGCAGGTTTCGCATAAGCCCATCTTCTCCCTGCCAAATTACTTCGGCTGCTGCAAAGCCATTCTACTTGCCGTTCAGGACCTTGTTGTTCTGCCTATTTCACTGTGTTCAGACCCCCTGTAGACTGACCTAGGTCTACCTTAGTCTACCTCAGTCTACTCAGGTAGACAGAGGGTAGACTGAGGTTATACCCGGGTAGACAGACAGTCTACCCTCTGTCTACCCAGGTAGACTGAGGTAGACTAAGGTAGACCCAGGTCAGTCTATGAGGGGTCTGAACGCAGTGTTTGAGAGGGGAACACAACTCGGCTCAAGTTCAAACAGTTCCTGTGAGATTGATTCATGTACAACATAGTATGATCTCTGTCCCTTTAGTTATAATGAAATTTTGCAGCAGGGATTGATCAGTTCTCTCAGATTTCGAGCTAGATATGCAGATTCAATACTGGACATGGACTTGAAGTTGGATTGTGACTAACAGTTTTGGTTCTTGATCAAGAGGTTTCTAAACATTGCTGTCCTAATTAAGCCACTGGTATACTGAAAGAAAGATACCCAATATCTTAGGTGTTTTTTTTCTGTGGGCCAATGCGAGCTGGTTGGTGTGCCAGCAGCAACCGAGCGAGTCTTGGGCTGCCTGTACTACTAGACTAGTAATGTTTTTAATTGATTAATTGTTGCTCAAAAGGCCTGTATGTTTCTGGGTAGCAGGCTCTGCCGCTTGTCGGCTTTACTGGCCTTATCACACAGTGGACTTCAACATTATGATGACATAGAATCAAGAAAAAAACCCCTGAATATCCCTACCCGAGGGCCAAGTCCATGACAAAAATATTCCTGCTTAACCATACTTGAGTCAATCAATGCCAGTGATACGGTGAGCTTCTGGCCATCCACCAAGAGAGGATGGGAGTAAGAAAGGTTTTTTGGCACCAAAGAAATAAGGAAATTGACTTTACTGACACATACAGAAAATATCGGAAAAATATTAAAATAAATCACCCTGGAAAAAATGACATTGGAGGTTTATACAGGGGTGTGCCATCTTCAGGCGACATGTTCATCGTTTTCGACGGGTAAAGCAACTCCATTTTACATCCAAATATAATGCCATCGCCAGATGCGCACATGGGTGTTGTGGCACTTCTTTGTGCAGGGGAGCAGTAAAATCGGAATATCTTCGCTGATTGTTTCTCAGAAATTAGGGGACATCAATTTTCGACTCCGTGGACCTCAGAAACATTCAGTTACCAATAATCGGCAATAGGAACCTGCTCAGCATTGCACTATTTCCAAATAGGTGGGTACCTCTCAGTAGGCCACAACTGCAGAGTGCGCTATGTGTCCAGACACTTTGTAATGGCCATTAACCAAATCTGTAGGATAATCCCATGTTGCCGGTGGCCTGGTTAAGCATTGAGCTATCCGAGTGTGAGCCAAATGCTAAGAACATCCAAAACACAGTATATTGGTGCGCATTTGCAGAGCAGAGGTGTACAGCCTCTTTAACTCTGATATTTCACTCCAATATTTGTGTTTATATTACAAAAAATTACCGAGGCCAAATATGCACTTGTTCCTGCATACTGTTCCAAAGATTGCAACAAAATTGAGGAGCAGTGCCCTTGGAGGATTATCGGGACCTCCTATGGTCCAATCGACCTCTCCAATCGATCCGGAGGGTATTGAAACACTAGGAAACATGTTCCATCCATGACAAAGAGGACATCTAACCACATGGTTAAGCAAAATACACCGGGTGAATAAAAATACCACCTGGAGTTTGAATGGGTGGTTAAACCTTCCAAATTCTGTTACCTGTGTCAACTCTATGCAGAGAGCACACCTACAGAGCTGTGAGCCAATTCTATCAAAAACATAGGCTGAACAGTAAAAAATCATGGGAACTTCCTTTTTGGGTTATATGGTGTAGTGGTTCCAAAAGGGGAACTGGCCATCAAAGTAGTGACCACCTGGAGCTCAAACAAAGGCCGTGGTATGTTTATGTTGAGTGAGCCAGTGATCAATCCCCAGTTGTCTATGGAGTGAGCTAAAACTTTGAAATACATTCATCACATAGATGTAGGATGGTCTGGGCCTAGGATCATCAAACCGGCGATCAAACCGGCGATCATTGATTTCGGATGTACCCGAAGTGCTTCGTACGCAAGCACTGCAAGGACCGGTGTTTATTGGTTTGGAAGTCAGATCAAAAGTTCGGACAAATTTTGAGATTTTGAGGCGCAAAGTTGGGTCGGAATTCGGACAATTTTGGCAGTGGCGGCCCCGAAGTCAGATCAGAAGTTCGGACAAAGGCATCGCTTTGACCGAGGTCACACATAAATCTTTGGCACACTGATGAGTTTCCTTATACGTCGCGCTTGGATCCTTGCTTTGTTTTGTACAATGGACCGCGAGCAAATTGCCAAATGTAATTAAAGTTCGAAAGTTCGGAATGTCGCACCTGGTGGCAATACAAACTTTTCTGCATTCTCCACTACAAACAAAAATACAGAACCAAAACATCTACTCAATTTATCCTCAGCGACACAAATTTTGAGGCTCAAATTTCCAAAAGTTCGGACAATTTTTTTTTTGAGCCCAAACTGAGATCCGAGTTCCAAACCAATAAACACCAGTCCTGCACTGCACTGCCACTCTTCTGCTTTTTCCCATCACAATCCCATATCCCGCTGTTTCATGGCTCATTAAAACCTCCAGAGCCGTGTACACAATGTCAACTTGTATGACTAAGGTATAGTGCATAAAAATACCGTCAACATCCCCAATAAGAGCGAATTCTCGAAATAAATGTGCCAACTAATTACTAGGATCTGTATATGTAATCCCTTTCATGAATCTTTAGATATACCTTTTAGCTTTGACTTGAACTGCCAACCCTTGATGACTTTGCGAGGACAACTCCTGCTTCAGTTCCACCTGGATCCCTTCAAAATATTATTAGCATCTTCATCACATCTCTGTCTACAAATTTTTGGAAGGGATCTCCCCCCAAACTAACCACATATTGTGTAACACATGAATTTTGAGAAAATTGGCCTTACTTTTGGGATGTTGACTGTATTTGAATGCACTATACCTTACCCATAGCTGTCTGATGCCTGCATGCCATAAGGAGAAGGGACTGACTGCCATCCCGAAGAACAAAAAGTAAAGTACGAGTTATGCCGTGCACAGCATCGCCCTCCCCCCCAAGTCAACATTCTGCATCTACATTGCAAGTCTATGTTAGATCAAAGTGGGAGAGTGCCCTTTACGGTACGCGGGATGGGCACGGTTCAATTTCCGATTGCCGGTTCAATCTTGCCGGTGTCCATCATTTTATTTGATAAACAGCTATGACACCTGTGCAGACACCTCATAGGTATACCATTAGGTGGTCAAGGGAGGGATTTTCTTCATATACAAGCCTTCTACATTCTAATTACTGCCTTGCACCTGCAGGCACTTGACAACTAGGGTATGAGAATGTGCAACATGTCGCTGGTCACATGGCACATGATCCGTGACAGGACGCGGTCTAAAACCTGTCAAGACGGATTTCTGATCACAAACACTTGCTTTTCTTTAGTCTATTTTTTTTGGTAGTGGTCATTCCTGCAATACCAATGTCAAATCTGAGTATGCACAGTTTATCCATATGCCATCATACTGCTTCTCAAATATTTGTGGGAAGCCTTGCCCACTGTGCCCAGATTGGATGGGCAAGAGAAATACATATCCTCATCTTCATACAATATTCTGATTACATTACCACACCCACAGCTGTACCGTACCGTACCGTACATCTTCACCTCAGATTCAAAGCTCAATGTCATCGGTTTTCATTTCAAGGACTGTGATTACATCTAGATGATGACACTGTGGCTGTGCCATCTCGGCACCTTCCGAAGGTCTGTTTTGCCCTCGCTCTACCTGATTATAGCCCTATTCCAAGAGATGCATGATATAGGTACTTAGTATACGTAGATGTAATATGAAATCATTCTGTGATCTGAGCCCAAGTTTTTTTTTTGCCTCAAGAGATTTTTCTTCCAAAATGAATAATGTGACACCTAGACCGTCATAGATCCAGGTACAGAATGCACACAAACAGGGTGCTGCATACATATAAAAAAGGTATTTTTGTCCATGTAGAGCACTCAAAGCTTTTTAGGCTCCACTTCAATATCTTGCTTCTGCCGCTATCCCGGTTCGTTGCCGTGATGCACCTCACAGCACCGCTTCTCCTTCATGCACGACAAGGGCCAAGGACGACGGGCGGGATTTAATCCCAAATCCCGAGCCCCCGCACGCACGCAAGAGGGATGATACCGTCCCTAACACATCCAGTCATGTCGACAGCACTTAGCGCTGTGAGGCTTGAGGTGAAACAAGGGATGCGGGGCGCGAATTGTCCCGCGGGCCTATCCCACCCCATCCCGAGATGCACCAAGCCCGCCGCCCACCCCGCCCCGTGCATGCACCACGCCTGCGACGCACATCCCGAGAGCTTGACAGCGCATTCCTGCAACGCCTGAGATCCAAACTCCAAGTGGCCCGCGCAAGTCGCCCAGACTCTGACCCCACCGCCAACGTCATGAGCGCGTGGATGGAGCGAATATCACGAGCGCGCAGATGGCATTGGATACAGAGGTGCAGCGCGCGAGAGGTGCAGCCGGAGCCGAGCGCAAGATCCAGAGCCGTAGGTGTGACAAGGCGCGGGCGAGGATGTGTTGCATGGGGCACGGCGCACGGATGGTGTTCCAGAGATGCGTGTGCCGAGTCCTAGCACAGACCTCGGAGAGAGTGGCACCAGAATCCCGCCTGCCGCGGCCCCTCCGACTCGTACGCAGGGCCGGCAACACCGTGAAGGACAGACACGAGGTGCGGCGGCAGTGCACGGCGTCCCTGGTACTGGTGGATACGACGTGCGGTCGATGCAGGTGCGGTCGAGGGCGCGAGCGGGAGGCGTGGAAAGGGCAGAGATTGCCGCGGATGAGAGCAGAGGAGAGGAGAGCCGCAGCGCGCGGGAGAGGTCGATTGCGAAGTGAAGCCAAGCCGGTGCACGACATCCAGGTGCGGTAGGGATGGGGATGCGGTGCGCGGCAGGACAAAACGAGTAGATCCACGCGTGCCTTCGAGTCCTCGCCCCGCGCCCCGCGCGACCTTGCTGCGCGCATCGACTGATCATCCCGCTCGAGTACCCCGCGCGCGCGAGAGAGGTCGACGTGAGGTGAAGGCGGAGCCGGAGCGCGACATCCAGGTGTAGTCAAGGTGGGGATGCGGTGCGCGGCCGGACAAAACGAGTAGATCCGCGCGTCCCGTCGAGTCCTCGCCCCGCGCCCCGCGCGACCTTGCTGCACGCATCGACTCACCCTCCCGCTCGAGTACCTCGCGCGCAGGACCCGCACGCCCCGAGGAACAGGCCGCTCTCGGCCGTGCGCTCTCGGGCATAACACGCGCGGTCGATGTGGGCGTAGGTGTAGGTGCGGTCGAAGTCGAAGTCGAAAGGAAGAAAAACATCGGACCTCGAGCCCGTAATCCACATTTCAGAAGTTTGCAGAATACCTACACGGAGCAGGATCAGCACATGCTCACGCGCGAGACGAGTCCGGAGGGGATGGGTAGGTGAGAAGACGTACCGTACCGCACACAGTCACTCTGTGCGCTGGGATAAGACAAGCAGGCCGACACGCGCCGTCGAAGCAGTGATTAAATAGATGCATCTGCACGTCGATGTTAGGCCTGCGGGAGAGCGGAGACGCTGGGAGTGGACGCACCGTGGTGGAAGAAGAATGGATGGATGAGGATGATTGATCCGCCAAGCTCTTGAGACCGAGGTGATTCCTCCCCGCTCCGCGCGCCTACCCCACTCCACCCCACGCCGCACATACATACACGCGCACTGCACATCCTGGACTCCACTGACGGGCCCGTGCGGCGCAGCAGCGCGCCAACCGCGATCCAATATCTATCCCCAAGCCACCCTGCTTCGCCCGCTGATACGAGCCCCCGATCTCGGCCTCGGCCGTGCTCCGAGCGCAAGCGCGTGAGTGAAGCCTCCCCCACCCCACCCCCATCATCCACCTCCGTCCGAAGCCGCCCTTCCGACACCGACTCGACACCCCCACAGATCGGGTGGATACTATGGCAACAGGGACTGGACAGCTTCGGTTTTTCCGCCTCGGCAGTCCGGCAGGCGTGATTGGCGGGAGGGTTTGACCCTTTAGGGTTGTAGGACCCCAGATACATCTCGCTTATGTCAATGCGTATCCTCTGGCTATGTTTCCGGCCGGATTTAATAGCCTGTAAATTTCCAGGCCCAGTATTTTGCCGGTAAGATACCACTGAAATCTGTGCTCACGACGACGTTTCGAGAGGTTCGAGGATGACCTAGATCGGGTCAGGCACTTCCTTTTCGGGGTGGTTGCATTTCCTTTGAACCCAACCACGTCCCGCCACGGGGCAGGAGAAAAGGCAATTAAGATGGTTTTTATTTTATGTCTAAAAGTCATACAGACAACACCCTGGTCCAACAGGGACTAGCTTACAGCCGCCGAGCACTTGTCTTCAACAACTCCAACTACCACAAACCGTTTTGGCTATTTCTCGAGTACTTTAACAGAACCGTGGAGAACCATAAATAGCTGCTTCGCTGACGAGACGCGGCATCATCTGCCCATTTGGTTAGCAGCCTGAGGCTTTCTGGGTTTGCCTCCCCAGTCAGATCAGCTCATGACACTGCTCCATTTCTTAGTTGAATAATCCAATCCCTGCACTCATATTTCAAAAATTACATCTGGAACTTGCGTCGTCAACCGTTCGTGTTTCAGACTCAGTTAGTCAGGAAAATGGCTCTGACATGCAACCCAGAAGTACTATTCAGAGTGCCTTCCATGGTTTCAAATAAATAACTAATAGTGAGTCGGAACAGGAATTGATCCAGACCGAATTCTCCTGCTGGCGGGGGTTGAAGAATATCGGATTCGAGGTACAGTCTCTCGAACACCAGATCACCACTAGTTGGATTGCAATGAAAGTACAGTCAAAGACTCTGAAGCTTAAAGCAGGCTTGTTGTGGGTTCGTGCAAATTCAAAGACCAAAAGCACAATTACTCCCACCCATTTTTACCCTGCACACCATGCATACAATATTATTGAGATCCCTTTAAACCGCTATTACAGAGAGAATTGAACCAGATGAGTCTCGAGAGTCACGGAAAGTACCAACAAGGTCAGTCGCAAAAGATTCCAGTACCCCAACAACACGCCGTCATCTTCGGTCCGAGAGCCAGATATTTCCTGGAATTTGGTTGAAAGTATTTAGAAATGAATTACAGGTTGAAGGAATCAGCCTTACAATTTTGTACTTTCTGTCTCAGTTTGAGACAAAGCATTGTTCTCGGATTTCCTGTTTAGACCACGGTGTTGTTTACTGCGCAGGGAGGTTTCACTGAGGTGTTGAAAGAGACAGAACAATTCACAGATACTGTAGCATGCATGAAAGTTGTGTAGTTAGTTTTGGTTCCGGCCGATGGAAGAAAGAATGTTCAGCTCAGAATAGCAGCCTCTGGATAAATGTCCTGATAATGGTTCCAAGTGAAATATATCGAACATTGGCTGAACTTTTAGTGAATGGTGCAAGAGGACAAATTTGAATAGGTCACCGGTATTGGTACAATACATTGAAAAAAGAGGTTAGGTAGAACCCGGGGCAGATACTGTGAATCAAACATTCTACGCGTATCCTGAGCTCAATCCTCCATGTTTTATTGTCCACTCATGATCTGTGGATTCGCCTTGATTTAGATAGAGGGGTGTACCGTTAAACGTACCTGTATGTTTTTTGTGGGTGTCTTCCACAGCGGTGTGGTTGAGCTGCCGAATAAAAAGAGATATGGCCTGGTAACATTCTACAGAGGAGTTAATGGTGTTTTTAGCTTGGATTTAGGTTTGTTGCCCCAAAATGGTGCCTCAGATGTGCCTGACTCTCCGACGGGAAACAACAGATGACAACTGAGGTGAGCATGCGACTACTTGGTGACCGTCAATTCTGCTGTGGATAGAATGGATCCAGAAGTAAGAAAATTGCCAAAGGCCCATGGGTGAATGCTCTGTGGTAGCAAAAAACTGTTTGAAAATTGAAGGCCACAATGCCGTGTTCTGATTAGATGTTGGTGATCTCGGGCATGTTCACTGATGTGGGTGGACCTGGCTGTTGCTTTTTTGAAGTATTTACTAACACAGACAAAGTTGCCCAGAGGGAGTACAAATAAGTTGAATGATAGCTTCCTCGGTTAGACATAGCTCACCCCCGGGGCTGTCCAAGCAAGCAGGGCTTTCAAATTGAATGGATTGAAACTTCTGCAACTTCAACAGCTGGGGTGGGTCTCAATTACAATCCATGTTCCCAGCTTCAAAGTGCTTGAGAAACTTGGCTGTGGGGAGGTTGAGATAAAGTAATTATAATTCATGAAGATCATGATCCATGAATCAAGTTTTATGTAGTCCCGTCAGCATCCATGATATTGATGTTACGAGCAAAAATTCACCCAACAATTTGAATCCAGATTTTTCAAGCCAAGGATGAAAAAAAAAATCCTAGGATATCAACACGAGATAAGAGTAACCAAGTCACAAGGGAGTCAGTAATGGGCTATCTGCAGAGGATTCTGATACGAGAATTACTTG
This sequence comes from Mycena olivaceomarginata, assembly GCA_029378375.1. Taxonomy (NCBI): domain Eukaryota; kingdom Fungi; phylum Basidiomycota; class Agaricomycetes; order Agaricales; family Mycenaceae; genus Mycena; species Mycena olivaceomarginata. The sequence goes on along the minus strand of JARKIC010000362.1, from coordinate 132,496 downwards.
GTATCCTGCTTCACCCGCCAACCTGTCACAACCAAGCGGCGTTGGACAGCCGTTTAAAAATAGTCAAAGGACTCCGAGAATCAAATGGGAGCAAATGAAAGTGCGCTCAATGCGACTTGAGATCACAAAATTATTTGTATGGTGATGATGCCAAACGTGATACCTCGCCAAAGACTTGTTGAGCTCGGAATACACTGTAGATGACTTGAGAATATGCCACAAATGATAGGCACGATTCGTGACTCCCTCCAACATGGCGAGTTGCGCGTTACTGTTGCACATGCCAGGAGGATATAATTACTTGACAGTTCACAAGTCAAAAGGATACTGGGGCGAAAGCGGAGAACATGATTAGAAGCACAGACCTGAGACAATGGGTTTGGGATGAGGTGAGGGACAAATAGAATAGCGGGCACACGGAGAGGTCAAAAGAGAAGGACCAATACCGGCAAAAAATGATTGAACCTAGTAAGGAAAAACAACACTGAAGAATACGGAAAACAGCCAAGAGGGTGAAAAAGCGAGATAGGGTTCATATGAGAGACTTTATGGGCTGAGATTGCGAGAGTAGGAGAGCAAACCTTGAACTGGGAGCAGTGGGAAGTACGAAAACTGAGTGTCTGACTTCTAGCCAGCCAATCCTACTCAACATGGATAGCATTGGAGTGTTGCGCCTAATCAGGGTGTTGTCCGTACGACTTTTAGACATGAAATAAAATCATGCTAATTGTCTTTTCCCCTGCCCCGTGGCAGGAGGTGGCCTCGGGTTCGAAGGAAATACAACCACCTTCCCGAAAAGGAAGTGCCTGTCCTGATCTAGATCGTCCTCAAACCTCTCGAAAACGTCGTGAGCACACAGAATTCAGTGGTATCTTACCGGCAAAATACTGGACCTGGAAATTTGCAGGCTATTAAATCCGGCTGGAAACATAGCCAGAGGATACCCGCATTGACATAAGCGAGATGTATCTGGGGTCCTACAACCCTAAAGGATCAAACCCTCTCGCCAATCACGCCTGCCGGACTGCCGAGGCGGAAAACCGAAGCTGTCCAGTCCCTGTTGCCATAGGATACAGCTGCGCGTGCATCGCTAGATTTCCGGATCGGGATCGGGGAGGGAAGGGAAGCGCAATGCGCAACGCACAACGGGCGCGACATAAGAGTGCGGGCGGGTGCTGCGGGTACAGGAGTTGCGCCCGAGGTACATCTGGAGTGCGAAGATAGACGGAATCGGCGCGCGGGGCGGAGGTGGGGCTGAGGGCGAAGGCGAAGGCGAACCGAATTAACTCGGAGTGCGGTCGAGAAGGAGGTCTGCTCTGTGTGGAAGGCAGGCGGCCGATTGCTGGTCGAACTCGGGCGGTGTAATCGACCATGGAAGACGCCCCTGCACGGAAGAGACGTTCGCGGAGTATCTGCGAGCAGTAGGAAGGAGCAGGATCAGCATGCGCGCGAGAGAAATGCACGCCCGAGGAGGGATGCGCGGCTGCGTAGGAAGACGTACCGTGCGCTTGACACAAAAACGGGCACGCCACGTCGGGGTGGATGATGATATAGAAGTGTTTGCACATGGATTTCAGGCTCGCAGGGGCGGGGGAACATTGGGTGGGCGTACCATGATGTCGAGATGGAATAATGTCCTAGGGGGGGATAGAGTGCAACGAGTAGGATAGAGTGCGATGAGGGGGATCGATTCGCGCCGCTCTTCAGTAACCCGACGGCACCAGAGAACTAGCTTTTTGTGAAGACAATCGTTCATAGCATAGCTTCATGCAGCCGTCTCCAAGTCGTCTATTGTCACATCGAAGTGCATTTCACTGCCAGTCGATTCTCGGTTGCGTGCACGAATGCTTTAATTTGGATATTTGGTAACTCATTCCAAGAAACCTGCAGCTGAGGCAAATGCTGAATTTTGGCCGCTGGAGGACAGAATATTTCGCAAGTTACTTACCGTGAATTGAAGATCTAGACAGGGACACCGGAGACAGCCGATTTGTGCGTGTTTCTCGCTAAAGCCGAATGTCCGATCAGTCCGAGTAGGTCCGAATGTTCATGCCATCGTCCGGACTTTGAGCCTGTCTAATCGCTCTCACTGGGCACCCGATGCCGGGGCTTCGTCTCATCACTCCACGCTATTCGGGCCTCCACGGCTACGACTTGGAGACGATGGCTCAGTCCAGCCCGAAGTTTGGCGTACATTGTGAAGCCGCTGCACCCTCGCTTCTTGCTTCCGAAGCTGCAGCTGCCGGCGTGCGGACGCCTGAGTGCAACACCAATTCGTTCCAAACAGGCCTCGCCCGACTCTCCCCCCGCCCCGTCAAGCGCGCTCCCGCCGATGTCTGACTGATTTGACACCGCCGGACTTGCGAACATCACGTATGGAAGCTGTCCATGTACCGACTCGATATATCTCACGCTTTTTTCCTTGTTTTTACTGATTTTCTTTTTTCGGTCCGCAGTTCAAATGGATTGCGGCGTTCCAAATGCCAAGGCGACTTCCGGTTCACCGGAGTTCGAAGGTTCTTGCTCGAGCACGTATCCAATACGTCGAGCCGGGTATGTATTTGAGCACGTCGAATTCGCGCCTCTGCACTGACCATCTGATTATATTGGTCAGGGTATGTACTGTATCTGCCACCTCCATTTACTACCACAGAAACTTCAGATCGAAGTCAAACATATCATTCTCGTCCTTGGTTCAAAAGGTTCGATAGCATGCTACTGCTCCACCCTCAACGAAACACACGTGCAGCTGCACGTTGTGGTTGCCCGCCTATACCGCCAGCCACGGAACCTCGACAACTCGCACCGTACGCGCCGGAGACGACCAAGTAATTGTTGCCCTTTCTCTTCAAAAAATCCATTTCGCTTTTGTCGATGGGAGTGCGAGGAGGGCGAGCCGCTGCAGATCATCTCCAGCATTTTTCGGTGCCCGCGGGACCCATCATGTCGGTTGAGGTGGATGTTCCGCCGATCCTGCTCTGCCTTCAAGCAACGGGGATGGTACGTACATTCCAGCTGCCATGTGTCCTTGAGTCAAGTGCCTACAGGACATTGACATGTCTGTCATTCTCGGCAAGAGAAGCGAGCGAGGGCGCCAAATGCATGCGGAGCACTGAGCAGCAAAGAATAAGTACTTACCTCTCCCAAGTGATTGGACATTTTTGCTGCCCGCCCGTCTCGAAGATATCTCGGTAAATCCTGAATTGACTGGATACTGTTCAGCAGCTAACGTTTGACTAACGTGCATGGTAGTACACGATCACATCGAGAAAAGCTGTCGTGATATTCAAATTAGTGCTGTGACTGTGTGACAGAAGCGGACGCGCACTGGACGCGCACCGCCTCGCCTGGTCGACCGTCGTCTATTATCCATCTCCCACTCTCACTCCCAACATGCCCATCTTTTCCTCTACCTCGCATGTACAGATTAGTGGTGGCAACTTTGTCGAAATTGGCGGGGATTTCAACATCCAGACCAGCCTGCCTTCGGAGGACATCGACAGCGTGCTGAGGGGTCTAGGAAGGCTTCCCAATATTCAACCCAGTCAGCCGGCGGGGGGCGTCGACAACATGCTGGTTGATTTGGAAAGGCTCCGTTTGGGGGGAGACTCTGGCCGTCAACTCGTTGGTCCTGTGAGAACTACTATGAGAAGGGGGAACGCGAGGATGCGGCGCCCATATGGTGCGTCAGGAGCTCTCTTGCGTTTCTCCGCATCTCAGGATTCGCAGAGACCTCTGAACGCCCCCTGCTCCAAATTGAACTCTTCCAACCGTCGACAGCTGATGAACCCGCGTCACCCGGAGACCAGGGCTCTGACGAGGGTTCGCTTGGCGAGCTAGGTGTAAATGATCCTTCAAGAGGCAGTCCAATGCTGCTCGATGACCACAGCTCAGACGAAGGTTCTGATGTCGAGCCAGATCTGAATGATCCCTCTCGACATCCTCCCACGCCACGGATAGGATATCGCCCAGAAAACGAACTAGGCTTCCCTTGGGATCACAATCCGACCGGCCCCGCAACAAGGATCAGAGGCGGGACTTTCATCGGTGGAAATGTGACCATCATTCACCGGCACGGTGAAGCAGGTGAATCGTATTCATGCTGTGTTCAGCAATTCTGTGCTGAAGCAGATGGCGTCAGGCATACCTATTCTCCATCGTGCCATAGCCGGAGACGCTTTCCACGATTCCGCGGAAAGATTTCCGCAGCCACGGTGTCATCCCGAAACACGGCAAAAATTACTTGATGTCCTGTGGAACTGGGCTTGTGGGATTGAGCCACCAAGAAAGTGGACGGGGCGTGACTTCGCTCGTCATGCCGTATACGAAGAGGATAACGGGCCAAGCAGCCCTATCCTCTGGCTCTCGGGCCCTGCTGGCTCAGGCAAATCCGCCGTTGCACAGTCGTTTTGCCAAAAGTTGCAGGAAGAAGGTCGCCTCGGTGGTAGCTTCTTCTTCAAGCGTGACCACCCCTCTCGGGGGAGTGCACAGAAGCTGTTCCCCACAATAGCATACCAGCTTGCACTCATTCCCCAATTGCAGCCGATCATCTCTCAGACAATCGAGAAAGACCCTGCCATCGTGGATAGGTCGCTGTCCGAACAACTCCAGCGGTTGATCATCGATCCTTGTCGGAAAGGTTGTCTTTCCGAGCCAGTGACCGTGGTTATTGATGGTCTGGATGAATGTGAGAGAGAAGCTATTCAGCAGGAAGTACTATGGCTAGTTGGCAAAATGGTTGCTGGCCGGGAACACCTTCGCGTTCTCTTCTTCATTGCTAGCCGACCGGAATCTCACATTCGCGAGGCCTTTGCTGAACCAGTCCTGACCGGACTCCATCGACGGTTGAACATCGAAGAGTCTTTCCTGGACGTGGAAAAATATTTACTCGATGAATTTCGTCGAATTCATGGAGCGCATCGAACCATGGCCACAGTGCCATCCCCTTGGCCTTCATCGGAAATTATCAACGATCTCGTTTCCAAATCCTCTGGATACTTCATATTCGCGTCGACTGTGATCAAATTCATCGACGATAAACGATTTCGACCAACCGAACGTCTTGATATTATCCTAGGTATCAAGCACAATCTTTCTGCATCCCCATTTGATGCTCTCGACCAGCTCTACCACCAAATCCTAGGTCTCGTGCCCCATGAATTTCGGTCTCAACTCCTCGGAATCCTGGCCGCCATCAGATCACAATTCGAACTCCGTTTTTGCGAAATTGAACGGCTTCTCGACCTGCAACCAGGGGATGTTTGCTTAATTCTACGAGATTTACATTCCGTCATTGATATACCCGATGAGGAAGACCAACTCATAGCGCACCATGCGTCATTCCTAGATTTCCTGGATGACCCATCGCGATCCAGTCAATTTTACGCCGGTAGTCCTCAGTGTCGCACAGCTCTCACCGAACGGATCCTCTACGCTTTGTCGTCTCGCCATGATTTTTTCTTCTTCCACCAAGCAGCAAATTCTTCCACATGGTAAATTTCTAAAATCCAAACAGACAGAAAATTTAACAAAACTTGTAATCAGGCCGATGGAAATAGACGTCACCATCGAATACATAACTTCTGTCGAGCCATTATCCGAACTTTTGCCACTTGTGCAGTCTCTGAACCCGGATTTCTTTTTCGCTTTTACTGGTGGGCGTCTTTCAGAATCGGCCACGAGTTTCCTTGAATGGATAAAAGTATGCCTCCATACTTCAGGTCTCGCGATGGAGCTAATCTGTGTTCAGAAATTTCAGCCGCTGCCTGCGCATTTGGTTCATCTTTGGGAGGATTATACCTTCATGGCGTTGTGCGACGATGTTTGGAGCGCAGCCGAAGCCAGGGACACACGGCAATCGAGCAATGGCTACCAGATTTTGTCGCAGACTCCGCCCCAGCTGATTCGGATTCTCTCTGTGTATAAGGTCTTTCCCGACATGAACAAGGTGGGCACAGGGACGCGCTTTCTATTACAGATTCGCCTTCTCTTGGGAATGTCATGGGAGGAACTGAGGGTAGCGATTTGTGCTCTTCGCGTTATTCTGGGCAACGATCGAAAACGGCTCCACCGGCTCCTCACGGCGAACTTGAATGACACCGTCTGGGGCGCGTTCGATTCCAAGGGGTTATTGATTGAGCTTGCACGGGGCGGGTTGCGTCTCCTCGAAACCATGATTAACTCCGAAGAGCCCTTCGAGTGGGTTTTGGTATTTCTACGTCATCCAGCTTCCGCTAACGTCCAGATTTCAGGCGGTCATGTCGGGGATGGGGTTTCTTCCTAAGATACTGTGATCCTTCATCGGATCTTTTAGAGGGTGTGTCTCGAATTGAGTTGGCTTCGAGGGGTCGGACTATTGGTCTGGGGGCCCCAGAAGACCTCCACAATGCTCTGCAATGGCTCAAGGTGAAGATATTTTTCAGATCCAGAGTGCGATACTCATTCAGGGATGTAGAAATTTCCTCAGTATCCGACTGGATTGATCGCCCGTTTCGAGGAACTTCTGGAACGGGCTCTTGACCAAGATGGATGGTGGTGTGGTGGGAATAATGTTCATCGCCTAGAGAAGGGATGGACAGACTGGCGGAATCTGCGGATAAGATCCCTTTGACGACCTACGATACTCAATTACGAGGATGGTCCAGATGCAGCATGTGTTTCACAGTTCAAGCCCCAACCTCTGCCTTAATTATATGTATCTGGGGCAGCGGGGTAGCGTGGGCGGTCCAGAGGAGCGCAGTGGAGACGGCGATGATTGAGATAACTCGCATTGCAAAAGTAAGTATGAATGGATGGAAGGAGGATGAGTTATTATGTGATGGGATGAAGTCAAGTTAAACTTTTACTGTACGTTCTGTGCGCGCTACAGCGCTTTTAAGTCGTCAATGCTGCACCATTTCCGGCTATTTTAAGCTGACTGTTAGGCTCGCAGCCTGCTTACAAGAAGGCGAGCACGGCGTTGCCATTGAAGGGTCACGAGCCTATTTAAAACTTTTACTGTAGGTTCTGTGCGAGCTACAGTGCTTTTGAGTCGTCAATGCTGCGCCATTTCCGGCTATTTTAAGCTGACTGTTAGGGTCGCAGCCTGAGACTTACAAGAAGCAACAATTGTGTCAGTTGCGAGCACGGCGTTGCCATTGAAGGGTCACGAGCCTAACTGAGTACTGTTGAATCGCCGGTAGCATATTCCTGTTCAGCGCCACTTTGTAGTACGTCGTGCCAACGAAAAGACGGTAATAAAATGCCGAATATTATGATGAGCCTTCCTTTGCTTGGAAGTCAGCTTTACCATATTCAAGCGCTTGTTTGAGACCGATTGCCAAAATCCGGTCAAGTTGGAGACTTTGACATGCCTGTGCCAATAGATTGTGTTGAGTTGCAGCCGCCCGGGGTGTTGCCAGGCTGTCAGGTGCTTGCCGCATAATTTGCGCTCATGATTAACATCGTCCTGTAGACTCCGCCATAGCCTCGTTTCCATCGATTCGCTCTGTTCGTCGGTAAATATCTACTGTTTGAACCCCCATTGGACCACGCCGACGTCTCTCCGGCGTCCGCGGGGTTTGCATCAGAATTCGGTACTCCGTGCTCCCCCGCGATGGCCGCGCTCATGACAAAAAGTGACCTCTCTTCGCCTTCGGGTCATCGACGCCTCGATTCTACGCGGGCGCCTAACTGCTTCAAGCGCCCGAAGCCGTCCCGCTCGCGAGCCGACCCCACTCCACCCCATACATGGACCCAGCCCGCGCCCATCCCGAGCTTGACAGCGCATCATCATCCTGCAACGCCCGAGACCCAAACTCCAAGTGGCCCGCGCAAGTCGCCCAAACCCTGACTCCACCGCCAACGTCATGATCGCACGGATGGATCCAGCATCACGACCGCAGAGATGGCGTCGGATACAGAGGTGCAGCGCGCGAGAGGTGCAGCCGGAGCCGAGCGCAAGATCCAGAGCCGTGGGTGCGATAAGGCGCGGGTGAGGATGTGTTGCATGGCGCACGGCGCACAGATGGTGTTCCAGAGATGCGTGTGCCGAGTCCTAGCACAGACCTCGGAGAGAGTGGCACCAGAATCCCGCCTGCCGCGGCCCCTCCGACTCGTACGCAGGGCCGGCACACCGTGAAGGACAGACACGAGGTGCGGCGGCAGTGCACGGCGTCCCTGGTACTGGTGGATACGACGTGCGGTCGATGCAGGTGCGGTCGAGGGTGCGAGCGGGAGGCGGGAAACAAGCAGGGATTGCCGCGGATGAGAGCAGAGGGGAGGAGAGCCGCAGCGAGCGGGAGAGGTCGATGCGAAGTGAAGCCAAGCCGGTGCACGACATCGAGGTGCGGTCGGGGTGGGGATGCGGCGCGCGGCAGGACAAAACGAGTAGATCCGCGCGTCCCGTCGAGTCCTCGCCCCGCACCCCGCGCGACCTTGCTGCGCGCATCGACTCACCATCCCGCTCGAGTACCCCGCGCGCAGGACCCGCACGCCGCGAGGAACAGGCCGCTCTCGCCCGTGCGCTCTCGGGCACAACACGCGCGGTCGGTGTGGGTGTAGGTGTAGGTGCGGTCGAAGTCCAAGTCGAAGGGGGGAAAAGCATATCGGGCCTCGAGCCCGTAATCCACATTTTAGAAGTGTGCAGAGTATCTACGAGGGGCAGGATCAGCGTATGCTCACGCGCGAGACGAATCTGGAGAGGGATGGGTAGGTGAGAAGACGTACCGTACCGCACATTCTGTGCGCTGGGATAAGACAAGCACCGGCCGTCGAAGCGGGTGATTAGATAGATGCATCTGCATGTCGATGTTAGGTCCGCGGGAGAGCGGAGACGCTGGGAGTGGACGCACCGTGGTGGAAGAAGAATGGATGGATGAAGAAGGGAGGATCGATCCATCGGCTCTCGAGGCCGAGGTGCATCGAGCTGATTCCTCCTCGCTCCACGCTCCGCGCGCCTACGCCACCCCACGCCGCACATGCATACACGCGCACTGCACATCCTGGACTCCACGGATGGGCCCGTGCGGCGCAGCAGCGCGCCAATCGCGATCCAATATCTATCCCCAAGCCACCCTGCTTCGCCCGCTGATACGAGCCCCCGACGTCGACCTCGGCCTCGCTGCGAGCGCAAGCGCGTGAGTGAGCCTCCCCCACCCCACCCCCATCATCCACCTCCGTCCGAAGCCGCCCTCCGACACCGACTCGACTCCCCCGTGGATCGGGGGGATACAGCTGCGCGTGCATCGCTGGATTTCCGGATCGGGATCGGGGAGGGAAGGGAAGCAGTGCGCAATGCACAACGCACAACGGACGCGACATAAGAGTGCTGCGGGTACAGGAGTCGCGCCCGAGGTACATCTGGAGTGCGAAGATAGACGGAATCGGCGCGCGGGGGCGGAGGTGGGGCTGAGGGCGAAGGCGAAGGCGAACCGAATTAACTCGGAGTGCGGTCGAGAAGGAGGTCTGCTCCGTGTGGAAGGCAGGCGGCCGATTGCTGGTGGAACTCGGGCGGTGTAATCGACCATGGAAGACGCCCCTGCACGGAAGAGACGTTCGCGGAGTATCTACGAGCAGTAGGAAGGAGCAGGATCAGCATACGCGCGAGAGGGATGCACGCCCGAGGAGGGATGCGCGGCTGGGTAGGAAGACGTACCGTGCGCTTGACACAAAAACGGGCACGCCACGTCGGGGAGCGTGATGACGTAGAAGTGTCTGCACATGGATTTCAGGCTCGCAGGGGCGGGGGAACAGTGGGCGTACCATGGGGTCGAGATGGAATAAGGTCCTAAGGGGGATAGAGTGCAACGAGTAGGATAGAGTGCGATGAGGGGGATTGATTCGCGCCGCTCTTCAGTCTTCGCGATGAATCGAGCAGATCCCGTCGCGTCGTCGCAGATCGGCGAGGCACGTCGGCAAGGCTCTCAGCCTGGAAGAATCACAGCTGGTACGGGCACCCTGGCGCGCATGTGCTAGTATCGTCGTCCTGGGATTCCCACCGCAGGACAGCACTGAAAACATCCTACGAAAGAGGGTGGAGGTTAGACGTACGGATCCGGAATCACAAGGGTGTAGATGGAATACATACTAGTATTACTATTCCGCGTCGGATTATCCTTGTGAATGTCGTACATGGAAGAGCCAGCTGCGTCGCGGCAGCTGCGTTGCAGCGCGTCGCAGGCACCAAGGTGATCGTGCTCTAGCGGGCGTCCTTTGGTCCTCGTCGTCAGAGCCAAAGCTAGCCGCAGAGGGTCCCGGCTGTACTGGAGACGCTCGTACCCCCCGACGGCACCAGAGATCTGAGCCTTCGAAGCTTCACGCAGCCGTCTCCAAGTCGTCTCGAGAACATCTTGTCACATCCAAGTGCATTTCACTGCCAGTCGATTCTCGGTTGCGTGCACGAATGCTTTGGATATTTGGTAACTCATTCCAAGAAACCTGATGCAAGTGCTGAATTTTGGCCGCTGGAGGGCAGAATATTTCGCAAGTTACCGTGAATTGAAGACAGACAGCCGATTTGTGCGTGTTTAGCAATCATGATTTCTCGCTTAAGACGAATGTCCGATCCGTCCGAATAGGTCCGAATGTTCATGCCATCGTCCAGTCCAAGTCCAGTCCGGGAGGACTTTGAGCCTGTCTAATCCGGACTTGCGAACCGATTCACGTATGGAGCTGTCCATGTACCGACTCGATATATCTCACGCTTTTTTTCCTTGTTTTTTCTGATTTTCTTTTTTCGGTCCGCAGTTCAAATGGATTGCGGGCCCGAAATTCCAAATTCCAAGGCGACTTTCGGTTCAACGGAGCTCGAAGGTTCTTGCTCGAGCCCGTATCCAATACGTCGAGCAGGGTTTGATCTCATCCCTGCTGCACAGCCCTCCGTTCCCGACAGCCATTTCCAACATGACCGACTTTGGTCCTGTCGATGCATTGAGCGTCGAATTCGCGCCTCTGCACTGACCGTTTAATTATATTGGTCAGGGTATGTATTGTATCTGCCACCTCCATTTACTACCACAGAAACTTCAGATCGAAGTCAAACTTATCATTCTCTTGGTTCAAAAGGTTCGATAGCATACTTTGTGACCGAAATTTTGTGGGCGTGATTTATGTACGTATAATGCATGGCCTTTGGTGGTCTGCATTAGCCATTCTAGACCCTCGAACTACAGGAATGCGGGCATATATTAGTGCAACCCGAGGGTCGAGATAGCTGAAATTGTTCAAGGAACTCGAACGGAGCCCCACACAGAAATTATGGCTGAATGTTGATTGGAGAACGTTGCAAGCTGGATAGCGGGATTTTGGCAGCGGAATTATTCGGCTGTCCCTTGGGTGCTGTGTAGATGTCGATGAACTTGCCGTACTCGACGGAGTTGCGGAAAGGGCGTATTTCGCATTTTTCGGCGATCCCTTGGGTGTTGCGTAGATTCGATGAACTTCCCGTACTTACTCTATGGAGTTGCGGAAAGGGCATATTTCGCATTTTCGGCGATCCCTTGGGTGCTGCGTAGATGTCGATGAACTTCCCGTACTCTACGGAAAGGATATTTCGCATGTTTCGGCGATCCCTTGGGGTGCTGTGTAGATGTCGATGTCGATAACTCTACGGAGTTGCGGAAAAGGGCAATATTTCGCCTTTTTTCGGCCGATCTCAGTGATCAATAAATAGGCGCGCAGAGTGACTCCTCTTTGTTTCACCCACAGCGATCTTGACTCTTGCTTTTACTTACTCTCCATCTCCCCCTTTACGATGGCCACGCAACGCGGCCCACTGACCTATCTGGATCTCGTGAACGTCTGCGGCAACATGCGCGTCGGCCGCCCTTCTCCGATCCCGCACCCTGAGTTTGATTCAGAACACCTCGTGCCACTGTACCTCCACGACGCGCCAGACTCACCCGTCATCGGCCTCCTACGGCCGCAGATCATCGCGCTCCTCGCAGCCGAGAACCGGCGCGCCCCGGCGCAGCCCGTCTGGAGTGGCCCAGGCATCGACGGCGGCATCCCCGGGCTCCAGCGCGCGCAGCGCATCGGCTTCCACGCGTCGTTGGACACGCATGCCAAGCGCACAGTGGCGATGCGCGAGATGTGCGAGCGCTGGCGCGATGAGGGGCTATTCCCCGATATTATTGGGCCGAAGAAGTGGCGCGCGGAGATGTATCCCGTCTATCGCGATCCGTTTGGCGTGCACGACTATCCCAGCGGATCCGGCGCCGAAGCAGAGAAGGCTGATGGAGAGCTGAACTTCGCGTTCGAGATGGAGCGCGCGGCGTGTGCGCTCTTCGGGGTTGTCACCTACGGGGTACACATGAGCACGTACCAGGAGGTGCCGGTGGGTGACCGGGGTGAAAAGAGCCTGAGGTTGTGGATTCCCACGCGTGCGAGTACTAAATCAGTGTCCGTCTGGCTGGTGAACTTATCTTTGGACGCCCTATTGATTCATTCTTCCTTCCTTCTTCAGGTGGCCCGGATACCTCGACAACACGGTGGCTGGGGGCATACCCGCCGGAATGCCCGTATTCGAAGCGCTGGTCAAGGAGTGCATGGAGGAGGCGAGTCTCCCTGAAGAACTCGTCCGGGCGCACGTTCGGGCCGTCGGGTGTATTAGCTATTTTTTCAGGTACTGCTGCTCCGTGTTATTTTTTTATCACCCACCCAACTCTGATTCGCGCATCTCCGATAGAACCGCAAAGGGATGGCTCCAGCCCGAAGTCGAGTGCGTATTCATTACGCGGACGAGTCGACGGCCGTGTGGGGCTTGTGCTGATGTGAATGGTGTAAATCGCAGGTACACCTATGACATGGTCATCCCCCCCGGCGCCGATCCGACCCCATTCGAACCCAAGCCTCTCGACGGCGAAGTCGAGCGCTTCGATGTGCGTTTCCTTCCGTTCCATCACTTCCGCTAGGTTCTCTACTCGCCTCACCCTCACTGGGTCCCTGCCTCCTTTAGTTCCTAGACAAAGACCAAGTCGAGCAGGCGATGCGCGCCGGGCGGTTCAAGCCCAACTGTGCTGTTGGTCAGTAAACCACTGTTCTTTTTACTGATCCTTCCCCTCCCCCTCCCCCTCGCACCTTCTAATTCCGATCACTGATTCGACTTTACTCACTCTCCTCCCGCAGTCCTCATCGACCTGTTTCTCCGCCTGGGATATATCACACCGGACAACGAGCCCGATTTCTTGAGGATTGTGACGGGGCTACACACGCAGTTTGACTTTGAGCGGTGGTAGAACGACATAAACACGAGGTGCTCGCCCGGAGGAAGATGAGAAGACTATGAACGGCTGCAAAAGGAGGGAGACAACACAAACTCAGAAAGTGCGCCTATAGAATGTTCTAAATGAATTGTTGACGTTACGAATCACGACTTGCATTTGCATACCTGCCTGTCAGTGTCAGCTGTGTCGATCGAATGCTTGGCCTGAGTTGCAATTGGTGCGTGTCTGTCACACGAGCATTTTTCTCCAGGACAGGAGAAAGGATCGAAAAAATAGATGTGCGTTTAAACTTGGTGTGAACGGTGTCATTTCGAGAATTGTGAATCGCTCGTTGACCATGGGCTTCAGGGAAATGAGAGACCTACGTCTGTGACGCCGAGGAGTCCGTGATTTTCTTCAGGCAAGCTTGGAGCGCATATCCCCCCTAAATCCCAACCGATGCTTCTTTTTCTACGCCGCAATCTAATGCGTGACTAAAATAGCCCCGAATTCGAGCCATATGTACGCCTCGCGGCTACTATGCGGGTCCCGTTCTTTCCACCCTCCCACCAGCCATGCTCTTCACCGGCGCTGGCAAGCTGATACAAAACATCTACATCTTCACCTGGGACGCCTTTCTTGCCCTATATAACTTCGTCACCCCGAATAAGAAGGTTGGGGACGATCGTTCCGAAGGGTTGCCCGGGAGCGGGGGGAACGTGGCCGGCGTTCGTCGCCCCGAAGGAGGGCGATAGCAGGTCGGCGTGTCCGGCGCTGAACGCAATGGCGAATCATGGTATGTACCCCCCCTCGGTGGGCCAGTCCAACTAATCCCCTCATCTCCTCCCCTTCGGTTGCAGGATACTGCCGCATGGTCAGTCGGCCCTGCCTTCCTTCAAGACGCAAGTCAACGTCATGTCCGCTTAATTTCCCCTCAGACGGCCGAAACATCAAATTTACCGATATGACGACTACTATTCGGACGACGTTCAACTTTGCGCCGACGTTTTGTCTGTTTGTGCCGACGTTTATGGCGCAGCTGCTGAAAAAGAATTACAAAACGGTAGGTAGTCCCCTGACCCTGTGTTGATTTTTGGTTCTAAACCAGAATTACGCCGCAGGATACGTGCAATCTCGCCGACATCAGCATGCACAACGGGATTGAGCACGACGCGTCTTTGACCAGTATTTCTGTAATTCTCGTGCGCATGCAGTATTCTTGACGCATCATACTATGCAGGACAAGACTTCAAATACGACCCAGACCAAGGAAAGCCGTACATGCCTTTCATCGAAGAACTCCTCGCGTCCGCCACCGGCAAAGACAAAGAAGGAAATCCCCTGCTCACCGCGGCCGACTTGTCGCGCTACTCTGGGAAACGTCGCACCGAGGCGCGCGCGACGAATCCGGACTTCACGCTCGACACGTTCCATAAGATGTTCGGGAGCTCTAAGTAAGTGCATAACCGGTTCTGTGTTCATTTGCTTCATTCGGTGTAGTCGGGATTGTTTTGGCTTACTTGATGCATAGCTCCTCAACGTTGCTGACGATCTTCGGCGGCAAGATCGCGGATCTCGAGCCCTTTCTGACGGAGGAACGCCTCCCGGAAGGATGGGAGTCCCGTGTGCTGTCGCGCATGGGTCTGACCTTCCTCGCTTTCAACCGTACGGTGCTGTCGGTGGAGCGGGCGATCAAAGAAGGAGATGCGCCTATGATGGCCCAGGAGAACTCTTGACCGTTTGATTTTATGCTTGGAGAACAGTATCAGTACCGCCCGAGTCGTCGATTGTTGTGAATCTCTCTGTTCAGTCCTCTGTTCGTTATATCCACGTTGGATCCACCATTAAATTCCAGAGTTTCAATTGGGGTTTAAATCGGCTTTTTGCGGGGATGAAGTTCAACAACGGTTTTGCATGTCCAGACGGTGTGCATTGTCCTTGAAACAGGTCGACTATACCTCGGCGTTTGTGTAATGGTTACAGGAGCGCGGTGGGGTGCCACTTCGGTTGCAACCTAGAAGCAAGTTCGCGGGGGCTCCTGAGGCGGAATTGAAGCTGGGCGGCCAAGTAAGATGACATCGTTTGTATGGCTTCAGACAGAGAGTTGTAATTTTAAGATAGACAAGAGCGGTGGGGTGCTTCGCACCCCACTTCGGTTGAAACTTGGAAGCAAACCTGGCACGGAATAAGCTGGGCCAAAGCTAGGCGGCTAAGTAAGTAGATGACGTCGTTTGCATGATGGCTTCAGGCAGACACTCGTAATTTTAAAAGTAGTTGATGACTCAGACTCGAAGGGTGCGTAGTAGCACGCGCAAGTTGTCCTTTTTCGATTAAGCCCCTCCTGAAATTGTTACATGGCAGCGTTTTTCCAATGGATGTAAACTGCCTCTGCTCTTATTCCAACATACGTACATCGTATCAATCCGACCCATCAGATTTCAAAAGAACTTGAACGCTCTGGTATGGCGACCACCTGACGAGAGTGAAAAAAGTAACTTGTGAGAGCTAACTTTAACTTTGATCGCCCCTTTAACTTGGCGGGGCTAACTTTACTTTACTTTACGGTACTTTTCCCACGCTTGGCGAAACTAACTTGTTGACAGCTAACTTGTACGGTTCTGATGCAAGGACCAAGTAGATGCCTACCAGCACCTCAAGAGTACTCTGAACTCAGTAATTATCATTTTCATTCTGCCAGAGTGCCCGTGAGTGCTTGGGTATAAGTATACAGAGCGCGGGCTCTGTGAACTTTCTCGGAGCACGGCACATCTTCAGCAAGCGCAGCACATCAATGACATGTGTTGTGCTTTGGTGCGAAGCGCGATACCATAGAAATGTGCCGTGCACTTGGCAAATGGCAATGTGCTTATTCAGGGACAAGACACGTGGACATTTTTGTCCCGTTCCCTTCCTCTTTCCATCACCCGCCTCCCGCTCACGAAACGCGTAGACGCGCCACAAAAGCGTGTCAATATGCCAACAGCGCTCGTAAAATGCCCCAACCAACCGCCTCTTCTTTGATAGAATTTCCATACGTCGGCTGATCGCCATCCGTACCTACGTGCACCTCGTATGTGCGTCCCGACTGCTTACACTCACCTAATGACATGCTTCTTGCTCATATATTCATAGATCCTCCCCAATACACGCTTTTACGCATGCGCAGTCGAGCACCGTACCGGCGGTAGGTGCTGCTCCGGCAGAGTAGCCTCAGGACTTCAATTTGTTCCCACTGGTGATCAACTCTTCCGATATTTCTTTGGGTCAGGATACTTTCAACTGGGATCTATTCCTTGAAAGTAGTGCAGTGTCAATCAACATACTCCAAGCAGCTGCCGGTGAGTTTCAGAACAATTTCTCGCAGTGTGAGATTGAACTTGGTTCGGTTGCGGCTCCGACTTCAATACACTGGTTCCGTCGGTCAGAGCCTTTTCAAGACTTGCTGGGTCTATTTGGAGTGTCTTCTACGCCGTCGAATGACCTATCTCTTCTTTCATCGTTGTCAAACGAGTTCTTGGTAAGCACTTGTTTTTCTCTATGGCTGAGGCAATCTAGTACTAGACCGCTTCAAGCGAGGGCCAGTTGGCTCCGAAAAAACCTTTTTGCAACCATCCACATCGGCCGTATTTTCGACTGGGAGGTACCTACTTCTTATTTATCCTCAGGGTGGGAAAGCGGATAAGTATGATAAAAAAACAAGCATGCCTCTTGTTTCATTCAGCTACCCACATCATTGATACAAAGAACATCCGGGCTTGTCCTAAAATGTGCAACCATTACCTGTAAGGTGCTGTAGGGTGTGGAAAGCCGAAGCACTAGTTGCCGGAAAATGAATGATTCAGATACAGGTGAGGGGGAACAAGATCTAGACTTGTTTCAGTTTACTCATTCACACCTACTTAACCTTTACTTACCGTTACTTGAAGCTACTTGAAGTTACTTACCGCTAACTTGCCCACCTAAGTTCGATCAGCCAAAGTAACTTATGCCATCAGATGGCATCAGTTGCCGCCAAGTTCGCCTGTTCGCTTACAAGTTACTTTTGAACCAGTGAGTAATGAACATAATGGATGAAAACACAACTAAAAGGTTCATTTGGAGCACTATCTAGGGTATATTACACCATATTGAGTCGAGGACTCTACTCTACTCAGTACCGTACTGTAAGGTTCGCACAGCCGTCGCCCCACTTGTAAGCTGCTCCACAGGCTGAGGGGGAGCTTGAAACAGGAATAATGGCTGTAAATATTGTGGAGTACTGCGGCCATTCCTGTGTGCTGTTTCTGCTTGCTTCTCCCCAGATATCCTGACGAGGATTATTCAGGCACTGCACCGTATGCGGTCCAGGGGTATTTCCGAGGACGTTGCAGCAATGCAGGGTTTGGGATATGTTCCGGACGGAAGCAAAAGTTCCACAGAATGCTAAAAATCACCAGAGGTATGCAGAAAGTTGTCGGCTCGTGGTGGAAGGAAAAATAATAATTGAGTGATTGGCGCGGTCACATGTAAGGACGCGAAACGAGTGATCCACGGACATTCGTGTTGTTGTCATTCATTTGTTCCATCCACAAAGCAAAGCCTTCACATAGTGGTTGATTTTGCATATTACCTAGACGAAAATTGAGCAACATGAAGCAGTGGCTTCAAAGACGGCAAGTGGCAAGGCAAGTGGGCTATGCCAGTAGATGCGCAGGCCAGATAAGCTCGACATTAGCTCAATTATTTGCTAGAAGCTCGAGCCACACTCATGATTCTGGTGAATTTCAGCTCTATACTCGATGCTACTTACTGTTACTTGCCGTTACTTAAGTTAACGTGCCCCGCCAAGTTCGATCAGACAAAGTAACTTATGCCATCAGATGGCATCAAATCCCGCCAAGTTCGTCAAGGAATAGTCGCGAGAGCGTGAATTGGCACTTGGCATGACCTCACAAAGCTGAAATAGATCCTGGGGGTACCTAGTACACATATAACTTGAAGTTACTTAAGTTACTTGCAAGTTACTTACAAGTTACTTAAGTTACTTACAAGTAACTTTGTTGTACTTTACTTTACTTGTCTGCCACAAGTAAAGTAAAGTTAGTTTTGTAAGGCTAAGTTAGTTTGTCTAAGTAACTTTGTTAATCATCCCACCTGACCAGTTCATCACCGCCACCACTGTTGGTCTTATCATCGCAATATCCATGGTGTGTCTGCTATGGTCAGCAAAACCTGAAGTTCATGGTTTAACTCGGTACGAAGCACGCATTTTCCGCATCAGACCGCCTAGTATTGACTAACTGCCAGATTCAGACACTTGTTTACACATTTTATCAGCTACTCAACACAGGTGCCACACTCCTTGCCATGTTTTACACATCTAGCGGACGGCTTGCTTAAACATCAAACGGACCGGCAGGCACTGTCAGTTCGGAGCTAGTCTCCCCTGGTCAGACACTTCAACCAGAAAAAAAACGCGTACCTCGTTTGGTTGAGTTTGGAGCAATTTGAGTCGGTCCGAGTCTGACAAGGTGAAGTCAAGTTTCGTGTATGACAAAATCCAAACAAAACTGGCGTTCGGAACTCCTCAACTCGACTCATCACCCAATCATCACCTTATCAACCTCACCTTGCCATTTTTTACTGCCCGCGTTTCCAAGGTGAACGTTGAGAGCAGGTTCAGATTTGGCCTCCTCATTGGCACTGTCAGATTTGACTCGGATAGCTGTATTGAAATGTTGTCAACACGGTACTGTACTTTTTTCCTTCAAATCGGTAGTCACGTGTCACGCACCCCTCTATCGATCACGAAATTCGGTCGGGGTCACGCGTCACTCGGGCCTCTGTCGAACCTCCAAGCGGTCACGCAGGTCCCCAAACTGCCCAAAAAGTGCAAAAAAGACGAAATTTTCGGTTCAAATGCTGAAATTTGGGAGTGTCACGCAAAAATTCGGCCCGCTGCCGAAATGTCCAATACTGTAGACTTTCGAGAGGAGGAGGAGGAGCGAGGCACGGGAGCGAAGCGACCGTGCCGAGCGACGACGACGACGAAAGGGATGAGTGCTGGGGGGCGACAGATGTGTTGGGATACCACGACGTTAAAGGATGCTCAACGTTTCGTCTGAAAGACTCATCAGGTGGCGTCTGATCCCATGTATTACGGCGGTGTTTGTTCTGGTAAACAAACCGGCCGGCATGGGATCCGCGGAATCTTTTGGACTCAACGCTTCCTCCATGCCGTCTCAGCGTACCAACTAGATCTGCACCCCGCGGGCCCAGCGCGCCACAAGGTGTTTTACGAAATAGGTGGGAGAATTCTCTGACTTTAACAGAGGGGATTAGAGCACAACAGCCTTGGAGACCCAGTCAAGGGTAGGAAGGGAGGTCTGAAGTGCGGCAGTCATCCTCGAGATCCCCGGTCAAGGGTAGAAAAAGGAGGTATGTGCTGTAATCCCCAATGGTCTTACTCGGAACTCGTTAGAGCTCAACAAGGTTGAACGGTTAGGTCAAATAAATAGTATTGCTGAGTGAAGAACAAGAATTTTTTAAGACTCTGAATTTTTTCGAATCCGAAGGCACGCGCCGAAGCGGCGCATGTCAAGGATTGAGAAAAAAGAGCATTAAACGTTCTCCGCTAGCCGCACGTGATACGCTTCGAGCGTGTCACGGTTAACTGTGTTAAGCCGGTCACCCAACGAGAATGGTTTTTTTGAAGGATGCCATGAACCTGAAATTGGGGTAGCCAGTCCCTAGGTCATTCCAGGCATCCCCCAGTTCTCGCCAAATTGGTTGGAGGTCAACTCCGTCCCAAGTCGGATTATGGGTGAGCTTGAGGACATGTAGGTCGCAGTCATCATCTGAGTTTTTAGGCTCAGCTGAATTAAGCGCCCGAGGGCGCTCGACTTTGTACCGAATTTCATCAAAGACAGACCGAAGCCATCTCCCTGGGTAACCGCGTTCGCGTAGTCGTTTTACAAAACTCCGTGCGTATTTTTAGAAAATCTGCCTCGTTGGAGCAAAGTCGTATGTAGCGGATCAGCTCACCTTTAACCCAAGCGTGCTTGGAATCAAGGGAGTGGCACGAGCGCCAGGGGATATAGAGGTAGGCATTTAGAGCCTTTTGATATACGTTCGTCGTTATGCGCTGACGCGGGCAGAACACCGGTGACGTGGGGTCAAACTCCAATGACACTTGTACATCTAGGAAGGGTAGGTGCTGCTGAGACACCGTCCACTCCATCTTCATGCTTGGATGGAGTGACCCGAAGCGGTCCTGGAACCGTTGGACGTCCTCACGCGTGCCTTTGATGATAGCAAAAGTATCATCAATGAAGTGCTTATAAAAGAGGATAATGTCCTTCAGTTCAAGGAGTGCGACGTCTTCGTATTTAGCGAGGAAGAGGTTGGCATAGGACGGAGCCGTTGCCGTTCCCATCGCGGTGCCAATTACTTGACGGTATGTTTTATCAGCGAATTGGACATAGTTGAACTTCAGGATGAGGCGTAGCAGCAGGACAACCAGCTGTTTCCGACTTGTGAAGTTCAGGCTCGAGGCCTCCTCATATGAGTTGAACATCATATTGGAGGTGTGGAGAATGGAGGCGATGTTCGCAATCCCATCATCCATAGGGATGTTAGGGTACATCGCAACGACGTCTCCGGTGACGAGCCAAATGTCTTCCCCAGGGGGTAGCATCAATCCTAGGATTTCGCGACAGAAAATTTTCGAGTCGGGAAGGATCCAGGGAAAACTCCTTGAGGAGGGGTTTAATTGGTAGTCAACCCACACTGAAGCATTCGCCAGCAGGTATCAAATGTCGGGACGATAGGGCGCCCGGACAGTGGGAGTTTATGGATCTTCGGGATGACCTTGAGAACCGGTACCTTGTCCCGTTTCTCGCGAATCGGTTGCATTAGCCACTTGTACTGTTGTTTTGTAACGAGGGGCTCCGCCTTTTTGACAATGTCCCGCAGCGTTGCAATAAGGGCTATGTGGAATGGTTCTTCCTCCACGTAGGAGTCATTCTGAAGAAGTTTAAGTCCGGTGTTGTGATACCATTCGGAGGTGACTAGGCAAAGTCCCAGATTTTTGTCAGCAGGGACAGCGAGGACGCTGTTGTCTGCCAGCAGTTGGAGTAGAGCCTTGAGTTCCGTGTGGTCAACGTTGGGACGTATACGGACAGCCTGCCTGCTGAGCACTTTGAGTTCAATTCGGTCTCGCATTTTGGACAGTGCGGACTCGACGACGTCGATTAAAGCGGTCCCTTTGGCATCGGGGTTGGGGATGTGGAAGCGTGGCACAAAGCGTGGTTGACCACGTTCCCGAATCTCTCCGCTAAGAAGCTTATCGATGGGCATGTATTTCTTATTTTTGGCTGTGTCTTT
Organism: Mycena olivaceomarginata; assembly: GCA_029378375.1. NCBI lineage: Eukaryota > Fungi > Basidiomycota > Agaricomycetes > Agaricales > Mycenaceae > Mycena > Mycena olivaceomarginata. The sequence goes on along the minus strand of JARKIC010000362.1, from coordinate 110,951 downwards.
ATCCTTGGTGTTCTTCTCGATGCGGAGGCGAAGTCGACGGCTAAAGTCATCGACCGCCTCGAGCACGGGTACGACCTCGGTTGGGCGAGGTCATGGCGTGAACTTGGGATTCAGAGCAAGTAATAATGTTTGCTCAGGTGTGAGCGTAACATCCGTTAAGTTGTGGAAAGCGCGATTGCGGATGCGCGTATCAAAATATAACGGAGTCATGGTACAAATTACAAATTTGGTGCGCGTATAATCTGAAGTACTAGCGGCAAAGAACAGGTCTGGGTAGGAGTCAGGACGATGGTAATGGAACTGTCCGCCCAGAAGACTCACCCAAGAAGTAGCGTCTAGTGGGGGCGGGTCAACGGCGTTGGTGTTCATGGGGAGTCGCTGTCCGGCGTCTCCTCCATGGCCTTGCCCTTCCCTTTCCCCTTGCTCGACGACGACCCCCCTCACTTTGCGCCGCCTCCGTTTGCGCGGTTCCTGCTGGTTTCGCCCTCGGGCTCGACGTCGACGCCTTGGCCGCCTGAGCGGGCTTCGGTTTCGGTTTTGTCTTCGGGTCTCTGTTCTTCGGTTCCGACTTCTTCGTCGAGGACGACGATGAGGTGTTCTTCGGAGCCGAGGAGGACGACGGGCAGGAATGCTCTTCTTGATAGTGTCGAGGAGTGCGGGGACTACCATCGAGCACGGTGAAATTAGCATAAGTTACAATGGGTGCGAAGGGAGGAGGGGACGTACGCTGGGTAGCGAACTGTCTTTTAATCTCCTCGCCGATCATATCCGTAACGGGTTTTCGTCGCATCCGTCATTTCAGCGTCTGCGCAAGCGTTCGCAAGGGTGACAGCTTTCGCCTCCTTCTGCGCGCTGGTCTTCATGAGCTTAGCGGTGAAGTCGATGGCCGATTCCTCGAGTTCGCGCAAAAACGCGGACTTGAGCATGGCGATGGCGATTTCGTAGCGATCGATATCTTCGAAGCCTGACATGTGCACAACGTTCTGGCAGTACGCGGTGAGGTCTGCTGCGAAGCGGTCTGCACACGCGCCGGCGTTGGTCAGCTGTCTGCAGTGTTCCACCTGGACGGAGTAGACCGTCGAGAGGAGTGCGGTAACAGCGACGTGAGCGGCGGTGAGGCTTTCGTTGGCAGCCCTAAGCGCCATCGTAACCCGCGGGTCCTCGTCTACGCCGGGCGCAGACTTGACGAGCTGGTACGAGGGGAGCTTCAGGTGGTTGGTGACCACCGTGGGCGTGCCACCGCTAGAGCTCAGGGCAAACCCGTTGCTTGTCGCGGTTGCCCTCTGGAGCGAGCTTTGCGCACCCTTGTAGTCATTAAGACTCTTTAGGTGGATTTCCGCGAAGCTCGACACCATATGAGGCGACAGTATGGCGTGTTTTCCGGCGACGAGGTCATTGTAAATGCCCTGCCACACGGTGCCGTACTGGTCGGTCGAGACGACCTTGGGAGCAGAGGACGCGTTGCCAGAGGCAAATGTCGTGCTCGGCAGGGTGCCGTCCGAGTAAAAGGTTGCGGTGGGAATGCTGCCACCTGCGGTGTCTTCGCGTCTGCGTTTCAGCGCCGACACGTCCGTGGACACAGCGTTCGGGGCCATGGGAGCGAGTTACTGGGCGGGAGAGTACACGAGAAAAGGCGAGCGAGCGGGTGCGAAGAACGGGTGAGCGAGCGAGCAGAAGTCGTGACGTGGCTGAGTGACAAACACGCGGCGAGCGGCGAGACGGCGAGTTCGGCAAGTAGCTGCCGAAATGTCCAATACTGTAGACTTTCAACCAAAGGTTCAGTGACAGGTGACACCCAACTTTTTTTGATGTGTGCAAAAATCACCTTAATTCAAAAGAAAATTTTCGGGTCTTCTCGGAAGAGAAAAAATCTAAAAAAATAGTGAACCTTTGGTTGAAAGTCTACAGTAGGTAAAATGGGTCACGCGTCACACCCCCTGTCGATTTGAATGAAAAAGTACAGTACTTTAGCATTACAAGACCGGATCACGTGTTCAGCTCACGCGCTTGGGTCGCTCAAACACAACCACACATGATCAAAGTGGGATGTTTACCTGACCTGCTTGTTCTACCAGACATGAATAAATGAAAAATGAGTCCAGGCTCAATAAGTATGAAGGAATGTGGAATGTTGTCGCAATTTAACAGAAGGCAGCTTGTTGGAATCCTCATCAATTAATATGTGTCTACTTCTGCAATCTTGGATATCTTTCTTCATTCACCAATTGAAGATTGGGCATGCAAAGTGAGCTACATAAAAGCCTCCTAGTGAAATTTCTCAACAGCCAAGACCCTAGCATCAGTTTCAGCTACATCCCTGGCCTGGAATGATCGCTCAAACAGCGGTCGGGCTGCCTTCCAATGAGCAATTGCATCTGAGATGTGTCCATGCCCCTTTGCAAGATCTCCGAGACGCATCATACATTGTGCCCGGCTGCGATGCACATCCATATAGGTGAATCCTTCCAGGGCCACTATATAGAGACTAGTGGCTGTATGCTCATCCTCATTGATAATGAACATGTCCCCCAGAAAGAGGAGCGCCTTGTGAAGTTCCAATCTTGCTTTAGATTTATTAGCCAATCCGCAGTATACAACTGGCCATCTGGATTGCCAGTCAGAGGTTGGCCAAGCCCTGATATCGGCAAGTCGTTCCAAACAATACAATTCAATCTGATTTTGTAAGGCAGAATGGAGGCATTCCTGAAGTTTGGCCTGTGCCAAGTCAAACTTCCCCTCTCTGAGCTCTACTTCTGCTTCAAGCATACTACAAAATATGATTTTCGCTCGAAAAGCATAATTCTTTAAAATATTCTTTGCTTTCTTCAAATTTTGGTGCACATCTTCTGCATCCCTTCCGATCTTTGTGTCAATCTGGGCAATATTCATAATCGCTAATGCATAAGAAGAACAAACACAGTCAGGAGAATGGGTTTGAATGATATGGCTGTAAGTGCTTCTGGCTTGACCATATTCTGATTTCAGGAGAAGGTTTTCTCCCTGGGCCATAGCCATTGCATGATCCAGACATCCTCCAGAAATGCCACAAATACCCAGAACATTTGACCCACTGTGGAGCAAGGTCATGCTTTGTCTAAAGTCCCCAAGATGTGTAAAGCACACAGCTTCAAGCAAGAGACATTTTGCCTCTGCGTGCATATTTACTGATAATTTTGAGAGCCTTCGCCCCTCAGTGGCACACACCTGGGCAGCATAACAATCTCCAACCATGTACTTGAGCCAAGCAATATTCCTCAACACATTACCCTGTTCGTTTATGTCTCCAGACAACTTGGATAATTCCAGGGCCTTGTGAAGAAAATACGTAGGTTTAGATAAATCCAATCCAAAGCACAACAAATAGTGTCCTGCTGCCTGATAGAATTTGGCTAGAAACCATGGAGTGTCTGAGACAAGAAATATCATTCAAAAAGAGGAAACTCACAGCCAAGAAGAGGGTTGTCAACACATTCAAGAAGAGGTATTGCTTGGGTTATCATTGTTTTCCCGATCAACCAATGGATAATATTGGTCTGACAAAGCTTCATCTGACAAAACTTCAATGGTGAAGTGTATATCCAGCTGTGGATCACACAGCCTAGCCAAAATCGGCCGAATATAGTGCATCAACCTTGTATAACTACGTTCCAGTGACTCTGTTAAACGAGTTTAGGGAAAATGTGCAATAGATTGTGTCTGCAAGATTTGAAGCACCATCATGTAAGCCCTGTTGCAAGACCTCTTGCAAATTTCCTAGATTTAAAGTGATCTGATTGACCACCGGCTGTAACTGCTCCCCATTATATTTTCGATATAGCTCCAAAAGTGCATAGAAGTGGTTGCGAAGACATTGTATGAGGAACTGGGAGGGGGGCAAGAACTGCTGGATATGTTCTCTCAAAGGTACCAACAACTTAAGTTGCTTGTTGCCATCTTGATATGCCAAGGAGGTGGCCAGTAAAGCACTTTTGCAACTAAGGATGTTGGGAATTCCAAAATTGCTTTGGACTAGTTGAGTATCAGATAGGCCATCTAGGAGGATTGAGAGAAGGCCCAACAATTGCTTGCTGTCAGGGGTGAGGCGGGGGCTTGAAAGAGAGAAACTGATAGATGCATCTAAATTTGACTTTCAGTCATACCCCATAGACAGCAGGGCAGTTTTTTCTGTTTCCCACCGAGTCAAGACATTTGACAAGCCCTCATAATTTGACAAATGAGCAATGAGATCTACGGCCAAGGGCATATTATCTGTGAATTGGAGGATTTGATGTATGTCTTCATTTGTATAGGCATTATCTGTAATATCCATAAAGGTTTGTTGTGCAGCTTCACCAGAGAGTGGTTGGAGAGGCACCAGAAATGGGTGTGTCCAGTGGACTTTGGCTGGCCTCTCAGCCCCTCGCATTGTGATCTGTTGGATATCAGTACAAGCAAATTGAACCGGCTGTTGGACATACTATCAATGCCAGATGTTCAACTTCTGTGAGCAGAGAAAGAAACTCCTCAACTCCACATCGTGACTTTAGTGGTTCCCACACTGTTTCTAGGTTGTCCAGAATCAGAAGAGGACAGTGGCTGCCTGGAAAAATACTGGACAACAGCTTTGGTAAGATCTTTCCCAGGATCCAGTCCAATATGTAATCCAATGAGTGCAACAAGATCAACACTGCTAGTCGCAGATTCTGCACTGATAAAAAACCTGCATTCGTAACTTGCAGAAGTATCTGGATGATGGAGGACTGCTCTTGCAAGGCTTGTCTTGCCCATTCCACCTCCTCCTCCGAGAATAGCTATTCTGGGTGACTGGTGGCAAAGCATTTTCACAATATGGTCCAACTCTGATTCACGACCATAGAAGATCTTGGGCATTGCGGGTAACATTGAAAATGAACTTGAGCTTCGAGAAGTCATCAGACACAGCTGAGCCATTTAACAAATATTTACCTATTTTTGGATTCATTGGAACCCAGATAGATCTGGCCCTGAATTATTCAGGTGGGCAACATGTCAAATGTGTACATACTGATGACCCATCTGAGCTTGTATTACCATCGGATAGTGTATGGATCAATTCGAGCAATTCTTGGTGCATCAGCTCGGTTGCCTTCTTCATTTCACCGATGTCATTGAAGATTGCGGGTCCTGTAGTAATCTAAGGCCACTTAGTTGATTCCCACAAAATACTACCAGACCATACTCCAAAGACCTCTACTGCCTGGTCCAATCCTGCACAACAATCTTGAGTAGACTCTGCATCTCATTGTTCTGGAACAGGTGCTTGATCTTGTGTCTATCCTGTTGTACTTCAAGAAATATATATGTCTTGTGAAGAGTCCTAAGCGAGAATTTCATGAACAAGTCTCCCTTAAGTAGACCCAAACATACTCCATAAACTTTCCAAGGCTGTCCAGCATTGCGGGAGGGTAGCGATCCAACGGGTTCAGACTTGAGATGGAGGGTAATAATTGCATACACCACATCGTGAATGTTCTCCATCAGCTGAGTACATTTGCTTTTATTTCTTTTGATATTCTATCTCATCCAACTAATAAGTTACTTGATCGTCCATGTTTGGAATTTCATACCTGGACTATTTGAAGCAGGGATTCAATGGTATTTGAGATAGGTTGAACAAATGGAGGGCCAAAAGCATCATTGAGCTCCTTAAGCAGTGTTACAGCCGGAGTCAACCGTGCAATAATGTTGTCAAGGCCTATGTCTGCGATAGCAGTTTGGCGGAGCATTTTTGGGATGCGGGGATGAAGCAGTCTGATCTTATATACCCGCAGTAAGCCATGTTCCGTTTCCTCACTCGGTAATAGCAGAAGACCCCGGATGTTCGTGCAAGGTCGGCAGGATCCACATATCTAACTGGAGATAATAGAACTCGGTGAGTCAACGGTGAGCGCAAGAAACTCCGGGCTCCAAATCAGTCAGCAGGCCGACAACAGCGGGCAGTGATTCGAAAGTCGGTCCAAACGAGTCAACGGTGAGTGCAAGAAACTCGGGTTCCAAATCAGTAAGCAGGCCGACAACAGCGGGCAAGTGACTCGAAAGTCGGTCCAAACGAGGTTAACGGTGAATGCAAAAGCCCGGGGGTTCCAAATCAGTCAGCAAGGCGACAACAACGGGCAAGTGACTCGAAAGTCGGTAGAAAGAGTACCCATATTGGTTCTGCGCTGAGCCATTTTTGTTACACCACATACACCACAACTATTTCGGCCTCTTGATTAAAGCCTATTCAATGAGTACCCGGCAGATGCACCCCGGACGAGCATAGGAAACAAGTACGGGGGGGGGTAGTGCTTCGAAACCCAAGTATAAGCCTTTATAAGCTGGAAACACTCACGAGAATGCAAAGACATAAAACCAGTTACCATGTAGGTCAGTAAGGGCATCATTTTGAATAGCGAACGCCAGTTCCAGGAATTTGTCCAACCCGATAGTGTCGGATCTCATGTGGGGCGTCGAATGTCGTCACCAGCACCGGCACCGCTTCAAATAAAAGCTCGTTGAGCCATACTTTGTACAGAAAACTGACGGGTATGCGAGAAGGAAAAAAAAAATCAAGCACTTGGCCGTCTTCAGGCACCCAAGTCCCCGCGGCTATTCACGTTAATAGGACCGTACGCTCTCCTGCGTGAATGATCGTTAACGTCGGTGTGTTAATCCAGCAGCCAGCTCTAGCCGCAGGATAAGGTGTTTGTCCAGCAAATACAGAGGAGCTTTGAACCATAGCGAGGGAACCAACGGCAGCAGGCAAATATCGCTTCCAGTTCAGGGATCAGGATGTACATGTAATTAATTTCGTCGATCCTTTGTAAGAGGACCAAGCACTCAGAATCACGGACCTAAAGAGAATGATGAGTCTTGACGACTGCCACCAGGCTCGAGTCTTCCAGAACATAGAGGGAATCTCAAAGCTTGCGAAATACTTAACAACATTCTGTGTGTGTATGAACGAACCGGGTCGGAGATGAGAGAGTAGGCCGACCGCAAAGCTCATCACTCCTAGTTTCGCGTAGACAGACGCTACAAACAAATGAACCTCGTACCTCGGTAGTTTGTACATAACTCCTGCCATCGAGATTTTTTTCCCGGGCATACAAGGCGGGGCAGGCAAGTTTGAGGGCCATTTCAGTCAGAGACTCGGATGGGCGCAGAAGGGTGCCACCTTGGTTGCTTTAAGTTTGCTTCCGTCGTCGAGGTCCAGGTACCGCTAGTATAAGAATCTCAGCATCAGTGGTGTCAAATTTGAATCGTTATTTGACAATGATGACGAGAACGACATGGAAAGTCTTATTTTTTTTACTTAATGACTCAAAATGGATAGGTATGTACAACTGAGAACTTGCCCAGGCCTGAGGGGGGTTGACATTATCCACAATTCCGAGTGTCGACGTCACGAGCACGACTTACGATGCATCGTGTAAGTACTCTCTGGGACGTGCCGTTTTGATGTGACCATTCGAAATAAGCGACGAATCCCACGGTTGTAGGGGCCGATAAGCACAAAAGCGCTAGAAGCGCCATAAGCGCATAAGCGCAAGTGTACTTTGAAGTCCCCTAATTTCTTCGGCGGATCCAAGTGCAGATACTTCTAGATTAGCCACAGACAAAAGCGTGGTGGTGGATATCTTTGACGAGCAATTTACGGAGGCGGACGACGAGGCAAAGCAGTGTGTTCGAGTTGACTTTCCAGTGGAGCCAATTTGAATCATTTTTCACTAGGGAAAACTTTTGGAGAGTCGTCTTCGTTGACTGTACCAGTAGCCGTCCATATCACTATTACGCCCGGGAACTGATGGTATCCGGCGCAGGTTTGGAACCACGCAGCGTTGTGCGGGATTTGCGAGACCGCTTCACACAGAAGAACGATGTCGCGAAATCACAGGGGTAACACGCTGTATCACTGCCAAGATAATTGAAAAGAACTTGTTGACTACTGGATCTAGTGCAGTCTCTGCGATAGTAAGAGGAACTTCAGGAAAACGGAGCATAAAGGCATAAATATGGCTCTGACTTTCGGATGTTGCATTGTTCAGAAACTCACCGCGTGTCGAGTTGCGCGGGAGGATGAGACAAAGTAAAACCTTTCCTTATATACTTGTTCATTCTACATTTTGGTAAATCGTATGTCGCCACGAATTAGGAAGCTCAGACCAACAACTCAAACCAATAATCATCAACCCTTCATTCAGGGCGTGTACCGAAATCCTGTCAACTCGTCATGAAGAAACGAAAGAAGATAGAGGAAGCACTTACCCCTCGCCAAATCATACTTCCCTACCTCCTCTGCGTCTCCTCCTTCCATGTGCTCCGGCATTCCCAGCTCATTCTTATTGCGGCGTGCATTCTCATAACGGTAGTACGCAGCCATGAAAAGCGTGAGGATGAGCCCGAGGGCGGAGAACGCAATGTTCGTAGACGTGCCCTGTGTGTGATGAGTACATGTGAGTACGAGTCAGCTACGTGAAACAAACGCACCTTAACAAACTTCGGCCCCTCTCCGCTCGGAAACAAGAATGCTGCCAGAACAGAGAGGCACTGCCCAACGGCGTTCAGCATTCCAAGCGAGGCGGCGCGCTGGGATTGGGAGGCAGTGTTGCCGGTTTGCCACGATATTATTAGAGGAATGTTCGCATCTATCCAAAAACAAATCAACGTCCACCGTCAGTCACTCAAAATAGATACGAGAAGAAGAAATGTAATATGAGGGGAGGAAATAATAATACGAGAGCGAGGGAAAGGGGAGAGAAAATGGTGGATGGAGGCAATAGAGAACAGAACATAACTCACAGCCCGCCCGTAACAATACAAATACACCCGAAATACCTCGCATGTAGATCGCTATAAGTGGGTGCCCACCGCGGGGACAGCGAGAAGGATAGCCCATCCCACAATGGCTATGCTGAACACGATAGCGACGGGAATGCCCCGGGTTTGGCGGGCGTCGGAGTAGGCTGACATAAGGAGCATGAAGACGAGGGCGACGACGTAGGGCGGGGACGGTTAATAGCTGCGCATTAGCATCAGAGTACCCGAGGCCTTTAACGATGGTGGGGAGGAATCCTGTCACGGAGCCGAGGCCACTGTTGCGGACATTGAGTCATCGCTGGACAGAATACACGGAGAGAGAAAGGAACGCGCACCAGATCATACACGAATAGATCACCGAGACCACGTATGTCTTCCAATCTAGCAGCGCCCTCTTCACAGCCTTCCAATCCACGCCGGTGTGCCCCTCGCCCAGCCCCAGACCCTTCCCCCACGTGGCGGGTATTAAGCCGCGTGAGTGCAAGGGTGCGCTCGTCTTCGGAGAGGTAGGACGAAGTTTGGGGGCGCGAGGGAAGGCAGAAGAATACGATGAAGGCGAGGGCGAAAAGAGGGGATACCTTCGATGAGGAAGAGGATACGCCATGGAGTCATGCGGGGGTGAGTAATGGAGGAGACGCCGTAAGAGATCAGGCCCCCGAATCTGCTTGCCATGATAATGACGGGGAAACGGAATAAATTTAGAGGAAAGGGACGCACGCTCCAGCAACGCTCCCCGCGCTGATGAACAGCCCAATTCGCTTCGACAGCTCGTCAGGGAGGTACCAATACGTGAGATACAGCCCCATCGACTGCCCGAACAGCGACTCGCCCACGCCGACGAAGAGGCGGCTGACGTAGAGCGCGGCGGGGGAGAAGGTTGCAGCTTGGCAGGTTGCGGCGATGGACCAGATGAGGGCGCCGATAGAGATGGCGGTGGACGGGAGTATCGCTTTTGCAAGAAGCGTGCCGGGGACGGATAGCAGAATGTAGGTTACTGGGGATGTGATGTGAGGAACGGGCAAAACAAAGACGACACAACGCACTGTAAAAGCAGGACAAGGCAAGGCTGTAGTTCGTGTCGGATCCTCTCAGCACAGTAGCCTGGAGGACCTTGAAGACGGGCACTGGAGGAATGTGAGTTTTTTTATCGAGGACACGACACTGAGCACGCGACTAACTTTCCCAGATTCCCGCGGTCCAGATATGCGCTCAAGTAAAGCAATACAGCAAGAGGAAGGATCACAATATCTGTATCAGCGCTGCGTCAGTTACGTAGTTTGCGAGGCGAAAAAGCACCAGTACGCACCAAGCTTGAAAAGAAGACGCCTCTCCGCCCTGCTAGTTTCGATCTTGTGGTCGAGGCCGGTCGTACTTGCGGCATACGAAGTCGAGCCCTTCTCCGCATCCGTGCCAGTGGTGTTGGTCTCCGTCTTATGGATGGGTTGACCCTCCGAGTTGTCATCGACGTTCTCAAAGCGCGCTTCTTTCCCGGGCTTTTCCGCGTCCATATCTGTACACGCTGAAGTGGGGAGGGAGGGGGAAGCAGAGGAAGCGCTGCACTTTGGATATGAATAAAACAGAGCAGCGCGCCGTCCATAGTGCCGTCCGGGGGATAAGGAGGATAGCTCAATATAACTGGACGTGGGCGCACGGAGGGTCAAGTTATGTCGGCCGAAAGAAAGGGAACGGGCGGAGATCAGGACGTTGCTATGGAGTGGGGACAAGATAAATTGCTCGGCTAGGTCACCTTTCGGCCGAGTTGTAGCGACAATACATCTGGGCTCGGTATCTATCAGCCCCACATTTTCGATCCAAAATGATGATTGTCATTTCAAACTTGGTTTGGCGTGCTCCAGATCGGTTCGCAGACTAAGTTGGGCGCGTGTACGTGACATTTAAGAGAGGGAAGCTCGAGTGCACGGGACACAGGCTGGATGGAGTCGCGCTGGAAAGCTCCAAGAAGGTAGTAGACGACAGAGCTTAAAGATGTGGATAAATCCAAGAGACCCGAAAAGAATCGTGCAAAGAACCGAACGCGACAGCGTTCTGCTGGAGAACATGGTCGGGAGCAAGAGAGATTTGATCTCCGACATCCCGCTCCTACTTACACAAACCCTGTCTTCTCGATCACTCGTGCCTCGCCATCCAATTGGCGAGACTCCCGCGAGAGATTGGAAAAAGATGATGGTTTTCTGATGGCCGAGATCGGAACTTCAGGTGGGCCATTGTATTCAAATATACAAGACATGCCTTCGCTTCGCTCCGGCATAGGTGTAGACTCTGCAGCATGTCAAAAGGCAACCAGTTACCCGAAGGACAAACATTTCAAGGCATATATATACTGTAGTCAAACGGGTAAAGACCGACTGTATCATGCTTACCAACTCCGTAACAAACGACAGCTCACTCTGTTCGAGGCAGAGAATCGAACTCTAATTCTACATCTTGGTAGAAATAAAGTATAGCAAGAGGGTATTCGCAAAGTCACTCCATTGACGCGAGGTGTGCAGGTACACATGTATCAATATCATATATCAGGCCACAGTTCAATGCGAGAACTCATTCCAAGCTAAACAACTCACTGCAAATTAGATTAGAGAGGAATGAAGAATAATTACTCAGCACCCATCTGTGAACGAATAGCGGTCAGAGAACAACAGAATTAAAAATGAATGGAAAGTGTGTGAACTCGAAATGCGAGAAGACATACAACTTACCAGACAGCAGCTTGAATTCGGGGTGACCTGTTACAACGCTATGCATTAGTTCTTATGTTGGTGTCAAGTGCGAACCCACATTCAACTACCGTCAAACTGGCCTCACCGGGCGTTCGAAAATCGAGAATGAAAATACGGTGTTGATGTAGCGGGCATGCCGTGGTGCGTCAAGGCGTGGGGACTGCGAGGATAGGTTAGTATCCGTGTTGCAGAATAAAGCATATCAAGTAACCCACCGACAACACACCTTGTTCGTCCTTGCAGTCCATGCTGGACGGCAGGGAGTTCGATCGATCCTCGAGGTCGATGCCGACGTATTAAGGCTGGTGCTGCATTAAACCCCGGTGCTGCATTAAACCCCCGCCCCTGGATAGCAAACCGGTATCCCGGTTGCGGGAACGCGAACCGCGAACGCGACGGGCGCTCATAGGAGGCCAAAATTGAACATGAAGGTTCGCGATGTTTGAGGTCAAAGGAGAAATGAGCGATTGCTTAAGAAGAGGTAGGGATGAGCCAAACATACCTGAAATGTGTTGGGCAGCTCATGGGAACACAATAAAATAGAATACCAAATATCCATGCGGTGCCAGTGTCGGGATGTTAATGAGAACGTGGGCGTGCGGCGATAGGAAATGCACATTTCAAAAGAAAGAAAAGAACTGCGTAGCGGGGCATTGCTCACATTGGAAATAGGCATGTACTGTACTATTTCGACCAAGTGTTCAGTCACAGGTCCACAGCACCCACCGAACTGAACACTTGGTAAAGTAGTCACAGGTCACCGACACGACTGAACAGTGGGCCGTTTTAAATATTTTTGTAGCTAAAAAAATCGAAAAATTTCTCCTCGGAATCTCAATTTTATGACTTTGAACGGCACTTCCACAATTTTTCAAGCAGACAGATCCACAGTACATTAAACAGTGAGTAGAACAACTCTATCATCTACTGCACCCCATGTGTTCGCCGCCGTGAGGAACAGGAACCTTCATATCCCGCTTTGACGATGAAAAACATAGATATGTCCGGATTCTCGATGGTCGTGGCGAGTAGTGGCACCGTGAGGTTGAGGAAACCAGTGACGGAAAGCCCATCCTGAGGTACGATTTTTGACGCCATGGCTGCGGGAATGACAAAGTCCTGATTGCAGACTCTTTTGACGTGCGGGGGGAATGTCTCGCCATATTTTTCCTTGGGAGACCCAATCTCCTTTGTCGAACAAGGCCGTTGGGAATTCAGGAGGATGAGGCCCTAGAAAATGCGACAGAAAAATTGCTTGTATAGGATTGTCGGATTGATGGTAATCTGATGCAATAATTTACGCATCAAAGCGCGATTCCCCGCCAATGATGTGCAATCTCAAATGAACACTTGAAAATAGGTGTCACAGGTCCCCGAGCCCGATGAACTCATGGCAATGAACAGAGGTGGTCACAAGTCACAAGGCGTGAACACTTGGTCGAAATAGTACAGTAGGAGTTTGCGGGACCAATCGTCCCTGCAGAGGAAAATATGCCAGATTCACAGACAGCTAGACGGTCTGAAAGTAAGGATGCGACTCTTCGAGCCAACTCGGAGGGAATAGCTACTAAAACTCGAGAAGCGACCCCCCCCGAATGTTACTGAGAAGTCGGTGTTGCTTCGGCGGCAGGTGCGGAACAATTAAACACTGAATATGAGGGACTGAGAAAACCTGTAGAGAGGGGAACATGATGAATGACAGACGATTACTCGTAAATGCGTAGGCTTTATACCAGAAGGCAAGGGTACGCGGTCACCGTGCCGTGCAGCAGCGAAATATGGACAGATGTACCAAATTTGGCTATTCTCAACAGCAGTTGAAAGCTGTGTGGGCCACGAGATGTCCTTGCTATGCAGAGGGAACCAAATTGGGATTAAAACGCACAGCCTGCCATTCAACATTTCAGGATGACAGTCCGCGGCACGCGTTCGTCATCCCAAGCCGTCTGGATTTCGATCTCTCATGGTCGGAAAGAACAGATTCTGCGGGGCACCGTGCGAGCGATTTAAATTGAGAGCTGTGTTGATCAAAAGGAAGCTGTAAAATCTCGAGCATCAGAGCGTAGAGAGCGAGATGCGGGAGGCTTCAAAGGGATAAATCTAAACACTCCAAAACGAACTGGGCACAAAATCTCAGTAGAACAATTAATCAGGCTAGCCAGTTTCGGGCAGTGTTTCTTTTTAAACTCATCTGCCCGATCGTGGTTTTGATTCCACAGCTCTGAGAATTTGAAATTGTGGTCTCAGTGGGAACGATTGCACGAATCTGGTTGAATTGACATCAACTGCCCTGTGAGTTGATGTTTGAAATGAGCGGATTCAAGATTCCGAGAGATGAGAGGAAGGTGATATTCTGCATGAGAATGAGCCAAAGGGATACAAACGAAAAGCCCTCGGTTTGCTTGAAGAAATGGTAGCTTGTAGATCGCCGGACGGAACTTACGGTAAAATAAAGCGGCTTTCATGCGATTTTGATGCACAGTCCGTAGCTGATGATGGAGCTCGGCCACCGTGAGACCAAGCCGTTCAGAAAGCGTTTGGAGCTGAACGTGGAGGAAAATAAGAGCAAGACCAAAGGAGTAAGATTATCCGGGGATATTGCACAGCATTTCTACCATCTCGTTAAAGAACGAATAATCTGAACGCCCGGCCCCGTATTGTATTATATTCATATCGTATTGTATTCATATTCAGATGGTCGTCCCGGGGTCGTATCGTACTCTATATATTTGAATATATTCAAAATATAATTTTCCGTAGTATCGTATTTTTGGCCAGCACTATGAGTGACTACCTACTGGGCCAAACTAGCTACTGGGCCATTGCATAATAGAAACCATTTGAATGGATAATCCCGAGATTTGGTACTTGGGGGATGGAATACAATACCTGAGGACGCTGCAAGAAATTTGGACGCAAGGTGAGACGGCTAACTATTAAAAGTTGTGGGAAGTTCTTGATCAAGATGTCGGTATGTGATCATTTCTTATGTCCGAAGTCCTTTCGGCAAACTTCACTCTCGTTTCCACCAATTCATCAGATTCACAAGTGTGGAGGCTCGTTCTAATCGGAGAATGACCCCCGTGCACCGTATACCTTAAAATGCTTTAAAATGCCTCCTCTCCGTCTCCTGGATTCGCCACAAGGTTCACCGTTTGCTCTAAGGTGATGTAATCTGGCCACTTCCATAGCGAACCATCGGGGCCTGTTAAGGCTCTAGATCTTAATACCTGCATTCAAGACCACTTGACCTGTATTTCCCCAACTTTATTAGACTTTTAGCCCACCGACCTCCTCGTCACTGTGGTCTCCTACTCATAACCACCCAATTTCATTCGCGCAATATATGGACTTTTTTTCGAGGGGTTCTTGGGACGTCAGCTACACCGTTATGACTATTTATGTCCGAGTATATGCCATCTATCTATTTATGTTTCAATTTAGGTCATCCATACCCTCTGTTCGCTGTAGAGCGTACCATCATCAATTGCAGCCATCTTCAAGCCATCTTTCTTGGCTTGAAGGAAAAATGGTCCTCATATGCCCCAGATGTACAGTTTGAGTGTATAGAATACTGCAATTTAAATCTTCTGAATTTTTGAGGTTGCGCCGGGATGAACGGAATGAGCGTGAACCAGCGATATAGCGGGGTGACCCACTACCTCGTTTTTACCCGGTGGTCGCAGCCACAATGGTTAGCTAGAAACTGCGACGGGAAGATTCCAACTTGGAGGTCAAACTGTAGAGCTGAAAAATGGTGCAGTTTTGAAACACAAAAATTCATTTTTCATCGGTTCCTAAAAGCTCTGATATATTCAATGCTCATAACAAAGAAAGCGAAAATTTTGCTTATCAGCAAGCCAAAAAGGAAAAGAAAATGCGGCACGAAAGTCAATTATTGAAAATGCGCGACACGCGCCATCTGCAGTGGTTGCGCTGATATCCAGACCGAGTGATATACTCATCTTCAACGTCGCTGAAGACATGTACAATGGTCCCTGGGCTAAGTATTTTTGATACAATTGTTCAGGCGTGACCTCGGGCTAAGTTACGGGTACTTGGATGGACAATGTATGTTGGAATCCCGAGTCCATCAATCGCTATATCCGATGCCATTGTTGCGCCGTTTACTGGCGTATTAAGGCAACAGGTACTATGCCTTTTCCCTATCCCCTTCATTTACCTTATTCTGTGTTGTTCTCTCTCCCTTTGGTTAAATACTCCCCAGTTAGTTTAATTCACCTACCTTTAGTTTGAGTACTTCCTGGTGGATTTTAGTATAACTACTGTGTAGTTTGGGAATGAATCCCCTCCGCATTTGCGAGGGTCTTCTGCTATCTCCCGAGTCAAGGCCGCGGTTACCTTGATTTCAACAATGTAATGTTCAAAAATAGAACACAGTTTTATTTGTGCTCTAGGGCACCGAAGATATAACGCGCGCCCATGCTGGGTGTTCGCTTCGAGGACCCTGACGGTGGATTCGGCAGAAAATTCTGAATTTTACCTGAGACCGGTGGCATAGACGGGTTGTTCCGAAACACCACCATTCCGGCTCGAATCAAGTCCTCCTTTGAGATTCATACAGCTATAACCTACACCATTCATAATACACAATATTGTGTCCATAAATACATGTGACTTTGAGCGAATCTGAAGCCATTCTTTTCTTGCCAAGTTGCCATCAAATCGCGCGTAGAGTTTGTTCTTGTTTGTGGTCTGTTCACCGATCGATCAGCTGGGTCGTTATGTCCGTTATGTGCACAGCCACTGATGACACATAACCAGACATAACCACTCTGTTCGCTTGCCGCCTCTTGCCAGCCTTTCATCTGTCCTATACGCTCGATTCCCTACCTGTGCACTTGAATCACTTCTCAATACGAGCTAAAGACTTAGCTCCATCGAAATCACGCTTTTTCCGGCTTTCGACGCGTCCGGTGTCATCTCCAGCAGTTCTTGATGTCAGGCCGACGAACTGGATGCCCGAAGGGCTCAAAAGACGGTCTGAGGCCCCCAGATGCTCCTAAGTGCAGCCGTCCTTCTACTACTTAAACCGCACACCGTGATTGTCATCTGGGCTTAGCCCTTGTTTTCTACCGAACCATCAACCGACATCCCTTCCCGCCCATCTGTCGCCTGCCAAGAATCTGATGCCAACGAATACGACTTCGACAACATAAGTGACATTGACGCTGACCACTGGAAAGAGCTGGACCAATCTATTTTGAATTCCTTTGGCTCCGATAAAAATATTCTTACTTCCTATTTCAACCTGTTCCTAATCGTGTATGTTATAGTCCGAGTTCCTACCCCAAAGCCGCCTCCGAATTCTGCCTCATTGCCTCAACTCCGAACAGCAGCACGGTGATCACAGAAGCATAGGTTTTTGGAATGACTGTTCTATGTACTTGTTTCCGATGTTTTGCGGGGCCGTTCTTTACACAAAGCGAGAACTTCTCGGTCCAAGATGATGGTTGACTCAGAGACCGATCTCAAATCCCAGGATGAGGCAGACGAAGCTCCAGATGGTGAGAAGATTGATCTAGGAAAAGGTACACATCGGCACTTTCATTAGCTATTGTATTTGCCAAAACAGTATAGTTTTTCCAGCCCAAATACATGCCTGATTGACTCTGCCGCCACCTCCGCAAGGTCATCCAACCAATGATAACTCATAAAGAGAAGGCACACTGATAAACCTGTGGTGTTTGCAAACACTCCGCTGTCCTTTTGGATTAACCTCCAGAACTTATTTTCGCTCTCTCACAATACAAATTTGACCTGTTCTTCGTGTATTGTCCTTGCAATTGGGATAAGAATAAGCACAAAAAGAGTGCTTGGGATGTCTGAATAATGTATCTGTCGAGTACTTGTGAGTCTCTACGATCTTCTTTCAATCTTTCCTTTGGGGATTCTTTTTCGCGTTTTTACTCGTCCGAGGACCAGTGGTATGATCGGAGAACCGTGGTCTGAGTCTTGGTCTGTAGTTTACCGTAGGTTCGGAGCAACCTCTCTCTGCACCGGCGAGCCGGTCCTTCTGAATTCCCCTGCGAAGCACGTGGATATCATGTGATCAGAAGGCGGCTTGTTCCGAACCCAAGTTTACCGCGCCACCAGTGATTGCTCGCCGACCTTATTACTAATCATCGGAGTTTGAATCTACTCTGGGAGCCATTCAACGCACACGGGGTCCTCTCTGCAGAATTGAAGAGGCAAAATACATTCTAATCTATTTCTCCAGGAAAACTATCTCTTCAGAATCATTCCATGGCTTCTCAATCTTGCAAACGGCGTTCACGGCTTTTCCAGCGTGCCGTGCCATCAAAATCCGGCATCGACGTACTTTCACTCTACCACCACGACTCCGCAGAACTTGAAGTTTTAAACCCGATAAACTCAAATGCAACTTCAAATGGCTCAAAAACGCGTCTCTAAACCATGTTCAGTGGCCGAGAAATCTTCGTGATCGGTGATAAGGCGGCGAGCAATCAACTGATCAAGGTGATCAACAGACTACAAACTACCGAGGTACGAGGTTCTTCACGTTTATAGCGTCTGTCTACGAGAGACTATCTGTCTTACCCTTTAGCGAATAATTGCTCGCTTCGCTCGCAATAACGAAGTGCTTATGTAAATCAGACTGTCCCGGGCCGCTCCGGCCCGCTTGTTCAGGCGCTAAATCCCATGTCTAAAACTCCAACAAACCTAATTGTGAGTTGGCTCGGTATCATGATGTCCGGACAATAAAGGCTCATTATTTCTATTTGTGCCCGCCGCTTGCCGGCCTTTCCCATCATTGTAATGAAAATAGATGGTGAGCTATGCATCATTACAACGCCACAATTTGTGGACCTGATCCTTGCCCTGGTACCGACAAGATAAATTTGTACCTATTTACATGCAGTAATTATAGACGTGTGTTTAAATACTTGTGGATACTGAGTGGATTCCCCGCGCGTTTGCCGAGGGTCTATTGCTAAATATCCAGGGTGCGGCTTTAATTCCAACATCATGTAAGGTGAGTGCACGATCTAGTCAACATTCATTCACCCAGAGCTTATTAGAGCTTATTTGCAAGTGCATAAAAATGGTTTCTTGTCGACGCTGATGGGCTGCTCCACAATTTTCAGCCCATCAGCGTCGACAAGAAACCATTTTTATGCACTTGCAAATAAGCTCTAGTCCCGTTCCTCTCGCTTCTCAAGTTCGAATGCCGTACACTCCGTCTGCGGACCCGATGGCATACTCGGGCTAAATGCTCCGCAAACACGAGTCTTGGAGCAGTAATTTATACTAAGTCGTCATCGTGCAGCTGCTTCGCCTTGGCATCGGGTTTCGGGGAGAGACATTCTTCCCTCAAAATTGTTGGAACGCAGCTGACTCGAACACCGCTAATGGGGTCATATTGAAATCTCACGAATTTTACTTCAGTGTGCGCGGGTGCAAACTCATCCGCCAACACATGATTAGTGTTCCTATGCAGGGCGTTACCACTTTCGTAAAATCTATGCGCCGCCAACGTCAGCTCACGAATTTGCTTCAGTGTGCGCGGGTGCAAACTCATCCGCCAACACATGATTAGTGTTCCTATGCAGGGCGTTACCACTTTCGTAAAATCTATGCGCCGCCAACGTCAGCTCACGAATTTTGCTTCAGTGTGCGCGGGTGCAAACTCATCCGCCAACACATGATTAGTGTTCCTATGCAGGGCGTTACCACTTTCGTAAAAATCTATGCGCCGCCAACGTCAGCAATCCTTATAAAGTGAACGTCTGGGCCAATCGTTCAGATCATCGGGTTGGATTTTAGGTGGCAGGGCCATGACGACACCTGACGGTACTTGATATTATGTGCGACGCCCGTGAATCGGCTGGACCGAAATACGACGGTGAGGAGTCCTGACCCTCCGATTCCAAAGGGCTGACTGTCTTCGAAATCCCCGCCTACATCAAAGCTAGATGGCTATGGCTCGCTGAGAAATCTGGATCAAATTCGGGCTCCTGCCATTCAGCTGATCGTCCTCCCGACCTCGTCGTTCCCCGAGCAGCCAGGAAACCTGCTGGTGCAGCAGGTTTCGCAGCTTCAATTGTTGAAGACGCAAAAGACAGTCATCTCCCAGACAATATTAATTCCATGAGAAAGGAGACCTGTGGAGAGCGGACTTTTTCTATCATTACTGTCCACCAATAGGCGCAGCAGTCCGGTGAGGAAGTATACTGTCGTGTATGCAAGGACACTGTGCCCATGAGGACGTACACCACTCGCAGCAAACTGTCCTCAGCACCTCGGGCGCCTTCGATATATTCTTCCATGTTGAAAACCATAGTGCGCGCCACCAGTGATGAAGCAAACCGCACGGCGGACGAAGGCCCGCTTGGTGGACGCCAGGCTGAACGGAGAGTAAGAGCGCCCAAGTCCGCGCGACGACTACGCGAATACCTGGGGTGTGTTTGTTGGGAGGTCGTCGGGATCTATCAGATACTGGTGAACAATCGTCATGTATGTCATACGTCTTCAGGACCCAGAAGGGGATGAAGGAGCTGACAGTATGATAGAGATCCAGCCCCAGATCCTAGGCCATAGCTCCTTAGCGACTGCGTCTTCCAGCCGATAGATCTCGCGCAAGTAAATTGCTAACTAGTTAGCGATTTCTTTCAAACGAGATAGCCGACAAAACAAACTAAATCGTCCCACAGAATTTCCAATACTTACCCTGTATCAGATCAGAATCTATAAGGATTCGCATGATTACTGTCATTGACTCACACTCCACCTCCACAGCGACATAAATTTAAGGTGGTCAGTCGAATCTCGCTCGCAATATTTCCCCGCCGAAATAAACAGATTCTGCTGAGCTCTGGACCCGCTCGGATGCGAACCACAACTCGTTCCTTATCAACCCGACCCAGTTCTTGAGGCCGTGCAAGAAAACACGAAGCAGAAGGGAATCAACTACGAAGCTGCCGTCAGCCCCGCGCAGGGTAAACTCCTGAACCTGCTCCTCTTGTCCATCGGCGCGAAACGTGTATTGGAGGTGGGGAGTCTTGGAGGGTGAGTTACAATAAGATAAATTCACCGCAGCGGGCCGCCTATTTGCATGTACGTCCCAGATATTCGGCCATATGGATGGCCCGTGCCCTCCCCAACGACGGAGAAGTTGTAGCCCAGGAGGCTAGAACCGTTGCATGCACAGGTAAACCACTTCTTTCGAATTCACCGTCGTTTTTGGAGTCAGAATCGCCTATTTTGTCTGCGTTCCAGGCGATCGAAGAAAACGTCAAGAACGCAGGTCTCGCCTCGAAGGTCAAAGTCGTCGTCGGGCCCTCCGCACGCATCCATGTTGGCCCCGCATCCCGAGACTCCTTTCGACTTCGCTTCAATCGACGCTGACAAATAGAACAACAAGAATTATTTCGTCGAGGCGAAAGCGGCTCGTGCAAAAGGGAGGAATAATTGTACGTTTAAATCGCACACAATATTTAAGAGTTGCACTCAATGACATCGGATCCTACGATAGGTGGTCGACAACGTCGGCCGAGGAGGGTAGCTCTGAGCTTGCTGATCCCACCGAGACGGATCCTCGCATCGAGGTCGCATCGAGGGCGTGCGCCAACTCTTGCACTATATCAAGGATGATTGCCGAGGTGGAAGCGACGGACGATTGATACGGAGAGAAGGCATTCGACGGTTTCTTAAATAGTTCAGCCTCAGCAAGTTTCAACTTGAAAGTTGAGCCGTAAGAAATCAATGTATGGATGACTGGAAAAAAACCAAGAGAAAGAACGATTGCGTGGCTCATATTAACCACTTACATCGCATAAAAATACCATGCGACGCTAAAGAACAATAAAAAATAGTTGAACTTGCCTCCTCCGAGTAATATGCCCGGAGGTAACAAGTTCGCTGGCGGCCGCCGCTGGCCACCGGTGGTCATTGGCGGCCACCGCCGGGTGCTGTTTGACAGTGTCCATCACTGAGGCTCCTGATTTCCGTCAATAATGGCCACCGGGCCATCGTGGACTCGTGATATCTGACACTCATCGGTTTCCTGTGGTTTCCGCCGGCAGGCGCTGGAAATGAGCAAGATTGGTAGTTTTAAATATTTGAGAGTGCATATAACACTTTTATTCAGTCCTTTGAAAAGCACCGGCCTTTTGTGGTTCAAGTTTCTAACCGGCATTGAACTAACCGAGTTGAACTACGTGCCTGTTCAGATAGCTTCAAAAACATCGCGTGTTTAAGTGTTATATCAAGGCACCATTTATGTGATAGGCTCTGCCTTCCAATTCCCAAACGGTGTATTCAGGATTCCGTGCACAGGGGTATGCGGCCAAAGATGTATGCAGGTTTGCTTGCTGATTTACTATATACTCTGTAGGCACCATTTCTGATGCCCGAGAGCCGCCGGAAACCAGCGAAATCCGATGGGATCCACCGTAGCTCCAGTCACTGGTTTTCGATGGAATCCGGCGTCCGTCCAGTGGCCTCCACTGAACATACCGGTGCTCGGCAGTGAGGTGCCGCCATCAGCCAATGCCGTCCACTGCCGATCAGCCGGTGGATATTACTGCCTCCTCCCCGTTTTGGAACAATTTTCAAACTCCACGCTGATCCGATTGCATCTTGACCAAAACCGTCATGGACCTATCTTTCAAGCTTTCTCGGGGCGTATTGAACACAATAGATCCTCCGTAAGGCCCTCCTCAAAGATATGTTGAGACTCATCATCATTCTCCAGCATTCCCCTGGCCTATACCTGGGCGGCAAAGTACCGCCTTTCTCACGGGCCTCTTCTGGATATGTCACAGTACTTTGCTATCCAACTCCCATCCATTCTCCGTCTTGATGAACCTGCAGAGGCATCCCTGGTGTTCCACCACAACCTGCATTACAAGATGCTTTGGCTACCGCGTCCTCGTCGCTCAGCAGCTTTGGCTACTGCCCATCTGAAGGAGAGCTCGTCCTCCGTGAGGCAATGGCGGACGAGATGCGAGTTATTTACGGCGATGATGTTCACATTACTCCCGAGGACATGTCCCTGACGTCCTGGCTGCAATCTCGCGTTCGTGGCGGCGATTATGACGCTCGCTGATGCTGGCGATGAGGTTATCCTGCCCGTGCCATGGTGAGTGCCGAGATTATGGGCAATCCTGAATCATTGAATCTCCCGTGCAGGTATTTCAACCATCAGTGATTCTTTTTTGGTGATGGTCAGCGGATCTACACTTACGATTCTGCAGAATGACTCTAAGCATGCTTAATATCACGACGGCGCCGCTGCAGACGCGGCCAGAAAACGGATTCGCTCCGTCTGTCGACGAATGCAAGGCGCTGATTACACCAAAAACACGGGCAATTGTCCTCATCACGCCTAATAACCCAGTCAGGTTTCCGATAAATTTCTTACACCTTCAGCTGACCCGGGAACAGACTGGAGCAAACATACTCACCCGACCTGATCGCCAAGTTCGCGCGTCTGGCTCATGAGTACGGCGTCGCGCTCATCATCGACGAGACCTACCGCGATTTCGTCACTACAAAGCTCCCTCCGCACTCACTCTTTTCTGACCCCTCGTGGCGTGCGAACCTCATCCATCTATTCTCTTTCTCAAAATCATACGGCGTCCCCGGGCACAGACTCGGCCTAGTCGTGGCATCTCCTACGTTCCAAAAGGCATTGGGCACGATCCTCGACAGCCTCCAAATCTGTCCCCCGCGCCCCATCCAGCTCGCCATCGCGCCGATCCTCGCCTCCCTGCGGCCCGGGGTAATCGAGACTGCCCTGGCGCTCGAGACGCGTCGAGAGCTGTTCCGGACACACATACCTCCGGGATGGGTTGTTGGAAGCATCGGCGGCTACTTCGCCTTCGTGCGGCATCCGTTTCCTGGACATGGGTCGGCGGAAGTTTGTCAGCGGCTCGCAGAAGAACTGGGCATCCTCCTCCTTCCGGCGGCGTTTTTCTGCGGAGAGCTGGACAAGGCTGATGACCGCTGGATCCGGTTCTCCGTCGCGAACTGCGACGATGACAGAGTCCGTGAAGTTTGTGCGCGCTTAACGAAGTGTGGTGAAGTTTTGGGCTGGGAAAGCGATGCGTGATCTTCATTTCTTTGGGGCTCTTCCAGGCCCACATTGTATTTCCTCACCGTCTCGACAACAACGATCTATCTATCGTGCTTTTTTTTTTTTTTTGAGTCTTGCGACGGCTACCTTGACCGATTACTGTCATTTCTTATTTTTTGCAGCACTTCCATGCGACGCGCCGACCTGCTCGGTACGCATCTCCTGCTGCTCTGAATTTATCTCATCTTACATCCAGTGTCTATCGAGATGAATGCTGGTTGTGAATCCCCTGTGACGGATATCTCCTCTTTGGTGCAACGTTGCCATCTGCTCCACGGAGTATTTGCTCATATCTCGGTTCTCCCGGACGTCATCCGACATGACGGAATTCCCGGGTATCGGCGGACCTTGTAAGAACTTGTAAGATCATAATTCAAGCGATTGAGCTTGAGCGAATTGTCCGCACGAATACAAAGTTGCTGAACTACATACCTTTCGGTAAGCAACTCGCGGGTCGAAGCGCTATACTTGCATTCTGATAATCATCTCAAGAACTGCTTCTGACGGATTTTAATTCACGGTCCAGTACATGCTCCGCTTTCAAGTTGTTCTCATTCGGACGCTCATTAGTTCCGAACATGCCTTTCGCCTACACCATAACACAGCTATTTCTGGGTCCGTGGGCCGTCGCGACGTTCTTCCCTGCCGGCAGGTTGCATCCACAGTTGGCGTTTACTCGTGGTGCTTAATGAATCTTTCGGTGAGCGCCTGATGACAGTTGGGCGTAGACTTCCATCTTGGCAGATGTTGATTTCCCAGCGGAGTTCTTGTAAGGCCAGGCTGTACGATGTTGACTTCTGTCATTCTTGGCGTACTGATTCATCATTCTGATTGCGCGCAATAAACAACCCGACTCAGAATATCACCACTTAATGAGCAGCAGTATAAGCCGCTGCGAAGGCGTATGTGGAGTCCGTCTAGCTACCTCGCTTCATTGTGTCTGATTCTCTTTTCTTTTTAAAGCGGCTTGCTGGACTTTCGGCACGGGGTATGCGAACAATCATTGTGGGCCGTACGTTGATTGTGGCAGCCCTAATAATAGCTGACGCCTGAAGTACAACTCCCTCTTGACAGGTGACAGTGCCCTTGTGTGGTGCATCGCTTCCACCAGCCTCATAAAAGCCCCTGCTCTGAGTTTACCGTCTATTATCGTTCCCTGGCTTGCCTTTTTTCTTTCTTGCGTCAACTTTTTCTTTCCCCAGCTTGCTCTGGTGCCACTTTCTTTGTTTGCTACCTCTAAGAACTTCAATATGACACGAATTTCGGCCTCTTTTCTTCTCGCCGCGCTGGCAACTTCCGTCTTGAGGACGGACGCTGGTAAGCTCATGCTTTGTGCTCGAAATGATAGCATCTTACGTTTTCCCAAAGCTCCTCTTCGTTTGAACACCGACGTCGAAGCTCGGGCTGTCCAGGATTTCCTTCAAGATGCTGCGGTCCGCTGCTCGATTTTCATCCTTAGGTTTCTTCTCATATTCCCACAGTGTTCGAACATCACGACTGGTCTATCATCTGGCCTATCATCCGCACTCGCGGTGCTCGGACAAATCAAGACGTATGTAATCTCGTCAAGTCTCTGGCATTGGCCTCATCTAAATTTATGTCAGCTCTGACACCACCGTGTCGAAAGACCTTGCAACTTTGAAGGTGGGTTGATATCTTGCATATTTTACGGTTGGATTCACAGTAATTATGCAGGGATTTCTGACGACGGCATCCGGTTGTCGGCAATGCGGTCGTCGGGGGCGTGCAATGCGACAGCCGCTGTGGCCACGGCTAAGGACTCCACAAGTGCTGCTGCTGCCACCGCTGCTCAGGCCAGCGCCAAGGTACTGTACCATACCTCAACCAGATACCCAGATAATTTAATTCGCCTCAATTTGTTGACAGGCGGCTCTGTCGAAGGCAGCAGCAAGTGTATGTCTCACATTCTTTCGCATGCTACAGGACTGCTTGCTAATACTACGCCAGGCCGCGGCTGCTCAGAAATCTCAGGCTGCAGCAGTATGGTTCCAAATTTAATACTATGGCTTTGACTTACACCTCATCTTCTAGGCATCCAAGGTTTGCCGTGTTGCGCTATAGTAGCGTACTCTATCTGACTAGCGACTGCCAGGTTCTCTCTGCCGCGGCATCTCAGGCGTCCAAGGTATGTACTTCGAAATATACTATTATCCTGGATTTTGAACATACCTCCATAAAGATCGTTGCCTCTGCAAAGGCCGAGGCTTCCAAGGTCGCAGCTGCATCGAAGTCTGCTGCATCCCAGGCAAGCTCTTGTTATTTAGTTTCCCACTCAAGGCTAACGATGTGTTCTAAAAGGCCGCCGCAGCTCAGAAGGCGGCTGCATCGAAAGTGCGACTCCTCTCAGCCCCACATTACACAGACTTAATTCCTTTTTGAAGGCTGCTGCCGCCGCCAAAGCCGCCGCCGCCAAAGGGGGAGCCGCAGCCAAGGCCGGAGCCGCAGCGAAAACTGCCCAGAACACCGCCACCGCCACCACCACTGACCCCTCCACAACCACGGATTCAGATGCGGTTGAAACTGGTACAGATACGAGCTTCAACGCACCCAGCACCACGGATTCGGCCTCCGACGCGGTAACGACCGATGACCCGAGTACGACAACAGACTCGGCTTCTGATGCGGAGTAAGTTGCTCACCTGTAGGTGTTTGATTATCAATCTTAACCCGCGGCAGATCGACCTCGGATTCGGATGCTGATGCTGATGCTACATCGTAATTATTCTCTTCGTGTTGTTGAATCCTCTCATCCTTCGTTAGCACGGATTCGGCGGACGAGTCTACCGCCACGGACGATCCCACAGCGTGAGCTTTGCTTTTTCGACAGTCTTATCGACCCCGGCGACTTAAAGCGTCCTTAGCACCGACTCGGCCAGCGATGCCGACGCGACAACGTAAATCGTTCATTGCTTTTCTTGGTCTATCTGACACCTTTGTTAGGACTGACGATCCTACGGCGTATGCGTCTTGCCCCATTTCTATTCGTCGACTTATTTAAGCCATTTTTGAAGCACCGACTCTGCCGATGATGCCGATGCAACCGCGTAAATTGTTCATTTTCTATGCTTTCGATTCACGTCTAACTCCCTTGCTAGGACCGATGATCCCACGGCGTGCGTAAACCTATCCCGTTCTCATCTCTGCAATCTAAACGAAACCCTAGCACCGACACTGCTGACGATGCCACAGCGTAATTGTTCATCGAATGTGCTTTGCTTGAGTTATCATCTGACACCCTGGTAGTACCGATGGCACCGATGATGGCACCGACTCCACGGCGGTACGTTTGGGGCGATTTCTGCATTGACACAGACCTCATGACCCTTTCCACAGACCGACAGCGATGGTACCACGGTAGGTTGAGTCGTCTCCTTGTTAATGTTCAGGTCTTACCCCTTTGTCTAGACTGATCCGACTGCCGACGACGGCACAGGTGCCGATGATAGCGTAAGAGAACTTCCTGGTATTTTTTAGTACCGATTGTTGACGCTGCTCTTTTCCTAGACCACCGACCCCACCGTAGACGATGGGGTAAGCCTGCTATTCCTTGAGCTGGAGCATTATGTTCTAACTTCAAATTTAGTCTACGGACGCCGACCCGCCTGCTGACGATGGCTCTGACGACACCGGAGATTTGGATTTCGGCGGGGACGATGGCTCTGATGCGGATGCCGGCCAGGACGACAGTGGCTCAGACGACTCGGATCTCGACTTCGGCGGAGATGACGGCGGAGATGACGGCGGGGACGATTCTGGCGGGGACGACTTTGGCGGGGACGATTTCGGCGGGGACGATTTCGGCGGAGACTTCTGAGCGCGCGATCGAGTTTTGATTAACCTTGTTCGCGGCGACTTTGGCCACAGAATTCGTGTATAGTATGACTTAAATTGCAAGCTAATTCACTGAAACAAAGGGCCTACCGCGATCAGAACCAAAGAATTAAAATCGGGTCTTGGAGAATGCGGAGAATTCAATTGCAACCACTAATATAGCATGTATTATTGGGGAAAAATACCGCACAAAAACGCAGAGCATCATTCCAAGTGTTCTAATGGCGAGTGGGGATAGTGTGCAGCATGCGCGCTCAAATTCTAATCAGTTGCACTATAGTTGCACGGGCGGAATTATCGGGAAGGCCAGAATGCCGAGATGTCGAAATGTTACTCACGTTTTCGCCTGAGCGCCTCGTTGTCTGTTACATACGTCCACCACACGGCATTTTTTGCTTTGTCTTCGCCTTTTTTCCGTCCCTCAGAGTAATAACACATTTAGGTGAGTTCGTTCTCTCGGTCGACCCCGGCTTTCTGAATCACCACTCTATCAGCGCCTATCGATCGGCATGTCCTCGCCGACACAGAATTCAGGGTCGAAAGGGACCGCATTGGTGACAGGTGCAGCACAAGGTATCTACCACTGTCTCCATGATCCTGTTATCGATTCCGACCTCTTCCTTTTAGGTATCGGACGGGCCATCGCGCTCCGCCTTGCCGCCGACGGCTTCGATGTCGCCATCAACGACATCGCGTCCAAGGCCGCACAGCTGGACGGCGTCAAGGACGAAATCATCGCCGCCGGTCGTCGCTCCGCCGTCTTCGGGGGTGATGTGTCTGTTGATGCCGACGTCAAGGCCATGGTCGCTGGTGTCGTGGAGGCTTTGGGCGGGCTGGATGTTGTCAGTGCGACACCACTTTTCTATTTCGATTGCTGATTTATCCAGATGGTCGCCAATGCGGGGATCTGCCGGGCGCGCGCCTCTCTCCTTGACAGTGCGCTCTCCATTTGCACTCAGACTTACAGACAGAGTGTGTATTTACCTTTCCAACCTAGTTAGTCCGGAAGAGTGGGACCGCACCTTCGACATCAACGTTCGGGGAGTGTTTTTGTGCTACCAGCATGCGGCTAGGCAGATGATCCTGCAGGGACGTGGTGGGCGAATCATCGGTGCGACATCTGGTGCAGGGAAACAAGGTATGTGCCGGTGAACGTCTCTCTTCTTTACATGACCTCATGGAGGATAGGAATCGCAATGTTGCCGGATTATGCTTCCTCGAAGTTCGCTGTCCGCGGATTGACGCAGGCTGCAGGTACGTCGCGGGCCTGATAAAATGGTCATTTTGAACCTGGAAGTCCGCTTTAGCCTGCGAGTTCGGTAAACATGGAATCACGGTCAATGCTTATGCTCCTGGTTTGAATTCCTGCTCCTACACACTCGAGATATTGACTGAAATCCAGGCGCTGTTGCCACCCAAATGAGTGCGAATCAAACAGTGACCTTTTGAGAACGATACTGATGATTCCGATTCAGCCGAACAATTCGCTCCTCTCGCAAGCATGTCCCAGCAGGACTTCTTCGCAATGGTACCCTTCTACGGTTTTCTGCGGTCGAATGAGAGATAACCTTATCATTGCAGCAAGCCACGATGGCAGCGACCGGCGTCAATCCGACCCCCGAAAACATTGCCAGCATAGTGTCCTACCTCGCTTCAAAGGAAGCAAGTTTTATCACTGGTCAGTACTTCATTCGATGCAGTTCCGAGCCATCCGGTTGACGTATATCTGCCTTTCGCGCAGGACAATCGGCAAGTACCGTTGGCCCGTGTTTGAAAGCCGGATTAATTGATTTCGACGTCGGTTCCAGATATCTGTGGATGGTGGACGGTACTTTGATTGAACGCATATTCCCGGAGGATATCCCGGCTCCTCTAGTCCCTGTTTTGTCCGATGCTCAAATTTAATTGTCAACCATCTTGAGTGTATTGTTGCGGTTTGGAGTCGATCCGCAGCTCGTCAACTCGTGGGATTGAACTACTCGGAAACAAGGCTGGTTACTCGTTTGGAATGAGTTCCGATATCCCGGAATTACAAGTAATTACACAGACCAGTCCGGTTCGCACTCGATAAATTCCGCATCCACCCCTTTTTGGGAGACACCGCCACCGTTTTTTTCGGCAGCGCGGCATTGAAACTCGAAGCCGACGGCAAACAGCTTGACAAACAAACACATAACAACGTGAGATCCATCGCACCTTGCTACGCGCTGCTCGACTTCGGTCTTCAGGTTGCTTACGGCTCGCCTCCACCCTCAACAGTCAGCACCCGCTGTGGCCCGGATTCGCCATGTCGAGACCACGTCGCCTTTCTGCCGCAGCGAAGATCCTGATCGATCACCGATCAAGATCTGCGTAGCGGGATTGGCTGGCGCGCGCGCGCCTTTCTGCCGTTGCGTAATGATGCCCAAGGAGGCACTCTCTTTTTGACATTCGCTGCCCGATTATTTCCCATCGGATGATCGCTACGACAGTAAGGGCGAGCCGAGCGTTTATAAATCCCATCGTTTTTCCAGGATGCTACCCCACCCAACTCCCCATACTCAAGCATGTCTTTGCCTACATTCACACCAACCACAACCGCTGACGAGGTCGCAACTGCCTTCGCTGCACAAATACAGGGCAGAAATGGTAATCACTTCAACCCTGTCCTACTCTTTGGATATTAGCATGTTTCTGACGCTTCAGTGTCAGTGTTGGTAACCGGCACGTCTATCAATGGGATTGGATTCGAAACTGCGCGGGTCATCGCCAAGCACGCAAACCTCGTCGTCATTACGGGCTACAACTCCGAGAGGTGAACATCGATTTTTTGAGGATGTCAAGTTCTGAGCTGTTCGTAGGTTGAGGCTGACCGAGGAGGCCATCAAGAAGGACGTCCCGGGCGCAAATATTCGTCCGCTCGTTCTTGACCTGTCATCTCTGGCCGCCGTTCGCAAAGCCGCCGCGGAAGTCAACGCGTATTCTGAGCCCCTCCATGTGCGCGTCTCTCTTGAACCTATTATCATCATCGTATGTTGAACATTGCACCAGGTTCTCATCCACAATGCCGCCGCTTCCGGAGGCCCGTTCGCACTGACCGTCGACGGCTTTGAGACCCAGCTGGCCACTGCTCAAATCGGCCCCTTCCTTCTCACGAAGCTGCTCGCCCCGAAGCTCCTGGCCACGGTCTCAGCCAGCTACACCCCGCGCGTTGTGTTCGTGTCGAGCATGGCGCACGCATTCGGCACGGTGGACCTCAGCTCGGTTGTTGCGCACCCGGACCAGGCGAAGTTCAACTCGTCGGGCGCGTACTTCCAGGCCAAGTCGGCCAACATCCTCTTCGCGAGCGAGTTATCGAAGCGGGTCGCAGGGGAAGATCAACGGGTACAGCTTACATCCCGGAGGTGCGACTTCTGCTGGGTTTTGACTTCGTAACACCGCTGACTGGAGGCCTGCAGTCATTTTCACGAACATCAGCGAGAAGGAGGGGAATAAGGGTGATTTGATTAACATGGGTGCGTGGCTTCTGGTCTCGCGATCGGGACAAGGCTAGATCGTTTACTTGATAGGTATCCTCAACCCCGATGGGTCTCCCAACACGGAGAAGGTGACGTGGAAGACCATCCCTCAGGGCGCTGCGACGCAAGTACCTCGATTCACTCGTGTTGGACTTGACTCATCTCTTGCGCTTGTAGCACTCTCGCTGCGGCCTTTGACACGCGGCTCGACGGTCAGTTGCTTTGCTGTTGGTCGACCAAATTTCTAATGTATATGCCGGCCCGTAGCGAAGCCTGGCGCATATCTATCCGATGCGGTCGAGGCAAGCGATCAGATTGCCCCTCATGCTTCGGACCCAGTAGGTTTTTTCCAATTTCACCACCTTCCCATTTAGTAATTGTCTTGCAGGAGACCGCCGCGAAGTTGTGGACGGCTACTGAAGAGGCTGTTGGAGAGAAATTCGCTTTCTGAACCATGTTTTATATAATCCAATTATCAGCTACTCTTTCAACGTCCTGCCGCGGTGGCCACCCTTAATGCTTTTCGATGGAAGGTTGAACAGTTGAACATTCGGCTCCTGATGGCCGATCGGCGTGACGATGATCGTCACCGGATTGCGTTATGCGTGACCTTTTTGCGTCGGACTCCTTTCTAAGCGAGCAGTTGACCTGAGCTTCTTCCTCATTCTCGGAACACGACAAACAGGGCGGGCAGTACTTACATCCCACAGGCTACAGCGTGAATGTTGGCGCACGCCAAACTATCTGATGCATCAGTTTTTAGCCGGGCCAATGGGGATCGCGATGTTAGTCACTGCAGACTCCTTTTTCGCTTGCTGTACCAATGGGTCTCCTGGTCCCTCTCTTGGTCGCTCTGCTGCCTCTGGTCATATCGTTTCAAATACCGCTTCAGCACACTTTTTCCGCGTCCAAGAATGTCCTCCTCACCCCGAAGATCGACCAGTACATTGCATCCCAGCTGTCGTACTGGAATTCCTCAGGTCTGGCTGTGGCAGTGGTGAAAAAAGATGAGAGCACAGGAACATGGACCACAGAGTTTGGGTCGTACGGCCAGGCGCATGCAAACGGCGCGCTCGTCACGCCGGACACCGTCTTTGCCATCGCTTCGGACAGCAAGCTGTTTCTTTCAATGGGGGTCGGCCTACTCATCAAAAACGAGTCGTTGGCTCGGTGGCGGGGAGAGACGTTGCGCTGGGACACGAAAATCGCCACTCTCCTTCCGGAATGGGGACTTATGGACGAGGAGATGCAAAACGGCGTCACCATCCATGACATGCTTTCGCACCGCACGGGATTGCCGCGCCACGACTATTCGGGTCAGCCCAGAGAGCGCGGTGTCTCCGAGATGGTCGGTTCCTCATTCGTCCCTTGGTTCGGGATTTATTTCTATTTTTGTTCCAGATATCAACTCTCCGATACCTTCGTCCGTCAGCTGCGCTGCGCGAGCAGTACCAATACAACAACATCATGTACGAGACTCTGTCATACCTCCAGCCAACGCTCTTGAACCAGACTTTCGAGTCCTACATCGGAGAACACATTTTCACGCCTCTAGGAATGAACGCATCGACGTATTCGGTCGCAGAGGCAGAAGAGCGCGGGAGCCTCGCCCACGGGTTTCATTGGAGCATGAAAGACTCGCTTGCTGGACAGACCGGGACCCTGACGCCAACTATACCCTACTTCCAACGGCCTGGAGAAGAGAAGATCTGGGCGGGTGCCGCAGGAATTCTGTCTTCCGCGCGCGATTTGGTGGGTAGTTTTCTGTTATCTTCTTGCTGATTCACCCGACGCTAACGAACCGCAGTCCGTTTGGGTAGCAATGCTTCTGAACGGCGGACGCCATCCGAGAACGAACGCGACGATCATCCCTGAGGACGTCGTCGAGCATGTCGCGCTAGGTGTTAGTGTATCTCTGAAAAAAGCCGAGTTCCCCGAAACTGTAAGGGCAGGGCATCATCCGAGCAACCGCTCAACCTAATGCTTTTGTTTTGTAGAGTCCGAAGGTGTACGGGTGCGGACAGAACCGTTTCTCGTATCGCGGGCACGAGATCATCGAGCACGGCGGGAGCAACCCGGGCTTCAAGACCATTGTCACGCGCCTGCCGCACGATAACATTGGCCTGGTTGTGCTGTCGAACGACGATAACGGCGTGCGCGTCATGGAACCCGTGAAATTCCAGATAATCGACGCACTTCTTGGACTGGAGCCCATTGATTGGGCCCAGCGGTATGTACCCCCCCGGAATATACGGAATAGCCACTGACTTAGAACTCATAGCTACGTGGACTCGATCGCGAAAGGTATCCGCGACAATGCGGCTGTGACGCCACGCCCCTCGCCGCCGGTCTTGCCGGCGACTTCGTTCGAGCTCATGGAAGGCCGCTTCCACCACCCCACATACGGACTGCTTTCGACCTGCTACGCGCGCGCGTCTGAGCCCTCCCCCACCTGCGCAGTTGCCCTTGCCCACCCCGTCGTCCAGTCGATTTTGAACGCGTCCTCGCCCGACGTCCCCACGCTCATCGTGCCCTTCAAGCGCACGTTCTCTACGCACCTGCGCCTCGCGCACTTCGCCGGCAACCTCTTCAATGCGTCGGTCGTCTGGTCGAACCACGACGTGCGGCGCGCAGAGGGGCACACGCAGGGCGAGGATGTGTTGGTTGGGCTGGATAATCGGTTCGTGGTTGAGTGGGTGCCTAGGGCTGGTGCTGCTGGAGATGGTGATGGTGATGGGTGGGCGTTCTCGGGCGACTTTTGGGGGAAGGAGGGGGAGGTGCGGGAGCTGGGGGGCGGGGGGCGCGCGCGCGCGGAGGTGTGGTTTGAGCGGACTTAGTGAGGGCTTGCGGGCGAGGCACACATTTCTGGTATGTTTTAATTCTAACTCGGTCGTCAAAATTCAACGCAGGAATAGAGTAACTTATAAGTGGTTATACCTTCTGCTCCTCATAAATTATTATCCCCCAGCGTCTGGCGGCATCAGCATTCAAGACATTCAACCTGACGGCGGCTTGGCTCATTTGGTAGTGCTCCGCTGTCCGACACCCCGAATTTGTGTATGCTCGCCGATTGCATCGGTGCGCTTCTGACATCTGAAATCTTCTCGACTTGAAGAATGAGCGCGTCTCGCGGTCTCGTACTGTGATGGAATTATCATTACGGATCGGCGATCTGAGCCTAAGCAATCCAAACAACTCCTCGCGGACATATTCTTCTAGTGCGGCGCCGCGGTTGAGTTCACCGTGTGAGATCGGATGGCGAGCCGAGTAGGGAATGGGTCATGGACGACCCGCCCCTCGGCAATCGTCTTTCTTGTCCCAACAATGTCTACGTTCTGCGTGAAATCTATTATGTTCAATCCAGGACCTGACGAGCGTGCTCTCAGACTCACAGCCAAGTGCTACTCTCCTGGAACAAGCAATCCCAATGGCTTGACTCTTTTGTGTGCGCATGGAGCGGGAACGTGTGGGTTTTTGATGTGCCTTTCATCGGAAGGACTCCGGGTGCTGATTCCGTATGCACCTAACAGACAAGGAGCAGTGGGAGCCGGCGCTCGAACAGATCTTCAAGATGCATGAAAACACGAATTGCGGTTTCAGTCTCCGTGAGGTTTGGAGCGTCGACTGGCAGAGCCACGGGCTTGAGGCCGTTGTAAATGAGGCCACACCATCAGATCGTCCCGCTGTATGTGAATAACCAGCCTTTATGATACCCGTTGTTACTGACGCTCCAATGACAGCCGTCGTCGAATGGGCGGAGGCCATTGCGGAGTTCATCCAATCCCCGCATCTCCGTGGTCATCACACTGTGGGCATAGGGCACTCTGCTGGGTCCTCTGTACTGTTGGTTACACGTAGTTCATCCACTTCTCCGCGACTCTGACTGCTACGAATGCAGGCTCCTAACGACCCGAAATTTGCTTCCGCAACCGTGTCGTTTGTCGGTCTCATAATTGTCGAGCCGGTGATGTGCAGTCAAGACTTTTATCGCGATTATGGCGAGGAGCGCGATAGCGCACTCTCGGCTGCGATTGTGATCGTCAACGCCCGGCGCACGACGTGGCCTAACCACGATGAAGCATTCTCGTACATGAAACTCAATTTTATATGGAAAGGATGGGACGCGCGGGTGCTCCGCACTTATGTTGTGAGTACAGGGCATTAGTCTAAATCTCGAGCGATCTGCTTACGTTCATCCCGTAGGACTATGGCATGAACGATCTTCCCGGGAGGGACGGTGTGGTTATCTCGACCAAAAAGGAGCAAGAGATCAGTGCCTACACAAACGTTCCACCGCATTTGGAGGCCGTGGATCTGTCTGTATCGACGCATCGCACCATGGGTACCCGTTCATTTTATTTTCGGGGCTCGAAATGATCTGGTGTGGGTTATCTCGTACTATGGACACGTCTCCTCTGACCTTTTAGTCCGCCTGAGGCCCAGGACTCGATATTTGATCCTGGAAATAGTATTCAGGCATCCTCAATTCAGCGCGTACATCGGGCTGGGCACATGGTACCTCACACTTTGCTTTGGTGCAACTAATCTGAATGCGATTATTGTAGGTGCTTCAGGAAAAGCCTGATAGGCTGGCTGTCGCTATCTGCAAAGTTCTTCCACAGATTAAACCGCGCGGAGTTGAATTGGCTTCCAAGCTGTAGATTTGGCTTCGTATTTTTGCTTCTCAATAAGACCTACTTACTTGATCTGTCCGAAACCAAAGAAATAATTACAATCTTAATCCTACAATTATA
Organism: Mycena olivaceomarginata; assembly: GCA_029378375.1. Classification (NCBI taxonomy): domain Eukaryota; kingdom Fungi; phylum Basidiomycota; class Agaricomycetes; order Agaricales; family Mycenaceae; genus Mycena; species Mycena olivaceomarginata. The sequence continues at coordinate 75,172 of JARKIC010000362.1, read as the reverse complement.
TACTCGGGGTGGTTGGGAACTGGTACTTATGTGTTCGAATATCAACCATATCTATACCAATGTCAATGTTTCCTTCAATTTCATCGAGTAGGAAGCCTGCCGCGGTGGGCTGGTGATTTTGGATTGCTAACCTGAGTGGTGTTGCACCGTTCTTGCAACATCGATTTCCAACGTCGGCACCCGCTTGGAAGAGACATTGCAGAGTGGCCAAATTTCCTTTCCATGCAGCCAGGTGTGGAGCAGTCAGATGATCATCCGCACTAACCGCCTGTATCTGTGCCCTGCTTTCCAGAAGAAATTTGACAGCCTCTGTGCTCCCCGTCCATGCTGCTAAATGAAGTGGTGTCCATCCATGTCCATTCTTCGTATTTACATCTGCTCCGTGAGCGAGCAAAAACTTCATGACCTTGACATTTCCTTTCCAGGCCGCAAGATGAATAGGTGTGTACTCATTTGCAGACTCCAAATAAACTGTTTTTTCAATGAGAGACCGACAGATATTCAGGTGCCCATGCCAGGCAGCAAGATGAAGTGCAGTACTTTGATGTTCTGTCAACAAATTGATATCTGCCCCCAGTTGACAGAGTGTGGTGACAATTTCCAGCTCCCCATTGGCTGATGCGAAGTGTAAAGGAGTCCATTGGTTAATGGTGGTGGCATTGATGTCAGCACCATGTTGAATAAGCAGGGTTACAGTCTCCTTCTCTCCTTTTTGGACTGCATGGTGGAGTGGTGTTAATTCATCGGTTGCAATAGTAGTTGTGTCTGCACCGTGTTCAATTAGGAACATAACAGTTTCTCGTTGCTCGTGTTCTGCAGCATAATGGAGGGGAGTCAAGTTGAGCTTGGTCTTGCAGTTGATGTTATCGCCAAACTCAATGAGAATTTTTATGACCTGGTAGTGGCCATATTCAGCTGCATAGTGCATTGGCAACATATTTTCACTATCTATGGCATTCAACAAAGCACCATGCAAGAGCAAGGCTTGGATAGTCTCTATGTTTCCCTCTGCTGCAGCATAATGCAGCGGTGTTGACTTCTCTGAATCAATGCAATTAGCACTTGCTCCTTGGTTCAAAATCAGTTTCAAAATGTCTGGGTTCCCATGGATGGCTGCATAATGGAGAGGTGTCATTCCTTCCAGACATTTTGCTTCTAAATCTACTCCTCTTCCCAGCATGGTCTGCATCACTTGAACATGTCCATTCCGTGACACAATATGAAGTGGTGTCAAAAGACGAGAATCTTTTGAGTTTATATCTGCACCAGAGTCAAGAAGGATCTGAACTGCTCCAGCTTCCCCCCTTTCAGCAGCATAATGTAAAGGAGTCAGCCCCGCAAAATCCACTGTCACAACAGAAGCCCCATTCACAATCAAGCAACTGATGCTTTCAAGTTGTCCTGAACCAGCAGCAAGATGAAGTGGTGTGCATCCCCGAGAATCTGCAAGTTCAATATTGGCACCACTTTTCATTAGCATACAGACAGACTTGGCTAAGTTGGTCAGTGGGCCTGCCTTCTGGCCGGGGAGGTGAGGCATGTTTGCAGCCATGTGTAAAGGGGTCATGCCCTGGGAGTTTTTGGCATGAATGTCAAGGTTTCGGGTGAGAAGACGCTGAACCCATGTTGGATTTATGACCGATAGATGGAGGACACTGTTCTGTTGTGTATCAAGAACAGTCAAATCTGTGTGCATCTCCAGCAAGTGCTGCACAATGAATGACAGGTTAAATCTTAGGGCAACATGCAAAGGGGATCCTCCCCCAAAGTCTTTCAGCATATCTGGGTCTGAGAAAACTTGGTCAAATGTTTTAAGTAGGTCATGACCTTGAGATTCTTGAAGGTGAATGTTCCAATAGCTTTTGACATATGTAACAAGATTCAAATGAGGAGCCTTTGGGGAATCAGTCATTTTGAGATGAGGAACATTTGATGTCTTAGTTCTGCAGTTGAGAGCCAGGTAAATTAGACACCATTTGGCCAGTGATGCATGACCCTTGCTCAGTGGAAATATGTGATATGTTGGGATTGTAGACACTACTTGGAGGGGATTTGTCAAGAGAAAATCCCGCACAGATGTATGAGTAAATTGCACCATCATTCCGTGAGGAGTAGGAGTGCATGAGATGAGACCCTTGCAGTCAAAAATCACGTCCAATGGATTACTCGGAGTTCTGGTGATATCCCATCCAACCAACACATCCATATCATCTATTGCAATCCCAGTCATAAGCTCTGATAGTTCTAATGGTCTTCGAGCACAAAGAAGCCATGTAAGTGCTCGCAGACACCACATCCTTGAAGGCAACTCATCAATCTTTGTTAAAATTCGGTAATATGTTGCAGTTAAACCAATTGGGAGTTGTGTTAATGCAGAGAGGATTCCGTGGTCTGTCATTTGATTTGCTATCAGTTCAATCATCAACGTCACCCATAGAAACCTTTGAATCAAAAGCTCAGCCAAATATCAAAATGAGGGGTTATCAACTCACATTCCATCTGCTGCAGATGAAAGCACTTTGGCAATATGCTGTTTGATCTCAGCTGAGCGTTTGCATATCCGTCTGTGCTTCTCCAGAGATGAATTAACAAAGTATTCAATATCAGCCTGCAGATTTTCTGCAGTAATATGAATTTGAGGCTGATGTCCAAGAATTGTTGAAATCTCTTCACTTCCGCTTCTACTTGTCACAAGAACACTGGAGTGTGTAGCCAGGGTTTCCAGAATGTCAGCTACATCATCTGGATGATCACACTCATCCAGAGCATCAATGATGATATATGTATGCTGGGACTGCTGGAGGAGCTGTAGAATCAAATCCTGGAGATTCTCGAGACCAAGGTGCTGGAGATTGGGGGTTTTGTTCATCCAAGTCTCTTTGACTAGGGCTAAGACCTTCGGATTGTACATAAGTTGGTCCAGAATAGAGGCCACAATTTTGCTGGCTTGTCTCTTGTCAGAGTTATCATATTCACAGTAGAAAAAGACCACTGCAATATTAGGATCTTGCTGGTATTTCTGCAGCAGATGGTCGATGATCACAGAACTGTCTAGGTTGAGGCAGTGTAATGCTCGGAAACTGGATCTCATACCTCAGAACTGTTTTTCCAGATCCAGCTGAAGATATATGAGATTTGCACTAGATGAAATCCTGCAGCTTACGTTTTCCGTGACACCAAACCAGTCCACAATATTGATCACACCAGGCCTTGTACTGGGTGTCATTCAAAAGCCAGCATTGAGGTCGTTTGTAAATCCGAAGAGTAGTAGCATGTTTTTCCCAGCATTTTGGAGCATCCAGTAGGGCTTGGAACTTTTCAATTCTCTTATCTATTTGGACAATTAGAATTGTCTTGAGTTGAATCCAGCATCATCCTTACAAAAAGTGATTTCAGATGCCCTCTTCTCATCAGTCAGAATCTTGGCCTCCAGACGACTTCGAGACTCTTTGTTGGCCATTCTTTCCGCATGGTCAACATAGACTTGGACATCTTTCCGATGCTTTTCAAGACGTGTTGTAATTATCTCCATATCTTGGCGGAAAATTCTGACAGTTAAACCGATCAAGGCTGAACCAATGTGATGAGCTGAATATTTCAAGTATCTCTAGGTAAGAAAGACATACATCGAGGCTGACCGTTGGTATTGAGGAAAACCTTCCGGATGAGAAGGAAAACAGAGAGGATGTCCTCAAAAATAACAACAACAGCCTGGGATAGATGAGAACATGTTTGTGTCTGACCCGACAAACCAATACCTTTTGGACAGTGTTTGATTCAGAATATAGTTTCTCAACATAGTCTTGAAAAATCGGAAGTTCAACAGATATTATTTCGAGGGTGTCACTGATAATTGCAAAGTGTTCAGTGAACTTGTGTGTAATCTGGATCGGATATGAGCATTTGAAAACACCAATATTCTGTGGCTTGCCTCGATCACGAGCTTCAGTGCTCCCCAAACGACACCACTGATCCCTGCACTTGAACCAACAGCAACATCAACGGTCCCGAAGAATGGCCGGAGAGAATCTGTAAAAGATCGAACACGGCTGAGAAGCCTACGGGTTATGCTGCTGTCCCTGTTGGCTCTGTTCAGAGCCTCGAGCTGGGCAACTACCGGCTCCCACGATGTTTGTGTGATTTGTCCCAGCCAATCTGCGTCTACCGGGTCGAGGATCTGCATATATCTCTCCAGGCTGTCTCCAAAAACTGAACCAGGTGCAGGAAAGCCCCCGCCCGGGCTGGGATCCGTAAGATTCATGGTGGGGCAGAGGGGAAGAGATGGAATCCGTTCCTGCATCTTTTGATACTTATAGTGACAAACATCAATCAAAATATCTATCAGCACCGCATTCCGTTCGTCTTCTGGCGTCGCCATGTAGATGATCAAAAATGCGCGAAACTGAGTTTCGCGGCGCTGACCTTTCACTTTTCAATCGTTGCTTCTCCGTCGCACAATTAAGTTGATGCCATCAGGCTTTCCAATGAGGCTCGTCCAATACCAAGTCACGAATTATATAATTACGCGATTTTTTAACCTCTCCCCCACATTCGGTTACTCGACGCGCCCAGATCCATCTCTTCCCTCGTGTCCTCTCGGAACCGTTCTTGCCGGCAACGATTGACTCGGTCGTGCTCGCTTCTGAGCTCCTATCCCTGAAAACTATGCGTCCGATTTGTTTTTTCCTTTGCATCATTTTTGCATCGACAACGACGTGTATTTTGCCGGTTCCTACTAGTAGTCTTGATTCCGCACTGGGATGCACAGAGATACCCCCGCATCCGACTTGACGCGTCCGGTGCGTCTTTGGTCGTTTCAAAAGCTAGACCTTGGAGTCCTTGACAACGGACGACGCGTCCCTAGTGCGTTTTTCTCTCCGGGTTTGTGGTTTTGGCCTGTGGGACATCGAGGCTGAGTCAATTCGATCGTGTTCGCGCGGGCACGGTCCCAGCTTTCGAGCTGTACTAGGCTCGAGCCGCCTGAGGGCCTACCGATGCTCACGTCTCGCGCTTCGTCCATCGGGGACGTGCCGCGGCAGTCCAGGACGCGCACCTCTGGGCATTCCCCCTCGTATCTTGTGCTTGGGGTATTTTCTTTTTCAGCCGACCATTAAATTGACGCGCCGCTTGGTAGTTTGTTGTCCACCGTCCTCTGCCTTTTAAATTCGTCTGCTCATATTTTGAAATTTCTGTACCGACGATCTCGTTCTTTCGATACTGAACTCCTCTGTAGCGTCGAACCGATCGAAGCCCCACCTCGGGAGACGGGGGCGGCCCATCTTCAGTCCCAACGGCAGTTTGCTCGATATGATCGAGGAACCTTTCTTTAGGCTCAGCAGACCCTTTGCGCTCTTCGGGTGTCCATGTTGCGAGGCGGCGTATGCGGTACTGTCGAGTGGGTTTTATTTCCCGCTTTCTTTCGTGTGTCTATAAATTCACTAGCCTGATTTCCTTAGCGGATCTCTCTCCTGCGAGCGGCGTCGTCTCTGCGTCTTTTTCCACATGTTCATGGTGCGGCGTCGCATTTGATGAGACTTTGGATCTCCGAGAACCACACGGTATATTCGCCAAATTTTTTATCCGCGGTCGATGCGAGACTGAACCATGTCCGAATCTCTCCATATGCGGCCAGAACCTAGATCATATTACCATGCTGCTCGCGCGCCTTTTGCGACCATCGGCGAGATTCCGGTCTGGGATGTCTTTCAATCGGTCCAAATCAAAAGCTTTCTTTCTCTTTTTGAAACAAATATCTCTGTGAGTTGGGGACAAAGTGGTACCTTTGAGCGCTTCTCCCCCCCACAGAGTACTTCCAGCCACTCAAATTCCAACGGTCTAGGCTTTGAGTCACACGGCGATCAGAGATCGACGACATATCACATTGCCACATCTAATCAGATAGGGCGTGGCTTGCTTACGCACGTTACCCGACTTGTCTCCTACAGCGATGGAGGCCACGATGAGCACTAGCGCTGGGACGATCCGCACCATTCATGCCCGCCTCAGCCCAACCCATTCACCATTTCAGTCTCCGCCCGACAGCCCGTCCCTCTCGGCGTCGGGGTCATCCGTCTCCTCCTTTCCCTCAGCCTCAAGCTCCTTCTTCTTCAGCTCTGCTGCAGCTAGTCCTCCGCACGAACCAGTACCCCATCCAGTCGAAGAGACTCTTATCATCCCCTCCCTGACGCTCCCGGCCCTCCTCTTGAGTCCCAAGCAACTCCAGGGGCCGCTTACTCGCTTGCTCGTGCTCGGCCCACCCGATGTCGCCACCGCTGCGCTCTTCGTCGACAATCCGGATGCGCTCGATCCCAACGCGTGGGTCTACGAGGATGGCTTCCGGGTGCTCCGCACGTCGACGGAGTGGCGGGACCCCACTGACGGCGATAGCAATGATAATGACTCCAACGAGCGGTGGAATATCGAGCTCGTTGTGCTCGGGGAAGACGTCCACCAGGTGCATTTCACCATTCCCGTTCTCCGTACGCAGTCCGCTAACTCGTGTGCAGCTCGACATCGCGGCCATAGAGGACCGGATCCTCGCCCCGTTCCGCAGCGTGGCTGCACTTCTCGCGCCTCCCCTGCTCTCATCTGCACACGAGGAAGAACTCCTGACGTCGCTTCTCATGGGCCACGAGGTCCCGCTGTACACCGCACTGCTCGTCGTGTCCCCTTCCCTTCCATCCAGATCCGCATCTACCCACCCATCTTCGAGTAACGCATCCTTATCAGCGTCCAACTCTGTCGCCCTGGACTCCACACCGCCCTCTATCGCACCGCCTAATTCATCCTCGAACGTATCTGTATCTAATTCGGCTCCGGACCCACCAGCGCCCGAAATGGAACTCGACATCCCCGAGACCCTGCAGCGCCTCGTGCCCGTCATCGTGCTCGTTCCTGATCCCGAGCCCACGCCGTCCGCCGCACCCCACCGCCGCTATCGTTCACGTTCACGTTCCCGTTCCCGTTCCCGTTCGCCCACAAACGCGGACACGGATCTGGATATGTACACGGATATGGACATGGATCTGGGCGCCGACGCCGCGGCGGATCCCAACGACACCACCGTCGCCCTCCCCGCGTCCGCGTCCGCATCAGGCCTCGCCCTCGATGCCCCCTCGACGGCGTGCCTCCCCACACGGCCCAGGCATGCGGCGCGCGAGCGCACGGTGACGTATCCGCGCGCCACCACCACCACTGCCGACTTCACCTCCACCTCCACGTCGCTGACATCGCCGCACACGCACACCCCGTCTGCCCTGCGGGGCGCGCTCCGCCCGCCCGCGCTGCGTGTCCTGCGCGCCGCCGCCGCCGCGCGTTTCGTGCGCTGGTGGCGCGCGGGGGGCGTCGACCCGTATGCGGCAGATCCCCGCCCCGCTCGCCATCACCACCCGCACGCGCATCGCCCACCACACGACGCCTCCGCGCCGGCGTCCCCTCTCCGCCTCGCCGTGCCCCTCCAGCGCCCGGAGAAGGCCCCGCTGCCGCTTGTCGTGCGCCTCACGGAGAAGGGGCAGGCGCCGTTTCCCCCCGCGCCCTCGTTCGCGCATGTGCAGCCGTACGCGCATGCGGATCCGCTGCATCTCCCGTCGCTGCTGGCGCTCGTGCGGGACGTCGTGCGCGCGTGGGCGGGAGCGGGGGTGGGCGGGGAGGTCGACGGAGGGGTAGGTGGGAAAGGGACAGGGACAGTGAAAGGGTGGCGGAAAGGGTGGGCGTTCGTGGCGGGGGTGCTGCTGGGCGTGGGGGTGGGGGTGTGGGCGGCGTCGTGAGAGGGGGGAGAGCCGCGTACGAGTGGGAGGCGTGGGGAGGAGGGAGGGAGAGCCGGGAGCGGGGAGGGGGATGGGGAGGGGGATGGGGGAAGAGGTCAGCGCGAGCGGGGCGGGCTGTGCTGGATGGAAGGAAGGGTACTGTGTCGGGCCTATGTGCAGGGGGGATTTGTCTAGCGCGCGCGCTGCTCCACCGTGCCCCCGCGGTCTTTCCTGCGACTTATCGCTTGTCGCAGTCACCCTCGCCTTCACCTACGCGCACACACCGGTCGACATCGCCGTTCCAGGACCAGGTATTTGATCCCCAGGCTTCGGCCGGTCGAAAGAGGGAGCAGAGGGGAGGGTAGAGGCGATGTGGTGCGGCGGCGCGTGCGGTGGGCGGGGTGGGTTGGAGGTTTCCGGTCCCGTCGATGTGGGATGCGGTCGATGCGGGATGTGGCCGCCACGGCAGGTGAAGGATACGATGCGCACAGCTCATCCTGCACGCGTCGGGACTGCTCGTCCCGCCTTCGTCCTATTTCCTCAGAGCTCGCGTGTGCACCGCGAGGACATACGTACCTCCACAGCGGCGTGCGCGGAGCCTTTTGCCTCGCTCCTCTCGTCGTCTGTCTCTCCCTCCCATTCCTCCAGTCTCACTCCTCGGCTACACACCGTCCTAATCGCGCGACATAGGAATCTGTACAAGTTCATCGATCCTGGCCACGCTTCCTCGTTCTTCCTCCTTATGTATGTCTATTGCTGGGCGGTGGATTACAACGCATCTCGCGGCTTGAGGACAGGGAGCAGAGAACAGGGACGGTGCTTGTTGGCCTTGCCTCGCATATGCGGTTTTTGATAACTCGGCGGAGCAGAGGCGACGGACGGATTGTATTAGTGGCGCCGGTTTTTCAAGTAGCGCATAGCACGGGGAGCAGGAGGGGGTGGCTATCGTGCGTGCTCGTCGCGACAGACTCGTTCCATTCATTGTATTTTATTACAGCCGCCGAGACGATCCTTGTATCTGTACCTATTGAATTGAGAATATCATTCACGTGCGCATTCGTTACTCCTCATCAACATCCTGCGCCTCTCCTTCGAGCTTCGGATTTCCTTCCTTGCCATGAAGATGTTGCATCTCCCCGGTGTCAATGCTGCTCGCGTCCGACGTCGATACAAACTTGGAAAGCTCTTCTTCAACCGCCACCAACACTCGTTTCGAGGACTGGGTGTCCATCGGGACTTCAAACTCAGCATGCTCTAACCATGCATCCGCCGCCTCATGGTATAGTTTGAGGGCTTCTTGAGAAGTCGGAGAAGTCAGAGGCATGCTGGCTCCATCCCATAGAGAAATGGTATCTGCTTCTCCTGTGGTCACTGGTGGAGCCCCCAACCCAGGGCCTGCACCCATGGACATAGACCAGGCGGTCAGCAAGAAGCCGGTTCCCAGATGCTACCAGTATGGAGAGGTCGGGCATATGGCTCGTAACTGCACTACCCAAGGACCCATCAATCCCCAGTTACAAGCCCTGATCACGGAAATGGTGGAAGAACACTTGAGAAAGGAGGATTTTCCCAAAGACTCCAAGTGAAGACTGTGCCCTCAGATTCTTGTATACCCCCACACCAGTAATGACTTTGAACAATTCATCCTCTGTCTTGACTATCGAAGAACCCAGTGTGGAGGAAGACACAGTGGAGATGGAAAGAGAGGGTGTGAGGACTCCCTCTGATTGTGAAGACAAGAGTGAGGGAGCCATTTCTCCCTCTGACTCCAAGCAAAGGGGAAAGAAAACTCGGAAGCCTGAGCGGGAGAAAGTGGAATGGCACAGACTCCCCCTCGGAAGTGCACAGTGGGTTGCAACCAGAGTGCAGGCACAAGAATGGAAGGCATGGGAAATCATCACGAAATGAATCCACCCAGCCAGAAGACAAGAAGTGGTACTGGATGATGAAATTATAGGGAAAATAACATCCAGTGAAAGATCATACCCTGTCGGCATCGTAATTTTCAGCTTCCGAAGAATCCACGCTCTCTGATATACCAAGTCCTTCTCGTCCTCCATTGTAAGGTATGTCACAATGATGTGGCGGTCGTCTTCTAAAAGATCGGTGAAGCCCATGATGAGCTCAAGTGGAAGCCATACATGCTCCCTGCATGTGAGAGTGATTTATGAGGCGATGGGGTGTATCCTTGATCATTAGGGCAGGCTTGGGTGTCTGCATGATGGAGATAATACCCCCCATGTATGAATCAAATTTACTGAACACATCCTGTGCTTTGGTGAATTTACTGGACACGGGTTTTGTGGATGTGTGTGTCATGAACTGTCTTTTCATTTTACTTCCAGAACCCGAACAACCCGATCATTGATCAGATCAACTATCTGATCAATCAAACCAGGATACCGTTTTAGGATCCCAAACGGTTTCGATTGGTTTCCCGACCTTTGGGTTCTGTCAGCAACGGCCTCTGGGTCGGCTAAACAGCGAGTAACCCGACGAAAACCCCAACCAGGATAAACCCGATAGATGCTAGTAGCTCGTGTGTTCCCCGAGCAGTAGGACCAGTCGTACGGCGTCCTCCCTAGGAGGCCGTATGTCGTAGGTCGGGATGCGAGGCGGAACCCGGAACAAGTCGAAGAGGGTGTGATATCCACTCAGGTACAAAACCCGGGGCGTGGATACAACCCGTAGTACAATGGATAGGAAGCGGGGCAGGGTGGAGACAATGCCTATGTCAAGCCAAGGTAGAAGCCTGAGATTAGACAGATTGAATCTACTGTACATGGAGATTCTACCAAGCTTATATAGGCTTCAGATAAATTAAAGTGATCACAGTCAATTGCAATCAGTTCCTGTCACCGCAGCATTAAGGAGTGTTAATGCTGATACTCCTAGACTCCTTTGTGTTGGTTTCTGTGGTGTCGGAGGACTAGGAGACCTGATGTTCGGGTTTCCTAATCCTGAATGTCATCGTATCCAGTGGTTCAAACCCCGATCGGTTTGCAACCAGTCATGTATTTTGTGTACGCTTCTGTGTCAAGCCGTTTGTGCATCCGGGGACTAGGATCCGTCTGTATGGGTTCCTAGTCCCTAACGTCTTCTGTATCTCGTGGCACAGACTCCCCTGAGTCTGCGGCTTTAGAATCCGAGGCCGGGTTTCAACCGTGAGAAGGTCACATGGTGGCGTCATGAGAGTCCCGTGCCGCTAAGACGCGTCTGTATCCATACAGACGCGTCGCGCGAAAAAGTAGAACCTGGGTGATTCATGACAGGTTCCCGATTGCCCCCTCTATGTTCATATACCCCTTCGTTTACTTTGCATTAATCTTGTCCGTTACCGTTGGACACTGTACCTTAATTTACAACCCCTAGGGACTTTAGTATATAAGCTGTAGTTATTTCCCTGTACTTTACACTATTCTAGTCTAAACTCCAGGCTTATTTGTTGGAACTCTTTGTGCTTCAGTTGCCCTTGTCACCTCAGAACCTGGAATCTGCTGTGCTGACAGTGTGGGTGGGAAGCCCACAAGATTTGAGCTTCTTCTCAGAGGCACAGCCTTTAGGAAGAGGTGTATCGGATGGGCTGCACTTGCATCCAGTGCTGGACGTGATCAAAGAGATTGATTGGGATGGAACAATTGGAGTGGAAGGTAGCCTATTGTTGTGCAAAGCATTAAACTCATTACTGTTATCGGACGGCTGCAGCAGATCGTTCTCATTGAGTGCAGTGGTCTGGCTGATATCAGCATCCATTCCACCGAGATCCCAAGGCAGACTCTCTCTCCTGGAAATATTGGGAGGGAAAGCACCATCGTCAAAGGACTGGTCACTGGTACTGTCCTGGGTGTCTATTTATTGGTCAGAACATTTGTATACTCTCTGAGATAATAATACACACACTTTCAAGGCCAAAATCAGCCAGTAGAGATGCTTGCCCAGTGCAATAAACATTACGGCCCTTGGGAATTGCACTGACAAGGGGAATGATAGTGTCAAATTGATCGTAGAAGTCAAACCCAGTGTTGCAGAAGTTCTTCAACTTTGGATTCTTGGCCACCCAATCATCCCATACAGGGGCTCTCTCAGGGGTGATATTGGCCCCCAAGAGTTTGTCAAAAGGTGGCCAGCCCGAATTGTTATTGAGTTTGATCATTTTGTCCCAAAAACCCTTGAGCTGTGCATTGTGAGTGCCGGAAAAGAAATACAAAGCATCATGCACACTTTCGTACGTATTCTTGACAGATTTCCCAGTCTTTGGTGCTCCGTTATTGGGGAGATTGAGAGCCACAGCAATGGAATTGCAGGTGGATATTGTAAGGGCAACCTTAAGCTCGGTGCAGGGTGCAGAAACTAGCGGGGGAATCCAAAGAATAAATGTAGGCACTAGAATACAGGAGCAGAAATACTACGCACCTAGCAGGGAAATCCGAAGAGAAGAAATGATGGAAATCTGGACCTGGTGCTGGAGCCGGAGCGGCAGGGGTGGGGGCGGGTGGCAGATTTTGGGTGCTCAGCAATAGCTGGCGGAGCATGAGCTGAATGTCCCTGAGGGAACCTTCAACAGCAGTGAGCCGGGCCATGGTGCTGGAAGCCGGATCCAGAGTGGAGGCGCTTAGGATCTCAGGTTGCACAGCAGTAGGAGCAGGCAACTGGTCCATTGGAACAGAGGAGGGGTTGAGATTTGAAGTGGGGGAGGATGGAGCACTGGAGCAGTGGTCCAAATCCGTACCTGCACCAAACTTCCCAATCTTGACCGGTCGATCCCTTAGATCCTTCCTTCTGCTGTAAGGGCAACCTTAAGCTCAGTGCAGGGCACAGAAACTAGCAGGGGAATTCAAAGAATAAATATAGGTACTAGAATACAGGAGCGGAAATACTATGCACCTAGCGGGAGAATCCGAAGAGAAGAAAGGATGGGGATTCCCATGCTAGGTGAAACCTTATATACTAATTAGTAACTACCCAGTAGCATGTGTCCGGAGGTATCTACAGTTATCTTGGGCCTGATCACACAGCACATGCCAGTGAGAGTGGACAGATGGACGGGCACAGGAGGATCCGGAGCAGTGGACAGAAAAGTGTCCAGAGCATCGGACGGAAAAGTGTCCAGAGCAGATCCGGCCAGAAGAGCAAAAGCAGCCGGAGAAGCAGCCGGAATGGGGGTTCCCCTGACAGGACCTTTTCAATTTATTGTTCAGCATCGAAAATAGTACTTGCTGGCTCCCAACGTAGGTGCTCTGCATCCTCTGTATGCTCCTGACAATACTCGGGGTTAGCACGACAAAGTGTCGGACTGTAAGGGTCTTGATACATGCTATACAACTTAGGCTTGATGTCTTCAACATCAGTAAAACTAGATGTTCATCCTAGGCATCTTTCATCTTGAGGAGCCATCTTTCATCTTGAGGAGGGCACCTTTCATCTTTGAGAGGCATCTTCCATCTTGGCTGGCCATCTGTGATCTTTAGCATTCCATCTTTTCGGTTGCCATTTGCGGAACACCGACAAGACGGTGACAGATTACCTTTGACTCCAAAAATGCGAAAGACGGCACTTGAATCACTTTAACTATATGTACACAACTAGAAGGAAATTGATATCTTGTGCAAGGATGAGCCGCAAACCTGTTAACATCATGCATCAAGAAAAACCTGCCCTCAAGTCAATTTGGGAGAAATATTTCCAGACATTTGGGGAGCTTTCGGCAAATTTCCGGAAACTTTCAGGTTCTTTCCTGCTATTTCTTTGCCTTCTCCAGAACTTCAATAATGTTCTCTCAAAGCTCGGCCTCTTGAGGTCACTTCAGCATTTCTCTATCATGATTTGAACTCAAATAGGTACAACTACAGTACAACTATATTTAGTGAAGAGAAAGCTTCACAATGAAGGACCAAGCAGCTAGTTTGTATGAGTGGTGAGCAGCAATGTTGAGAGCCGGACTTGACGAAAATTGCGAAGTTACTCAACTCCGCTCCAATGCTGTTATGGTCTCGGCGATGCATATCAGACCAATCAGAGCTCAACATGTGTATGCACCGAGTACTTCGGTTCCACCGTTTTATAACGCGTCAAACACTTCTCTTCCTCCAACCACCACCATCCTATCTTTCCCCTTCATCTTCCTCCCTCCATGTGCTTGCTCTGTGCAATACAACTGATCTCTGCTCCTCAGTGTTGTGACTCTGAGCTCCCCCCTCTTGTGAGTTGTCATATTTGGCAATATGTCACTGCTCACCACAACAACCCAGACTGTTTCTTAGCGCAGCGATTCGGCTACATGCTTTTGTTGACTCTCATATGTCACCTTCTTTTGAGCCCTTGTTCTTCTTCCAAGTTCTGTTGCTGCCTTGAGGATCAACAACTTTGACTTCATGGTTTGTCGAAATTCACGGAATGGTAGTGCTAACAGGTATGTGAGCTTGCTCTGTGTCACCAACATGGCAGACTAACTGTTTGTATTGCACACAGAAACCTAAGTCAATTTCTACTTCCACACTGACTGCGCCAGTATACACAGTGACTGGCCAAGCCAGCCCTTTATCCCGGCCCCATCTCTGATGCAATCGCTTCATGGGATAATGAACTGGTGAGTTGATTCCCAAGCTTTCACTGTAATGCTTTTGAATAACATACCTGCTTGAATAGGCGGTCAGCAGTGATACATAGTTTGTTACCTTAGCTCTGAAAGAGCTTTGTGCTGTGGTAAGTCCCTGCACATTGATGCTGATCTACCCCTGCTGCCCAATGTATCATATTCCATGAATGTTTCTATACCAAATTTGATTATAATTTGTGATATCTTACTTCATCAGTTTGCTTCTTTGTGTGCTTCGCTGTGTGTAGCACAGCTGAGATCAAGACAAGGCAAATCTGAGTATTAAGACCATGACACCAATAGTGATCACATATAAGGAGGGGCCCTAAATGCACCGGCATAAGCACCACATTTCTCAATGTGCACATGACAAGCACAGGAAGGTGAGTATGATAAATAAGGAATAGTCCAACCCCAAAGGCGCTGTAATCCAGGGGCAACCACTAAAATTATCAATTACTTTGCATAGTCCTATTGTCTGCTGTTTGGCTTTTGATTGATGGATCAGCAATCTCTCATGGCTGACAGTGGCCATCAATTCCGGTGCACCAAGCGTAGACACGTTCAATTCACAACACGTTGAATAAATAAGGTTGATATTGAGTGTACTAGCATATGAGCAGCTAACTACATAGTCTACCTACCAATTTCTTCTCAGCTATGAATTTTCTTCTCCTTATGACGATCAGAGTCTGAGATTGAGCCTGAGAGACAATTGAACCAGTATTTGCCCTTCCCTGCTTTTCCATCATGGGCGTGCAAGCAGGCGTAGATTCCCATTGCATCTGTTCAAGTGTCTTGTAGTCCAAAGTGTTTGTTCTTCCACACTTCCCCATTGCGAGTTGAGTGTGCCTATGCTTGGGGCGCCGGAATTGATGGCCACTTCAGCCATGAGAGATTGCCGATCCATCAATCAAAAGCCAAACAGCAGATGATAGGACTACCCAAAGTAATTGATAATTTTAGTGGTTGCCCCCTGGCTGTAGTTCTCTCTACGGTCACTGGTCAGATCAAATTTGAAAGTCATATTTATATAGAACTCCCGATGTTGTATAGGTAATTGCAAACTGGAAAACAGAATGTCAGCTCACACTGGGGGCAACCAGTGAGGCATGTGAACACCAAGTGCATTACACGCATGTGGCTTGCAGTCGGAACAAAGCCCACAAAGGTGCCTTTAACAAGCAAAGGGGGGCTTTGTTGCATGCTTTGTTCCCCTGCACCAGAGAACAAAGCATGCGGCTTTGTAGCCTTTCTTCTGTATGGGAACCACATGCATGTAACACATGCGGTGTTCACATGCGTCATTGGCTGCCCCCGGTGTCAAGTCTTCAGGTGTGTTCATCTTCAGCTTGTGCATCCGGCCCATCTGAACCCTTTGGAAAACCATGATTTTTAGATACACAAAACTGAAGCAACAACATTTTTTTCCTTCAGTCCAAATTCACGTAAGTAGGGCCATGTAGATTCAAGGACTGTTCAAGGATCATGAAGTCTCTTTCAAGCTGCAGGGCCAAAACTGAACTGAGCAGAGACTCGGACACTCCACGCTGTTCTCCTCAACCTCACCTGGTTTATAACGGAGATTTACTGTGGTTCAAGGCGAGCTGGTCGAGGCGGCACCATTAGTCTCTCGCAGACAGACACTTCAATATTAACTGATCTCGTACCTCGATATATTGAAGTCTGTTGGTAAGCGCAGGGGTCCGATCAGGGTAAAATCTTGTTACATAATCTGCACAGCCACGCCGCCGGTTTTCGATGTTTTGTGCCTACAGGATAGATAATTAAACTGGTTTTTGGTGCAGATGAATCTATATTAGTGCACTAAATGTTCCTGCCTGCTCAGATTTTTTATCTAGAGCTCAGAATCCAGAGGGATGAAGCGCCGAAGCATAACATGTGACTATCAATTGTGTTGCACTTCGAGCCTCAAATAGCACTCTAAAAGTTCGAATAAATTGGAGGAACTTTTAAGTGGTGAATAAAACATTCTGTATGCAAGAATTTCTCGAAAATATTGATGCTAGTTTCGCAGTCGTCTTCCAAAGAACAGTGTGGCTGTGCTGATTATATAACAAGCGCTTACCCCAATCGGGACCCCGCGCTTAACAACAGACTACGGCACCATCGACCGAGCGAGTTTTGGGCCACCTTCAAGACTCAAGTGTGTCCAGTTCTCTGGCCCGCTACCCCTCACAGAGGTTTAAAGAAGATTGGGTAGTGGGCTTTGCCGCTCGCCGGCCTTACCCGCCTTATATCCGTAGACATCACCCGGGGACCTAGATCGGGTGATTGATAATCTGTGCTTTTGGCGGCGATCTGAGGAAGGTCGGCAGTTGCCGTGAGGCTGTACCGATGCTAGCGCGAATCAACGGTCAACTTCAACGCTGCGATCGAAGGAGGTGTTGAAACATAAGCTTAAAACGGTATCCCGAATTTTCCCGCCCACGTGTGCTTGACGTATACCGTCCGTTGGTAATCGTGAGCCGTGATGGATCCTGTCAAGGAACTTTGCTGCAAAATTCCGACCTCAGTACTTGGAGGCCCGCTCAGTTTTCGACATCATGTCGGAGTCTAGACACTTTCTGAAGTGGTACAACATGACCGAGTGATTTACAGTTGTTTGGAGACTTCAAGTGAATTGCTGTGGATTATGCGATTGGCAGAAATTATCGCCGAACACTTTGATTGTCGAGCTTGATAATAATTTGCCGATTGGGCGCCAATTTTTTCCTGAATCCTGATGGAGTGAAGGAATAAAGGAATAGAAAGGAACCCATCGAAGGAAAATTTTAATCGGACTAGTTCACTTGGCGCAGACATGAGCTGTTTTCTCCTCTCGCTGACACCCCGTGTGAAGTGGGACTCAGGGTCAAAGCTACATGGTGGCGGTGGAAGATAGACCCACACATTGGGTGAATTGAATTGAACCAGCATGTGGAATCACGAAGCTTTGATCACTAAGCAAACAAAATGAAGGAAGAGACAGAAAAAAAAATGGTGAAAATTGCCGAAGCTGTTGTCCAGCGTCATTCCTGCGTGCTACATTGAGTTGGAGGGGCTTGGGCAGGTAAAAATCAACGACACGAAGCGGCAGAGGAGGGCATTGCTTTAAATGTACAGAAGCTGGGTGGGAATTCCGGATCACGGCCGAAAGGGCTTTTTAATTTCAATCTCGGTCCCTTAAATTTTTTCGGGTCTTCCGATGCACGCGGCCACGCGAGTTACATCACATCATCACTTCACTGCCCGGCCACGTATACTGTCCAGCTCGACGATCACTGATATGAATATCGGATTCACATTCCGACAGATGCAACAGCAAAGACTAGCCGAGACTGTCCTTCGGCTCCGATTGGCTTAAGGGGACATAGCTGGGCTCGAATTTATCCTGACTTATCCTACTCCATCGCTTTCGACCAATGAGCAGCTGAGCAAAATCTCGGCTGGAAGCTGCTAATAACCTCTAATATCCTGGGTTTTCATTTTACAATGGTTTGAGGCTCTCGACATGGTCCCCTTAGCTGACATTTTCTCCGCTTGGCCGCCCTCCCGCTCGGGGAACATTTATTTATCTCCATATCTCTTCGCTTCAATACTATACTCCACTTGGTCCAACGCCGTGCTATTCTTGGGCTGAGCGCCAATTTCCTAACCGACAGCCAAGACGAGGTCGTCACACGGCCGCCTGAAAGCTCCCCGAGCGTCTTTTACCATCAGCTCCGCCCTTCGATAACCTTAGCATCGCCGAGACGACAATTTCGAGGACCGCGTCGACCTCAATTTCGATGTTCTCCCCCCCGCCAGAGCTCCGCAAGAGCAAGTCGTGGATGAACTCCCTCCGCGTGAAAAAGTCCAATAAGAATTTTCGCGCAGGCTCCGGAGCCAACGACGAGTCCAAGTACCCCTCGGCGCTCCCACCGCCTCTGCCAACGAGTTCGAGTTTAGCGTCTTTCATCTCCGTCCCCTCCTCGCGGAAGACCTCGCGCCAGAGGAAGGATAGCAGCCAGCAGGACGAGATGCAGCCGTTGCCCTCCATCAAGCCGCCAGACCCAGAAAAGCAGGACTTTGTGCTCGACACTGACCTTTCCAAAATGGACGGCATCATCGACCCCGCCATGCTTTCGAACGACGCGAGCTCGCCGCCCAGCGGTTTCACCGCGCCGGAGAGCTGGAGCGTTGTGGGCGAGGACGGAAAAGACCCCGTCGGCGGAGCGGAGCCGAGGTTAGACAACGGCACGGGAGGGAACGAGGTCAACGTTTCTGCTCGGGAGGCGGCGGCCCAAGCGAATCGCACGGGGGCGAAGCGGATGGCGCCGCCGCCCAAGATCTGGATTCGGATATACAATGCGGACAACACGTACCAGGTCGTGTCGGTGTCGGCGAACGCGACCGTCGCGGCGCTCACGCCAACGCTGGACGAGAAATTGCCGGCAGGGGAGGAGCGCGAGATGCATCAGCTATATTTGAAGGAGCGCGGGCGGGGTCAGTTACCTTCCTTCTTTGCGAGTGTGTGGGGGTGCGAGGCAGTATACTGATGCTGATTTTGTAGAGCGGATTTTGGCGCAGACGGAGCGCCCAGCGGATATCGTGCGACGGCGACTGGAGCAGGCGGGGTACAACGAAACTGATGGGCTGGATTTGCTTGGCAGTGCGGGGTTGTCCTTTTTGTTGAAATTTGTGTACAAGAGTTGGTTTCTCGGCCCTGCTGCATGTATCTGTTCTTCTTTATCTTTACGGGGGACTGACTGCCTGCTCAGGAGGAAGACCCGAAATTCGATAATTTCAGCGAGATCGACCTTACCGACCGCAGTCTTCGCACCATCCCCGTTGCCCTATACCAGAATGCTGATTCTATCGTGTCTCTGCGGCTATCCCGCAACCCCATGATCGAAATCCCGCTCGATTTCATCCAGTCATGCACTGCCCTCCGCGAGCTGCGGCTATCCCACTTGGCGATAACGCAGGCTCCCCGCAGTCTGCGGCATAGCGCCACCCTCACCCGCCTCGATCTATCTTGCAACCGCATCGTCACTCTCGACGAAGCGTACTTCGACGATATCCCCCGGCTGACCAGCCTGTACGTGCAGAACAACCGCCTCGAAAAGCTGCCGTGGAGCTTCCCGCGCCTGCGGGGGCTCGTAGCGCTGAATCTCTCAAACAATAAGTTCCGTACGTTCCCCGCGGTTGTGAGCCGGCTGCTCAACCTGCGCGACCTCGACATCTCGTTCAATATGATCTCGGAGCTCCCCGAGGAGCTCGGCGAGCTGAGAAACCTCGAGCGGCTCGTCATCGTCGGCAACCAGATCTCGCGGCTGCCGGACGACTTTAGTAGGTTAGGGCGGCTGCGCAACCTCGACTGCAGGAGGAACCAGATCTCGGACCTGACGGTGGCATGTATGCTGCCGCAGATCGAGACGCTGAGCGCCGACCACAACGCGCTGCATGAGCTCGTTCTGTCGATGGGGCCTTGCTTGACGAAGCTCGATGCTTCGCACAACGAGATAACGCGGCTCACGCTAGTGCCGGGGCCGGTAGGGTGGAGCCCAGCTGCGCTAACGTCGCTGGACATTTCGAACGCGAAGCTTTCTGTTCTGGATGACTACACCCTCTCGCAACTCGCGTTCTTGCAAAGGCTGAATCTTGACAACAACTACTTTCAGGCCATCCCAGACTCGCTCGGCGACCTCAAGTGGCTCGAGACGTTGTCGTGCGCGGACAACTGGCTCAGTACGCTCCCGCAGAGCATCGGGGAGTTGCAGAGGCTTGAGATGCTAGACGTGCATAGCAACCGTCTCAGTGAGCTGCCGGCTTCGCTGTGGAATTGCGCCTCATTGTCTCAGCTCAATGTTACGTCGAACCTGCTGGTGGTATGGCACGACCCTCCCCCTTCTGTCCCTCACAGCGAGGTTTCCTCCTTGGCAGATAACACCGTCGTCGGAAGCCCGACTTTTCTGAACAACCGCAAAGCCTCGACCTCCACCATATCTGATATCCCACCGCTCGCGTATTCGCTCGAGCTGCTCTACCTCAGCCAGAACTTGTTTACGTGCGAGGTTCTGCGTCCGCTCATGATCCTCAAGGAGCTGCGCGTGCTCAACCTGTCGTTTAACAACCTCTGGACCATGCCCTTTGATTTCTTCCGCGATCTGACCAAGCTAGAGGAGGTGTACCTGAGTGGAAACGGGCTGAGAGATTTCCCCAGCGAAGACCTCCCCAAACTCACGCGGCTGTCTACCCTGTTTTTGAATGGGAATCGGCTGCAGACGCTGCCGCAGGAGCTCGGCAAAGTCAAGAGCCTGACGATCCTCGACATTGGGAGCAATCGGCTTGAGTACAACAATTGGGGGTTTGATTGGAATCGGTGGGTTGCCTATCCTCGTGAATTGCCATCGACTCATTTTCGTGTAGGAACTTCAACAAGAACCTGCGGTATCTTAACTTGTCGGGCAATAAGCGACTCCAGATCAAATCAGATATCTCCACGCCAGGGCACCGGAGCAGGTCGACCGTGAATCCGGACTGCCTCGCAGGATTCTCGGAGCTCACGCAGCTTCGCGTGCTGGGCCTCATGGATGTCACGATCACGACAACGAGCACCAATACGGGCGATATTCCCAACGAGAACGACGATCGCCGGGTACGCACCTTGTCCTCGGTCGCCAATGGCATGTCGTACGGCGTCGCGGATACGCTAGGGAAGAATGAGCACCTCAACATGCTAGATCTCGTGCACGAGTTCAGCAGCATGAAGAAGGACACAGTGTTCGCCATGTTCGGGCGTGCGTATCCTCCCAAGCAATTGCCCGCAGCGACTACTTCCAATCACCTCGCCAAGTACTTGCAGGAGAACTTTGTCCGCGTGTTCATCTCGCAGATCAATTCCCTCAACCCTGAGCGCCGCGAAGGCGTTCCAGATGCACTTCGCCGCTCCTTCCTCAAGCTGAACCAGGAGTTCCACGGCATGCTCATGAGCGCTACGCAAAAAATGTCGGAGACGAGCACAGGGACGAATCCTGTCATCACCGACCCTTCGATCATTCACAGTGGTGCGTCGGGCATCGTGGTGTACATATGGAACAAGAAGATGTACGTCGCGAATGTGGGCAATGCGTTGGCTGTCGTCTCGAAGGGGGGGAGCGCGGTTCTGGTGTCGAAGAAACATGATCCCTACGACCGCGCCGAGATTGCCCGCATCCGTGCCGCTGAGGGGTGGATCTCGCCTCCGGGCCTGGTCAGCGACGAAATTGATATCTCGCGCTCCTTTGGCTTCTACTACCTCATGCCCATTGTCAACGCTCGCCCTGACATTTTCACGTATGATCTGACTGAACTCGATGAGTTCGTCATCATCGCCAACCGTGGCCTGTGGGACTACGTTTCGTACCAGACCGCCGTGGACATCTCCCAGCGAACCGAGCCGATGGTCGCTGCCCAGAAGCTGCGCGATTTCGCTATCAGTTGTGGCGCCGACGGGAGCATCATGATCATGGTTATCGGTGTCGCGGATCTCTTCAAAGGCATGTCTACTGTTCCTGCACCGGACAAGCAGATGCTCGAGCTGGCGATGTTGTTCCTACGACTCAAGATGAGCGCCTCGGGGCATGTGTCTCGACCTTATTCCGAGTGGAAGGGGAGTCTGCAGGGTCTGGCGGCGGTGTCGATGGGGTTCCAGCTTCCTGTGATGACGGATAAGATGACTGACGCAGATTTGATGCCGGCATTGCATTCGCTGATGAAGCGAATCGAGAATGCGGAGGTCTCGTTGAGAGCGATGGCAAGAGACTGCACAGTCCCGAATAAACCCGCTCTTTCTATTTCCAACATCAATGGCGATTTCAAGTCACTACCTAGGTTCGTTTCCGATGCCAGTCTTCTTATCGAGAAATTGATAGTCGTTCAGAGCGTTCTCCGCTATCGATGACTCAACGAGCTTTTTCAAGCGACCTGCAGTATGGCCCGTAATCCTCTGGGTTGCATTCCGGGTCCAGACCAGAGACTGGTCTCCAGAATCGAAAAACATCGAAGCTTTCCTCACCATCATCGAATCCAAAGCCGACAAACATCAGGGTTTATGGCAATGGGATGAGATAGATGACCAGGTGCTCCGCCAAAATCTCATTCCACAGACTGATGCACGTTCCTCCTGGATCGATGATTATCCTGCTTCGTGGCAGGAATATATCAATCTGCTGGACTATCACGACTGGGGCCGTATTGAAAATTTGACCCGCCAGTCGTCTCGTCATAGACTGACCCCTTTGGAATACGATACTGCAATTCGTATCGGAGCAGTCTTGCTTTGGACGTCATCGAATTCATTTGCTGACCACTCGCATCTCGACATACTGTTGGACTTGGAAACATTTCTTCCGGGTGATCGGGCTCTTGGATTGTGGAGATGCCTGTTGGAGCATCGGCTTGGTGACCTGACTCACTCGGAGCTTAATTTTCGTAGTGAGGCTGTGGACTGGCACCGTCCACGAATATTTCTGGATTGCAACAAAGCTCAGCTCCGATCGTATGCCCTCCACCATTCGAAAACCATGTCGTTCATCCACATGGTTGAAAATGCGTACCTAGTCCACCACGTGGGGCGAGCCTTACCTCTAGTCAGTCCCTCTGCGCATTGTCTCGTATCAATTATTCACGTTATTCAGAACTTGATGTCCTCTACATTTGCATCGCTTTCGAGGAAATCTGAGCACGCCAAGTAAGGTTTTCGGATTCTTTCTGTTTATGCATTCCCATACCTCCCGAACAGCCGATTGGATGAATTTCGGGCGTTGATAAACATCTGGAAGACTTGGGATACCACGGCGTGCTTGATCAATTTTCGCTCGGTCCTGTCTATCACGTTTAAATTCTTGGAATCGATCGAGGTATTTATTTCCCTTTAAAGAGACCAGCGAAAATTTAATCAGCTCGGTCTCTCAGGAACAAGACCTCCCAAAGTCTTTAATTAACGACATGATGCAAACCGATCTTCACTGTATCTGCGCTCAAGTTGCTGATATTCTGGCTGATCCGATCGCCCGTCAAGATTTCTTGAAAGCTCAGAACGACCAAGCACAACAACTTCTTGACCTTCTTCAAGATGTGAGTTCGTTGAAAAACATCTATGCCGTACTTATTCTGCACAGCTTTTGGACTACCCGCTCCTAGATGATCGCATTCGCCCAGTGATATTGGAAGCTCTTCGCAAACTTTCAGTTTCATCTGGTCGGATTCCCGCGTGTTTTTCGCTCGCGGACCGTTTGCAGCTCGATGGCCCTCACCAAGTAGCAGCAGGGGGTTTCGGCGATGTTTGGAAAGGCCTGATTCGCGGCGAAACAGTGTGCGTCAAAGTAATGCGAGTATACCTAGAGGCCGATGTCAAAGAACTTTTGAAGGAAAGTTACACATCCATAGAGAAACATTCCAACTCATCGAGACTGTAGGAGTTCTACCATGAGGCTCTGATTTGGCGCCAACTGTCTCATCCTAATTTACTTCCATTTTTCGGGCTCTATCATCTAGAAGAGACCAAGTCTCGATTGTGTCTTGTATCCCCATGGATGGAGAATGGGGATATTACCCGCTACCTCAAAAACAATTCTGTGGGTGTCAATCGGTTGACCTTGGTGAGTAACAACGACGCTTCCACCTTAACTTCGTGCGATGAATTTGAGAATTTCTTCCACAGGTTCTTGACGCTGGACTAGGTTTGGAACATCTTCACAGCTTGAAGCTTGTGCACGGAGATTTAAAAGCTGTATGGGCGTTTGTTGGATTTGATCTTACCTCTAAGACCATTCCAGATAAATGTCCTTGTTACTCGGTCTGGACGAGCGGTGCTAGCGGATTTCGGGTTGGCCTCAGTGGCAGACTCCAAAATCTTCCTGTCCACCTCCAGTGGCAAACGCGGAGGCACAGTGAGATGGCATGCCCCCGAACTATTTCATGAAGGTCGCAACAGCTTTGCCTCGGATGTGTATGCATTTTCATGCGTCTGTTATGAGGTCTGTTCGAAGCCTCCTTTTCGTTAACAAGCTGAGGGAAAATGTCATTTAGATATTCACTGGAGACCTTCCATTTTTCGATTTGACCAAAGATGGCGCGGTCATATTGAAGGTCATGCAAGGCCAACGACCAAGCCGGTCTCTCAGCGTCCCCGACAATGTTTGGGATCTGATGGAGGAATGCTGGAAAGCAGACCCAGAGGCGCGTCCGTCCGCCAAACAGATAGTTTCCCGACTCCGTGATCCTCCTATATGCGCGGTTCCTACTGACGTAGCCTCCGACTGGGACCCCTGCTACACGTCAAAGTTTCGGTCTTCCTTGGAGGAGCATACATTATTTCTGTCAACTGGAATGATTTGAGGTCGTTGCAGGTTCGTACTATTCTTTAGTCGAGTAAATGGAAGGACAATTGATTTCACTTTGTCGGAATCAATTCAGTACAGCCCAAAATTGAAGGTAGCAACGGATTTCATTCCTCCCCGCTCAGCATTGTACAACTCAGATCCAAACCTGATGTGCTGTGCCCTACCGCCCGAGATACTGGTCCATGACCAACTCGATTCCTCGAAGCCAAGGAACTTCTTCTCGGAGGACAGTGATGACCATGTTATGTCGGGCGAGATATTGGAGAGGCCGAGACAGAAAGAACAGGCGACGACGTTCCAAGCTCGTTGTAATTGGCCGACGTAGCTAAATTTCTGAATCTATGCCCAGGGCAGTTTCGGTCTTTGAATGGCTCGGCCGTGATTTACGCTCTGCGCGAATCAAACTCGAACCGGAGTTTGCATTCAATTTTCTTCGACCGGTAACATGGTTGCACAGCGGGTGTCGTTGATCAGAAGTTTACCCTTCCCGGGTGCGACCGTCCTTTTTTTTTTCTTAGTCCTGACATTGCACTCGTCAGCGAAGTAGCCCGCATTCACTGATACACTGACTCAATTCTAAGAAATACAATTTTACTATGAAATCACGGCACGATAGTTAAGTACAAGGATTATACCAAGTTTCATCCTACAGCCGCCTGTCCATTACCCACTCACGCTTTCTCCGAAAACTCCTTCTCAGCCGGGGTCTCCAGGTCCTCGTCCTCGAACTAGCACCTCTGCCGGCGGCGCATCCGCCGCTTCTCTGTACTTGCCGCTGCCGCCACGCCACGCCCATCCCAACCAACACGGACAGAAACACGACCTCCCACCCGCGCAAGAGGTACACCGCCGTCGCGCCGAAGTTCTCGAGCAGCGGCTTCTCCAGCGACACCACCCCGTCGGCGGACAACCCCCAAGCAAAGAACGCAGTCGAGCCGACGAGGAGGAGGATTTTACGGCCGGGGGTGGCCTGAGCTGCAGCGGATGTGGATAATGTGGAAGTAAGTGGGGGCGGTGGGGGCGGCAAGGTGCCCGCGACCTCGGCCTCGAGGACAGCGAGACGGTACGCGTGCGTCGCAGCGCCCTCTTCCAGCTCTGCGGGTGTGGGGGCTGGGGCTGGGGTGGGCTCGACGCTGCGGCCGGTGAGCCATTGATAGGCGTCGTAGACTGAGCGAGCAGGCCGCGCATACAGCGAGGAAAAACGCGGCGGATGCGTATCCTTGTATGATCCTGTCGCCGAGCCATTCGACCGCGTCGGCGAGCGGCGCAGTATAGGGAGAGTGTCTAAGAAGGTCTGGGGCGATATATAGAGGAGGACGACTGTGAAGCAGACTGATAGTGCGCCTGCGCGGCATAAGAGGGTTTTGTCCCATGGCGGACTGAATTGGGGGAAAAGGGAGAGAGAAAGAAATGCTTGGCGACTCCATAACTGCTGTTTGCCGTTATATTTCACTTTAGGCGCTGCATAGCTTTGAACATTGATATCAACCCACGATGGCGGGACTGTACCAACGTCAACCTGATACCATCGTTGAGGCTGATACACAGGTAATTCAAATTGCATTGCATTGTCGTCGAGTATCCAGAAATCGCTTGCAATAAGTTTCCAGTGTTTAATATATCTTGCGGCCGAAAAAACGGTTTCCTGGTTTATGCGCAATAATTTTAAGATTGCTACTATTTTGTTCGTTTCTCCCGCTGCTCTCTCCAACTTCTCCCCACTGAACAGTCGCTGAAAAATAGACGCCGAAGAAGTAGACGCTGTTATAATTAGCCGCCCCTGCCGAGATGCAGTGCGTTGAGATGCGGAACCGTGACAATCAGAGTTACGGCATCACCGCGGCCTTGTTGACGTCAGCTTTCTTTCTCTCGCCCACAACGAACCCCTCAGAAACTCTCCACAATGGCGCGGGTGTCCATGGCCGTCCGGGCCTACATTAAATTTTGCACCTTCTTCTTCCTCGTCTCCCTCTCTTTCCTCCTCACCCCCATCCTTCTCGAGCGCTACTATCCCGATTCGGCGGAGGCCGCCATGGCCGTCGCCGCTTGCGTCTGGGTCACAGACACCTTTGCGCGCGGACTCACGGCCCTCTGTTTCTGCGTGGCCATCGCTATTTCCAGCATGCTCTTTAGCGATGCCCGCCAATGGCTCACTCGCGCCCGCAGCGCGAGTCCCTATCGCGCTCGAAGACGGCACCGCCGTGCCCCCCACTCCCACAACCGCCAATGTCGAGACCGATGCTGAGGCCCCTGCTGTCCCGGTCAGGGCCACGCTCATTTCCAAGCTCATCGCCTTCGTCTTCTGGACCTACTTCTTTGTACGGAACCTCTTCGTCTACGACGTCGTTTCGCACGACCGTCCGGTGCTCGAGAACTTCACCGCTGCAGCGCTGTACATCTTGCGCGGGTTTGAGGTCCTGCTCACCGCGTTCCTCGTCCTCGGGTTCGTCGCCTGGCTCAAGAAGAAGCGCTCCGACGGGGTGGCTGAGCCAGAGGTCGCAGTCGGCGCGCCTGCCGCACCCGTCGAGGTGCTGTTCGATGATGGAGTGGTCGATGAGAAGGACCTATTCAAGGCGGAGGAGAAAGCTTGAGGGTGCCTCCACTAGGAATTATGCGGGTTTCGGTAAACGTACCTACTCATCTTGTTTTGCAGGTGTGGTATTCACCCATTTCACCCACTCTTTGTTTATCTTTCCCACAACGGATTCTTGTGCGTGTGTAACGGCCTTCGGATCTGCCATATCATATCTGCATTGCCCCTTGGCCATCGACATCTCCCGCATTTTTTTCCTTTTGATGGTCTCGACATCAGAATTCAATGCGTGCGCGAAAGCTTCTGTACTGTCGTTAACGTTGACATGCCAGCCCTCATCGATGGTGAATCCCAAATATAATTTGTGTGACGATTGATAGTCACAAAAGCGGGTAG
Source organism: Mycena olivaceomarginata (assembly GCA_029378375.1). NCBI lineage: Eukaryota > Fungi > Basidiomycota > Agaricomycetes > Agaricales > Mycenaceae > Mycena > Mycena olivaceomarginata. The sequence continues at coordinate 47,533 of JARKIC010000362.1, read as the reverse complement.
GATCGCCGTACAGAGCGGGAGGGATATCAGCATGTCGTAAGTAAATGCCATCCATCCATGGCATTATAGCGTTTCAAAACAGCACCGATACACTCGCTCTCCCTCGACCTTTTGCCTAAACCTACGTACCCGTAGTGCGACCAGCCATCCCACGCGCGACACAAATTGCCCTCACCACCAGCTTCCTCGTCCTCCTCGTCTTCTGCCTCGCACTGCCTGATCTCAGCAAGCAAAAATTCCTTGAGGGAACTACAGCCATTGCCCTCTTGAGCGCGATTTGCTACCTCTATGTGCTGGCACGGGATGCTCGCACATGGCTCACCGGCATCCCCATCGCGCGAGCACAGTCCATCAGAGCTCGGAAGTGCAGCCCCAGTCAGAGCCGCAGCCCATCGCGCCGACCAAGCTTCGTTTAGAGTGTCAGCGCCACCCACCTTTTCAGAAGGATCCCAGGCAGAAGTGCCCACCAGCGGGAGACTCGTATTTCTCGTCATCAACGCCATATATCTCTTCATGGGGTTTTTCCATGACAGTGCCGTATCATCCCAGCAATCGGCGCTCGAGAACACGCTGGCGGCGCTTATGTTCGTCTTGGGCGGGCTTGAAGTGCTGTTTGTCGGGGATCTTGTTGGGTTGTTTGTGGAATGGTTGACGGGGGCTGCGGTGGTGCGCGTATTGTGGAAAGTTCGGGCAAGACGGGTTCAAGGAGAAGATGGAGGTGGGGCGGGGAACGCTTGACTCGACTTGGGGGACTGAACGAATGCAGAAAAAACGTATTCATACTTCAGGAATTCAACTGCGACGATCGTTGATAGTTGCGACAGCGGGCGGTGGGTGTAGCATCGTCACAATCGCTGGAGCTGGAGGGAAATCAGAATGTCGTAAGTAAACTCACTCTTCCTCATATTACAATACTTGGAAGCTTTGGCCAAACCTACCCATGGCGCAGCTAGCCATCACACGCACCACACAAATTGCCTTCGTCATCATCTGCATTGTCCTCCTCCTCTTCTGCCCTCGCACTGCCGCCAGCTTCTGTTGGCAAAGATTTGGTGAGAGTACTACAGCTGTCGCGCTCTTGGCCGCGATTCGTTGCCTCTACGTGCTCGTATGGGACGCCCACACTTGCTCACCCGCAGAGTCCCCGCATCATCGCGCCCGCACATTCCGTCAGAGCTCGGACATGGCACTGCAGGTGCAGTTGCAGCGGCCGACACGCCACCTCCCTTGTCCGATGGAGCTCAAGACAAAATCCCCACAAGCGCAAGGCTCACATTCCTCGTCTCCCAAGGCGTTTACTTCTTCATCGTCTTCTTCCATGGCGGCGTGATATCACCCCAGCAATGGACGCTCGGAAACAACAAAAAGATGTCTCCCTCAAAACTCATTCTTGTTCTCGGCGCAACGGGAGCGCAAGGGCAGGCTGCGGTCGACGCTTTGCTCGCGCCAGAGGAGAAGAGCGGCAACCCATCGCCTTACCGCGTGCGTGCCCTTACACGGGACCCGAAGAGTGCGTCTGCGCAGGCTTCGGTGGCGCGAGGTGTTGAGTGCTTCCAAGGTTCATTGTCATTATTCCACTCACTCGACTGGAGCCGACATTGAACGATGAAATTTCCAGGCTCATTCACTGATTTTGAAGCCTCGAAGACGTGTACGGTGTCTGGGTTAACACGGATGGGTTTACCGTTGGCGCTATGCGGGAGATTGTGTGTTTCCCTAAATTTATACCCCGCTATTGGCTCACGTTCACTTTCTGGTACGCGGGTATGCGCATCTACAAGGTTGTGAAGCAGATCCCATCGCTGCGGCACTACGTGTGGAGTAACCTGCCGTATCTGTTCAAGGTGCGGGCCGTTAGGTGTGATCTTCTGGAATGCGTATTGACATTGAGAGGGGCTCCCAATATAGAAATCTGGGTTCAACCCGGACACCCGGACACCAAAGGGCGCGTGGCCGAATGGCCCAGCATGCAGCCCTCATTCATCGCGGACAACACGCTTTCCTGGACTGTCGTCACCAGCACGACGTACATGGACATGTTGAATGGTGTACGTGGTCGTTTCTCACCGATGGGCCCGACAGGGTGATGCTGACTGACTTTCCAGGGGTTCTTCAAGCCTATGAACATCCGCAAGGATGGGACCGTTGTATTCTCCTTCCCCATTGGAGATGGCCGCGCCCCCATGATTGCACTCAAAGACCTAGCGTGGTGGGCCTGCTGGATGTTCGATCACCGGATGGAGACGTCCACACGCGAGCTGGGTGTCGCCTCTCAGTTTGTCGGCGGGGAATATTTGGCTAAGGGACGTACATCAGTTTCTCAGAGGAATGTAAATCTAATGAGTCGACAGCGATCCAGACATTCACTAAAGTTACAGGCAAGCCTGCAGTCTTCGAGTGCCTATCCATAGACGAGGGGTGGGCCCACTTCGACGAGGAGCTTATAAACCGCCCCCTCGCAAGTGATGCGCAGTCAGGGGATCCCAGTGCAACCACGCAGAAAGAGAACTTCTCCGCGGTATTGCGGATCCTCGGATCATCCTCTGCGATGGATTATTCAATACAGAATTCGACATGGAGTGGATTCGGCGCGTCCATGCAGGGACTCTTAACCTGGAGGAGTGAATGAGGGAAACCAACTATGATGCGACGGACAGGCCTGTGTTGAAAAATGTGCTGGATGGGAACAGAAATTGGGGGTTTAAGCCGGAGCTTGCGGTGCTGCTTTGAATACATCTTTTGAGAAATTCCTTATTCAGATAAATAAAGCTACTATTGTGTTTCCCCCAATTTCAGCCTTTGATTTTATGTAATTTCGTCATCTGCATCTTGGAATTTAATCTCCTTCTTTGTACATACCAAGGGGCAGTCGGGTTTCGAAATTCGGATATGACGTCGAAAAGTGATTTAAGACCTCGATCCTGACCCCCCCCCCCTATATAGGGAAGGAGTTTCCCACGGGAAGCCCGCATCAGCGCTGCCGTGGGCTGCCGCGTCACGTGAAGTAACGGCCGTCTGATGCCCGACTTCAGTCCGAACATGTCCGAACGTCGAGCGACTCGCCACTGAAGCATCCTGTGGTCACAGTAAGTGTTTCTAGGCTTATCTGTGCCCACAGTTCGATGATATATTGCATTTAGATTGCTGTTGTAATCTTCTGCCCTTCCCCACTGGTTACTGTAGCTCAATTGTAGCTGGTAACATGCCAACTGAGAGCTGAAAAACACTTCTGGTAGGTCAGTTTGTGCCCTCTGAACTCCCCCTAGCCTCCAAAGTGGCTTAAATATCATTCTGAGCTAATTCAAAATCTACTATAAAAAGTTTTTTAAGGCCCCGCCGGGGACCCCCCCCCCCCCCCCCCCTCCCCATATCCGGTATTCGGATCCCGATTGCCCCTTGGTACATACTGTACTTTTTCATTCAAATCGACAGGGGGTGTGACGCGTGACTCATTTTACCTATTCGACATTTCGGCAGCCGCCGAAATTCTGCGTGACACCCCGAAAAATTCGACATTTGAACTGAAAATTTTGCCTTTTTTGCAGTTTTTAGGTGGTTTGGGGGCCTATGTGACTGCTTGAAGGTTCGACAAAGGCCCGGGTGACGCATGACCCCGACCAAATTTCGTGATCGACAGGGGGGTGCGTGACGCGTGACTGACGATTTGAATGAAAAAGTACAGTATTTACGCGTCTTGTTTGATAGACGTGATGACACGTTGTCACTTGTTACGTACTATAGCACCTTTCACCCACACACGGTCACCAGCAAATGCTAAGAAGGAGAACCATTCAATACCTTGTCCTATTATTTGCTGCTGCTGCTGTAATCTATATTGTATGGTAAACTGCCCACACCTCCCTTCAAGTTCTGAACTCTTTGCAACCTGCAGTACTTTATCTTTGCTTTATCTTGCAGTCCTACTTAAGGATGTGCACGGGTCACCCGCGGGTCTACCTCGAGCGGACCCGTACCCTTACCTCTCCATATCCCATCCCTGCAGGGGTACGGGTCTATACCACATCCGAAAACCCGCGGGTATACACAACCACAACTTAAACACTTAATTTATCATCTGCAGGTGTTCTAATTTCTTTTTGTAGAGACTGTAGCGCTCCAGAGATCTCACTTCCGGACTTTGTTCCCTTGCCTATCCCCCCCCCCCCCCCCCCCCTATATGTCCTGCGTATTTCACTTATATTCGACTCATATCAGCCTAACTATTTACTTACCTGTATTCCCCTCATTGCCTATTTGCCCCCCCCCCGAATATACCTTGGTGTTTCGAGACCTCGTGTGACCTGTAGCCTTTCACACACCTTGATCAGTTTCGCATTCATTGAGTGCAAACGAAGCTCCAGTGCTCGATGAAATCCAAAACAAAGTGAGTGGTTGACGTGTTTGAATCTCAGCTACAGTAGAATTTTGACATCAATATCCATGTCGAGGGCGTCGGAAAAACCTGAAAGTATTTCAAGGCTCAGATCATCCATGCAATGACTCAATTCTACCTACCGGAAAGATTATGAGCGAAAACAAGCCTCCCAGGATCATTTTCGCAGACCCGTCTCGCACCCCTGTACCCGTGGGACGGGTCCACGGTATGTTGCGGGTCTGTAAGAACACGCACCGTACCTGTACCCCTTAGACCCGTACCCCCCATAACCCCCACCAGACCTGTGACCTGTGCACATCCTTAGTCCTACTTGGATTCATCCCGCCTCTCTGGAACGACAGACGTTGAAGAATCAGAACCCAATGGAAAACTCGTGGCAGACCCTCGCAAGAGAGATGCTGTTGTAGCTGCTTTTCAGGTTGGTGTCCATAAAACGGAATAAATTCAGTACTTATTGGCGAGTTTTAGTATGCTTGGTCTGCATACGGTTGGTCCTTTATGCTTTTTAGGATGTAAATCGTATCCTAATTTTTCTAGAACGAGATGCAATGGGATCGGATGAGTACCATCCCATTAGCCACCGGGGGACCAACTTCTCAAGCTCGGGTGGCATTGGCTACATCATTGTAGATGCCATAGACTACTATCCGCTCTCCACCTGAGTTCTGATGACATGTATCTCAAACATGCTGTCAATCTGGCCGACCGGATGCTCCCTGCCTTCAACACTCCGTCAGGACTCCCACACACATCGGTTAATCTCGAAACACAAGTTGGAATCCCAGACGCGGGGAGCTACATTAGCACTGCAAAGGCCACGACCCTCCAGCTCGATTTCTGTGATCTAGCGCAACTTACCAAAAACACCGACTACTGGTACAAGGCCAAGAGAGTCATGGAAGTTATAAATGCGGTGTGACTGCCAAGTAACCTGGTACCAATATCTATGAAGTAACTTTTTGCTTGTCCTTATCCGTATCTGACCCTGACACCTTGTGCAGGGCAAATGAAGGGTCTTTCTCGCAGTCCGACATCCAGCTAGGATCCCGGGGAGACTCTTGTAAGTTTCATATAACCCCTCCGGCCTCTGCCAATTCCTGAGCAGACTATGAATATTTATTGTAAGTTCCATCCTTGCCCGCGAACTATTCCTAGTCGGCATCAGAAAACAATATCTTCAAACAGTGAGTGCCGCTTTCATAAACTGTGCCTCAATACTTACACAGCAGGCTCACAGGATCGGATGGAACCTGTATATGTGAAGGTTCGAGATCGTATAAAAAAAGCTTGATTGATTTCATGAACGTCAGGAACATGTAGATGTACGAGGATGTGATGCAAGGCATCCATGACCACCTTGTCCACCGTACCCAGTCCCGAAACTGTCAAATCTCTGTGTGACGGTAAACGGGGAACAAGCGCTATCGTGACTATGCGGGGGGGATATTCAAGGCGATTGAGAAGCACTGCCGTCTAACGGACAGAGGGTATGCGACGGTGTTGGACGTGGAAACCGTCCCTGTGAGACATGATGACAAGCAGGAGACATTCTATCTGGTGCGTCTTCGAAAATTCACTTTACCTTTAAATTTATCTTCCCGTGATTGAATGGTTGATTGATACTTTCTGTGTTGAATGAAACACTGAAATACTTGTTCCTGATGTTTGCGGATGAGTCTGTGTTGCCGTTGGATGGTATGTGTGCCCTACCGATTTCACTTCTTGGCACTGACTAACTCGCGCTCCGGTATTTTCAAGGATATGTGCTCAACACGGAAGTATGACCAAATCATTGTCTGTTGCAGTCTGGTCCATGGCTAGGCATGCTCGCTCGTCCACGACACCTATTAGAGGCTTTGTGTTAGCCACCGGATGAAAATGGTGGCTTTCACCACAGATGAATGCGGAGGTGGCTTCTTCTCAACTAGCCACTATTTTATGGTCTCCCTAAGAGCTACAAATAGTGGCTGTCTTGGTCTGACAACATTGCCCACTGTCCAGGAAAATTAGCCACCAGTCCGATTTGGTGGCTACCACAAACTCTCTATTGGTGGCTTACCGGCCACAGCGATTCAGCTGCTCAGCCCACCCCAGATCCAGTCTCGGCCCCCACAACCGCAGAGCTTGAAGATGGCGCTGTGCCGCCCGCATACAATCTCGCCGTCCTCAAGGTTGAGGGTGCTAGCACTCCTCTCCCACACGCCCAATCCCCGTCCACATCCACTTTCTCTGCCACAGCACCAGCCATAACCTGCGGCAAAATCCTCCTGCTTTTTATATCCGCCGCGTTTTTCGACTGGCAGTTCTCCACTACCGGGGTGATATCGCTGGAGCAGCCGCTGCTCGAGAATGTCGCCGCCATGGCACTGTACGTCCTGTGCGGGTGGGAAGTCGTATTTGTTTTCGGAGTGGTTGCGATGGCCGTGGCATGGCGGAAGCAGCAGCGGCAGGTAGAGCTGGACACGGCGCCAACAGAGGTGTTGCTCAAGGGGACGCTGCCAGACAAGGAGCAGCTCGAGACACCGGTCAAGAAGGAGAACGATCTTTCGGAGAGAAAGCTGTATGAATAACGGTTGCAGAAAATGATCGCGCACTTCAAGTTGAATCTGTCGAGAGCACACCTTCACCCTTTGACTGGTGATAAGCAACCTACGCATCACATGTCATTGAAAATCACTGCAAACGATCCTTCTCACTTTCGACTTTACTTGTGTGTGGGTCGGAACGACGGTCGCAAGCGGCAACTGAACATTGATCAACGCATCAGGAAAAAACGGGATGAGTAAGCTGTGCTTCATAGCCCGAATAACTGTGGTAACCTGGTAGACAAGTCCCCCTTTACATAGTGCCTGGTAGCCGTGCGCCAAGATATGATAGCTCTCGATAGCCATCACGTGGAGATCAGTAGCACTTTGATAGCACTTTGTAACATGCCATTGCAACATGCTACCAAAGCTACAGAAGGTATTGGAGCTCCTTGCTCGTCCATTTCAGCGCCTCATTGGATGCTACTGCTCACAGCGAGGGGATAATAATAAATAATATTTGCGGAAATATATAAAACTACACTTGCTCCGACTCGCTATCCGTCTCCCAGTCCTCCCGGCCAATTCCGCCGGGATGTAAATCCAAGACAAAAAGATTGTAAAGGGACAGCCAGTTACCATGCGAGAACTCAGAAACCGATCGTGTCGAGTTCCCTTGAATCTTGAAGGATGCTTGTGCAACTTGATTGAGCCATCAGCGTGACGATGTCGGTAAGACTTGGATTGGGACGTTCAGGGGGGACAATAAAGGACTTGATATTACACTTGACGGGTCGAAGGGATTTGCGACTTGACGTGACTTGATTGAGTTTGATGGGCACCGGCGATTGAGGACATCTTGAGTACGTGTCGTCCAAGGACTTGTTGTTTACGGGGCCATGCAAAGACAAGGATAATCCACGGGGAAGCAAGAACGAGAGAAAGAAGGACCAATTGGAGTCGCAGGCGGTATGCATGCACAGCCATCGAGGAAGGCGGCAGAAAGCTGCGACGCAAGCTTCGGAGCGGTCTGAACGGTGTGTCCGGGGTTGACGAGACGTTGCGGGTCCATGAGGACCTGTTAGGGTACAGGAAGCAATTATCCGAGTGCAATGAATGGATCGGTGGGCACAGAGTGGGTGCTGAGGGAGTTGAGCAGTCGAACAAGGGTATCGGAAGGTGTTTGACGAGGTCGTCTGAGGAGCAGGAAGGTGTTCGCCTGGGAGATGAGGGAAAGAAGAGAAAGACTCCCAGACGACGATCAACCAACACGCGTGATGCTGTCAAACAATCACGCAATCACACGTGCGAGCGGACATTGAAATGGACTTGGCAAATTTGTTCACCTCTTGCTTGGCTAAGACATTCGGTTAACATTAGCTCAAACGCACCTAGAGTTTCCTGAATTTCACAGCTCACCAAGCCTGACCATATTTACCACGGGCGAGGGTCAACCAATTGTCCTTTTTGGATGGCAGGTACCCGGTGCTACCAGTCCATAGCTGTTATATCCCGTCCCGACCTTGGTCCAACTCCGGACCTCGTTCCTCTCTCAACTCCACCAACTCCGGACTTCCGGTCCCCCGTTTCCGGTCCCTCGGAGTTGTGCTCTGGAGCTTGCAGGACTTCAACTCCATCCTCTGGATCCACATGGGTTTTTACGCAATGAAGGATTACTGAGTGTTTTCCCTTTTATCCGTTTAACCATTTAAATGGGAACCTGTGACTATGCTTTCCTTTTGTCTTTTATGATTCCATCACCATGGTTCCACATATGGCTTCTTACTTATTGTTTCACTTACTTCTTTCTCCTTCCGCAATAACAATTAGAATACTTCTATAAAACACTGTAGATACTCTCCTGTACTTCAGTTTGATTATTAATGTTCATTCCGAGCCTTAGCGCTTCACCCACTTCCTCATCTCAACTCCGCCATTCCGGCCCACTCCAGACTTGACTCCAGTTCCGTTCTCCCGTTTGGAATAGACCTACGACAAGGGTCTAGTCGACGTCGTACTCCGACCAAAAATACTTGGTTATCCATGACCTCCACCTCCGCCTCCGCCTCCGGTCCTCCGTCAACTCTGTTGTCATCCCTTCTGTCCTACGAACCAGCACGGCAGTTAACACTCACCCTGTACCTCAGTGGTGTTGTGTCTTTGATATCCGTGATTTCGGATCTAGTAACCTAGGCACCCAGTTAAAATTTGTCCTACGTTGACTATCTGTTCTGTCATCTAGTTCCGTCCCTCCGGTAACTCCGTCCTCCTCCGGTATCGGACATCATTCCTCCGGAATCTCCCTATCACTTCTTCGCCTTCTTCTTCTCTTCAACCCGGATATAACAGTAGTGTACGGCAATCAGAGCAATCAGATGATACTGAACCTTGGCAGACAGATATGTCGGGCTACCAGTGGCTACGGAGCAACCTCTGTACGCTACCGAAGCTACCTGTCCTACAGGAACTTGGCTTGCCGCGACGTAGTAAAATCTTTTTTCCTGATGCGATGATCTCCCACTCAACAGGTTGGGATCAGAAACCTGTGCGGCGCCTAAGGAAGTTATATAGGTAACGGCAATACTTGGTGGTTGTGATCCGTGGCAACATCTTTGTCACTCTTAGTCCTTTATATCCTCATCCTCCATTTCAACCACCAGCGATGGGCCGAAATGAGAAAAGCCTTGCAGAAACTCTTCCAGAAGTATTTTTGAGGTGTTTTTGAGGTGTTTCTCATTTTCCCACACTTTTAATCCATGTCCATAATTCAAGAAACAACTCGAGGACGAGTCCAGAGACAACCCATTAAAAGTTACTCTTACTGAACCTACTGTAGCATTTTGTTCAATTCGGGGGGCCTGTGATACGTGACACCCATTCGTGAACTTTGGTTTTCGCGAATTGGCTCGGAGAACTGTGACATAGAAAAAAATTCCCATTCTCACCCGGAGCACCAAGACTTATGCCAAGACCTAGGCAGAGCTCATTTCTCACTCAAATAGGTGCACACTAACAACAAAGATGAGGATCTTGTTGTACCTGGGTTGAATTGTAGTTCTCACCTTCATAAATGAATCCAGTCTGGATCCCAGTGGTACGAGCAATAAGGGCCTGATCAGGTACTTTAGAAATTCCGTGAGAAATTTGTAGAGGTTTTGTCACTATATGTCACAGGCTCGGACTTATCGGACACCGTCAGTCTCTTCAGTACGCGTTGAGTACGCGTCTCTTTCTGCAACCCCCACCATTCACAGCATACCGTATTCACGTCTCTCAGTCTGTAGGCGCCACTCTTGTTTACACACCTCTCCCAGCCCTCTTGTGCTTCTTTCTGGAACCATCACTGTCATTCACAGCGCGCCGCTCCCGCATCGAGTCTCTCTGCAACCGCCACTGCTCGCAGATGGCTCCTCAGGAAGATGCTGCCATTGTAAGGAACCGTTATTACTATTTTCTTCCTATTTTAGTTACTCTTTAGCTACGAGTCACATGTATCTCGATCACATGATATTATCATCTCTTATCACAAACCACTACACCAACGCGCTCAAAGCGCCTCACCAGCCCTCTTTTGAGGCCCTGATAGAGGCACGAGCTCTTATATTGCCTTGCCTGGCACACACACTAGGCACTAGGCGACCCTCTGCTACTACATTTGTTCTTTTCACGTCACACTTACGTCCTTATCACGACAGGTCATTACGGCCTACAGTCTGCTCAGATCTCACGGATATCCGGAGTTCTAAGGAGCCTACCGTACGGGAGCACGGAATATCCGGCTCTTGGTAGTCTCTTGAAGAGTATAGACAGCGGTCCACCACTCAATAACGCTCGATCCCCGCCAGGGCAAGCGTACGACGTTTTCCCGGTAGTAAGCACTCCTCGAGCCTTACAGCCATTCTGCGGTGCCGTTCTGCCATCGCCGCTGCTGCTGTTGCTGTTGCCTTCTTTGGCTGTGAATGTCTTGGCTTGGAGAAGTCTCATCCGCGCCCCATGCATACCTCGATACTCACAGGACGGAAATGGCTTGACGAGGTCTTGGCAGGGCATCCGGATCGCTGTCGACGCGAGCTCAGCATGTCTGCCTTGCAGTTTGCATTGCTCTGGGCAGAGCTTGTCGCTATGGGAGACCTGGGAGATAGCCGTTATGTGACAGCGCAGGAGCAGCTTGCTATTTTTGTCTACTGGATGGTGCACGGCAGCAGCCAACGGGAGCTCCAGGAAAGGTTTCAGCGCTCAGCCGACACTATCAGCAAATATATCAACAAAGGTCTCCAACTTTTCACTGGCGGATTCTACAAGACATATGTGCACGATCCCGAGAACCAAACCCCTGAGAAGATTCTGGAAAATCCCAAATGGTTCCCCTTCTTCAGATACTGCCGCGGCGCCGTCAACGGAGTTCATGTACTTGCCTACGCTCTCGAGCAACATATCACACGATATCGCGACCAACATGGAGAGATCACCCAGAACTGTGTTGCCGCATGCGATTTTGACATGCTCTTCCTATACATAATGGCGGGATACGAAGGCACTGCCGCAGATAGCCAGCTATTTACTATCGCACGACAAAACAGCTTCTCATTACCCCCAGGATGTTACTATCTAGCAGATGCTGGTTTTCCGAATTGCGACATGCTCATGGCGCCGTACCGCGGGATTCGTTACCATCTCAAGGAGTGGAAGCGTGGAAACCAGCGGTGAGTCCTGTCATTCTCACGGACTTTTGACTCACCCGAAATAGACCCCAGAATCGCGAGGAGCTGTTCAATCTTCGCCATGCCCAGCTTCGAAATGTCATCGAACAGATTTTTGGCGTGAAGAAACAGAGGTTTCGGGTGCTTATTTCGCGACTGGAGATGGCCTACCATCAGCAGGCTCTCATGGTTGGAGCAGCCGCCGCGTTACACAACTTCCTGCGCATCCACGAGCCGATAAACGATCTCGAAGATGACGAGGAGTACGATATCGAGGGCCACCCTTTTTTTGCAGCAGCAGCAGGAGGGAATGATGATGTGCCGGTCTTTGCTGTTGACAACACAGAGAAGGCACGGGCCGACGCGCGTCGGGATCACATAGCGCAGGCAATGTGGGAACACTACATACTTGATCACCCCGATTTACAATAACAAGATTTGATTTGATGTACGTTGCTACAATGCTACATGCAGATGGATCAAAGACACAACGCGAGTGGTTCGAAGGGATGAGGACAGTGCTACAGTGATGAGAACAGAGATGCGAGTCACAGCGGGGAAACAGAATGCAATATGAGTCTGAAAAAAAGAATGGCACAGCCTACGCAAACCATCGATGAGAACACAGCTCGAATACATAGATTGAGATGCTTACCTAGTAATCTTCGGGGAGAACAACGCCGGCTGCTTCAAGAATTCCGGCAATCATGCCTTTGCGGCGTTCTGCGCTTTGGGTGATAACGAAGAGACGGGCCCGGACGGGAGACTCGGTGAGGTAGGCGGAGACGATGTTGAATAGCTTGCCGCGTGGGTCGGGCGGGAGGAGAGTCTCATCCTCGAGAACGCACATCACGTCGTCAACGTAGGAGATGTCCGTGGTTGTGACGATGGGCTTGGCCATGGTGTCTGACAGTTTGTTAAAAGAGAGCGCAATTTGGCTGCCCGCCTCCGCGTTGCATTTGGTGGTGCTGCTGCCGGTGCTTGAGTTGGACTTCACACGGGGCCGCTTTGGTTCGGGGTCGGTCGCGTCGTCGTCGTCGCTCTCGGCACGCGTGCGCTTGGTCGGCGGTCGTGGAGGGGACTGTAGAAACATTGGCAGGCCTGTATGCAGCTGGATAAACGAAACACACACCAGGTGCAGCTCGTCATCGTAGTTGTTGAGACCTCCCGTCGCCTCTCCATCTGGCAGCGTATTGTCGAGCACAAGTATCGGTGCGCGCGGCGTCACATCGCCGGCTGTGTTGACGGATGCTGTAGACTTGAGATTCGAGGTGGAGGCAGCAGGGGAGGCAGTGGGGGAGGCAGACGTTGAACGATGTGCTCCAAACTAAACCCAAACAACACACTTATCACCCAAATACAACCCAAGTCTTCCCGGAATAAGCGGTGAGGCCTACGGAAATAAGACTAGGATCGGAAATAGGCCGATCAGTGAGCGCAAGAGCCAAGATTCAGACGAGTGGTAGTCCCTTTACAGGTCCTAACAAGGTTGAAGGGAAGGTATGTGTTTCCCTTAGGAAGATGAACCTTCACTACAAGATATCACCAGGAATTGACCTGAGCGATAATCGAGCGGTGGAAATAAGATGGTTTTAAAAGCTTCGCAGCTTATGAGACAGCAAGTGTTGAGAGTGGTGGTGGTGGTGGTGGTGTCGTCCAACGACGTGCAGGAGACCTCAAATAGGCCGACGATATAACAATTCCAAACGATAGAAAGCCCAAAGCTTATTTCCCAAGTGCCGATGACGATAGCTGATGACGATGACGGTAGCTGATTCCAAAACACAATTCGATTCCTAGATGATAGATAGCCTCAATCACGTCCAAGACGTTTCCAATACCCTATTCCTTATTCCAACTTAAGGTTTCCCGATGTTAAAGTCCAACGACAATACACACTGAGCCGACCCCAGAAATAGCCCAATCGCAAGTGTTCAGCCTACTAATACATGGGTGATTCTGTACCCTACTCGAGATAATGTCCTGACTACTTATACAAACCCCAAAATCATATGCAAGTCCAAGAATGAAATAGAAATTAGTAAAATAGCCCGAGTTCCCCTTCCTCAGCTGTTTATCCGTCGGAAGGGCTCCCGCAAGCGTATTGCCATTGGTTGGTGAACAGGACGATCGTGATGTCCGCTCGAGCGGTGTTGGTCAGCCTAGAGGTTTGAAACCCTCAGTCTCTTGGCTGACTGATACTGAGTCGTTCGTCCTATTTCCCGTTGCCCCTGTTCCTCTCCCGCCTTCGCTGACCATCGGGTAATGTTCCCCTGGCCTCCAGCTCCTCGTAGATACCCCTAGTGAGACTTGTCCCAGAAAGGGTTCTTATTTCCCCAACTCCGTCTGCTCGGAATAAGAACAATCCCATCAGGTCTCCTTAGCCGACCTTCGCTAGTCCCAGAACTTCATCGGAACATATATCCCCAGGCCTTGACGTCTATCACATGGAAGGCGCGCGGCCTATTGGTGCAGAAATAAGACTATTCCCGCATGCCCTTGTTATCAGTATGTCCAGCTTATTCCATCGTGTGGGAATAAGACCAGAAATAGTCTCTAGAGAGGTTCGTGGGCTACACATTCCTCTACAGTTTTCGAGGCGAGCACTGTCAGTCCGCAGGGTAGTTCCCTACCCCTTGTACCCGTTACTCTGTGATCACAACCCATCTGGCTATACTGAGACCGTATACCAGTCCTTAGAAATAAGCCTATACTGTAATCCGACTATTCCTGAAACGCGCAAAATGTGCGGTGTTTAGGTATAGACGGATTCCAGACAGTTCAACGTGACAGAGGTGGCAGCAGTGTTCTCCTTGGCGATGCGCTTGCGGGGTTTGCGGAAATGAACAACATGTTCGCCGGTCGCGCGGTTTCGGAAGCCATCGTACAGTTCATCGAGCTCCTGGTAGAAAGGACACGCTTTCTTGAAGCATCGCGCGTACTTCTTGCCGTGTACCTGGTTGCCTGCGCGTCAGAAGACTCGACGTGCAGAGAGAATTGAAACGCACCTTGATAAAATCCTCGATATACTCCGGGGTGTTAGAGGCATGCTTCTCGTCTTCGTCCCACCCAGAGCCGCTGAACTTCTCCACAAAAAGATACAGCTCAAAAGTTTTCTTCAGCTGATGCAAGGTTTCAGCAATGCAGACAGTCCCCTACAATGGTACAAACACTCACATCCTCCAGCTTCGAGATCAGTTTCGTCTGGTCTTTTGGTGGGTTGGCGTCTGGGTTGGCAGCGTGGACCGCTTTGACGACATCCGGCCAGACCGTCGACTTCCACCCATTGCCGCTTTGGTGAGTCGACTTTCTTTCAACAAGCTTGCTGAGGGCGGCGGTGACCTCGGGAATCGTCCACTTCGCGTTATGGGGTTCGGTTGGGTCCTTGTTGGCCATGGTGGATGAGCGACGACGGGAGGAAGACACAAGAAATCAAGCGTGACAGAATTTCTGGGACAGATTTCTGATGGAATTTCTGACCCGCCAAATAAAATTTCTCGCGGAATTTCTAAAGTACCCGATCAGGCCCTAACTGTTGAGGGAGAGGGAGAGGAGGAACCAGTTTGCTCCTGATCACATCAGTCGTGTGTAGGGCTCCAACTATTTAGTTTAGGTTTACAGTTGGCCGTAAACTAAACCAAAACCAAAAATAAACAGTCTAGAAAGGGTTGAACCGTTTATAAACAATGACATTCACCAAAAATAAAATAAAAACCACTGCAGCAGAAACTGAAACACTATCTAACATTTCAGATAGCCTGCTTTGACCCACCTCTCCGTGAGCATTGACTGGGTTATAGTTTCAGCTTTTATTGATGAGTGCATCTCGTGGCACAGATGCCATGACCAGGAGAAGAGCCACTCGACAGATACACAGGTTGCTGGGATGGCGAGGAAGTTGTGTGCCATCTGCGAGACAACAGGAAAGTGGACACCAAATTCCTACAGGTAACTCCGTCAAATGCAGCATGGGCAGTTCAATAATAGAGAGGTTGCGCAAAGCCACCCGGAGCCACCCGGGTGGCTTTAAGGCATGTGCAAGCTGGTGGCTTTGGCTTCTGGGTGGCTTTCCAGGTGGCTTTCATATTGTTGTCCCATGTCCCTCTCTGTGTCCCAGAAAATCTGTCTGTCCCCTATCAATGTGCCAAGATATTACATGAGGCTGGATTCTGTTTTTCAGAGATACTGAAGCTATTTTGAGTGAATGAAATGAAGGTTTCAGCAATATTGGTGAATCAAGTGAAGAAAGGGTAAATATCTGGTGAATAAGTGATGCTCACAGGCCAAATTCTTCTTGGTAAAGATAAGTCAGGAGGCCCACCAGTTGAAATGTCATCAAATACACCATCAATGAGCCACCCAGAAAGCCACCTGGAAGCCAAAGCCACCGGCTTGCACATGCCTCAAAGCCACCTGGGTGGCTCTGGGTGGCTTTGTGCAACCTCTCTAATATAACTTACCTTCGACCATGTCAACGGGCCTTTGCGGGTTCCAGTGCCACCCGGGAATAAAAAGGTTTAAATGGTTTAGTTTAATTTGTTTAAACTAAATCAAAATAAAACCCTTTTAACAGTTTAAAACATAAACTAAATAACAACAGTTGGAGCCTCAGTGTGAGCGCTGCGGCAAATCGAACACCGAGGTACTTGGGGGGAAAATCGCATTTTTCGCGGTTTTTTTTGGCGATTTTGTGACTTCTTTCGTAAGTTTGCGGCTGGGCTCGGTGACCCGTGACATTCGCGAAAATTTTCGCGGATTTAGGGCCTGTGATGCGTGACGCGCGAATTGAACGAAATGCTACAGTAATGACAGTTACGGAATACGATGGGTATGCGACGCGCTTGGCATCAAGTAGTAGCGATGTAGTTAAGTAGATTAAAATGGAAATGGAAACAGTTAGAAAAGGAAAAAGGAAAAAGGAAAAACGGGAGCGCATTGCTACGTTGGTCCCCAGCGCTCGGCCGGCCCCCAGCCTCTTCGAATATGCTTCCCCGTAGAAACAAGGGAGGCCGCATTTTATCGTTCCTACTGATGAGGTTGATCTAGTGCTCGAGGTGAAGTGCCATGATCCTTGGCAGCCGGATACGCCGTCATGATGCAGTGCATTATCATGAAATGACAAAATGCACAGACGGCGAGGTTAACGACGTATAGAATGTCGTAGCGGATGTTGAGGGTGACGGGAATGCCGACGAGGATGTAGAACGTGAAGTATTCGAAAGTTCGGATCCATAGAAGCGGTAGGAAGCGTGTGTAAGCATATTTGAGGTCCTGGCGTACCTGAGTGTGAGCTATTGTGCGGGCGTAAAGAGGATGCATGCAGACTTACGCGAGTAAAGCCAGGGAACTTTGCAGATGCGATTGCTGTGTGCAACTTCAAAGTAGCACGAGTGACGAGAACAACGAGAACGAAATATATCCCGCTCTCCGTGTGCCTGAGGATCCTCGCGGCATCTGCAATAGAGGGCGAACGAGGATTCGAGGGTGATATCGAGAGCATGCAGGCATAGACAATGATGATGAGGATGAATGAAAGCCAAAGGAGAATCTTTGGGACACGAGTCAACCTGAGGTCGACTACGTATAGAATGGTGACGAGGACGGCCAGGTCAGACATAGCAAGTGAGGCGTAGCGCTGGGCGGTAGTAAAACGATAGTTCTCGAAGGTGGGGATGGTCGTACTATCTGCGGTGAAAGCCTCCGTCACATAGTAGATCAACCAAACCAGGAGTGTAAGGAGGAAAGAAAGTGGTAGGGCCCCGGACGTCTTCTTCGTAACGTCCTCTTCTTTGCTCTGTGGCACCTGCGCATGATCCAATTGAACTTCCTGCACCAATCGCTGACTGTACCACCGCTTCACTCTCTTTGAGAGCGTGCTGTACACCGGAAGTAATGGAATAACGACATAGACAGCGAAGGTGATGGCTAGGGCAAGATGCGTTTTTGAGATGGAAGAAGTATCGATGTCATCGTAAATCTTGTCGAGCAGCTTCTTTGCTAGCTGGGGGGGGGTCAAGGTATGCGATCCTGATGAGTGATCGATGCCAGTCGTTGAACTGCCGTCTTGGGACACCGTGCCATCGCCAGACGTGCTCCCACCGCTAGATGTGCTCCCGCCGCCAGAGCTACCACCGAAACCGTGACGTGCCATGGAGGGTCTTGAGATGCTCTGATTCGAGGTGACTCGAAGGAGACACGTGGTGAGAGCCTGGGGTGGCCCTCCTGTGGGTGAAGGGTTAAAGGCCAATGGCAACGCCCTGGGCGAGTGAGACTTCAAGTGCGCGCGAGCTAGACAATAGTAACTCAGTCTTCGCGCACACATGAGTAGGCGGAAGTCTGTATTCACCTAGACAATAATAACTAGTACAACTGTTAGAAAGGAAACCATAGTAAATAATCGAGTCGCTCACCTCGGTCTTCGCACACACAGGAGTAGGTGGAAGTCTGAGGGGAGGCGACTCGAGTACAGTGTGAATATATATCCCGAGTGCGCCACAAGCGCGCTACCCGCTAACAGTGCATTTGAAGGAAAAGGAATCCCTGTATGAATGATAACCATCTGCATGATATGAATCTGTCAGTGCCACCTTGAATACAGCCCAGAGAACATCAAGAATCCGAATTATGCGACCAATGTTCATAAATAGTAAATAAAAGGCCTGCTGATAGACATGGATTAGTACATTGCTTGCTCAACACTCGGTACCATCATGATCGAGTTCGCGTTTCCTTGCGAATGGACGGGCAAGTGATCAATCGGAGTACAGGCTCGAGTAGGCTTTGAGAGCCGGGCAGCCGGGTATATGGCATCTTCAACGGGCCTTTTTGACCCCTTCCCAGTGCGTACCATTCACAGACACAGAGTGAGCGTTGCAATTCAGGAAGTCCATACAACATCTTGTCTAAGTACTCCCGCTGCGTCTTGGTGGGAAAGCCAAGGCGACACCGCTTTCAGTGTTCATGAATTGAGACGCCACATAACTGCCAGTGATTGCACACTGCCAGCACCCGGACTGGCCATTCTAGTCTGAGGAGTTGACGAAATGCATGCATCCGAGAAGGTCTGACATGCCAACGCCAACGCTTCCACCACCTGGGAATGGGAGGATCGATACTCGAGACTTTATCGTTCTGCTCTTATTTTTAGCGCGCCAAGACATAAGTATTATGTCGTTCAGCAGACAAGGATCTCAACAATTCTACCTGTCCCAACCACATCGACGATTCCGTTTTCATAGAGGCAACGAGAGTGCTGTAGGCTTCTCGCCGCTGATGGTTGACTGCTGAGCGGCGCCAATCCTTCAATCAAGGGTCATGGATTGTTGATCAAGCTTTCAAGAGGGGGTTTCAAAATTAAAATCGGGGCCCAACTTGAGCTCCAACTTGAGCATCAACTTGCGTCCCAACTTGTGAAGTTGGAAGGTTCAATTAGTACATATTCGGACAGTAACTTGTCAGGAAACAATATACTGGGGAGATTGAACCAAGTGGGGACATACCAGACACTCGGCGGAGAAAAGGTGCATGAGGCCGCCGAAAGATGTGCACAGAGCAAGGGGATGTGAGTCCCAAGGTGCATAAGAGAAGCCAGAATCCAGGAGCGCAAAACCGAAATTTGATGGAGGTAGAAATTAGGGGACCGGAGTTATCCGGCTCACTCGCGCCATCACGGTAATTCCCGAACAGCTCCGAACCCGCAGACGACTACGACTCAGCAGCGCGCGCCATTCGAAAGTTTCTGTACCGGCCGACGTGCTAAGTGCCAAAGTCTGCGGTGGCACTAACTTACAAGCGCTGTACGGAGCATACAATCCTAGAGCCTTGCGTCTCAGAGCCTTCTGGCTGATATCCTGGTTTGCGAATAGCCTTGCAAGCATGTTTGGCCGATTCACATATGCGTCGGCACAGCCGAATCTCACGAATTGCCGATGTACCTTTCCGCCGCCCTCATGCTTCCCGCGTGCGCGCGCGCCCGCTTGAGGCAAGCATGGCCGCGTACGCAAGGTATGGATTCTCATTCATCCCCTTATTAAACGTGCCGATCTCTCTCCCTCTGCAGATGCGGATGCACTCTCGCCCAGTGGATGAGGCGGCAGCCGCATTTTTGGCTGCGTACTACAGCGACCCAGCGACCGCGGAACATCTTTACTTCTGTCGTTGCGCCTGCCACCAGCAAACACACAATGCATGCACCACGAGTGAACCCACGATGCGGCGGATTGTCTCCATACCTCATGTCCGTAAGATCATGCGGCGCGGGGACTTGCGCACCGACGGGGACTACGTCTCGCTTCACGAGCGGCCCGTGGATGCAAGCTTACTCGAACCGGAGGGCCGGTCATTACACATCCGGGCATCGACGGACGCATCTACCCTACTTGTTATCTTGTCTGCCGTACCCCACTCACCCCGGTCTATCTGCGTGTACACAAGTCCACTCCGCTCCTTCTCTGTCCTGCCGCATCCGACTCTCCCTTTCCGCACCCACAGGCGTCATCCGCCGTCTTCCGATGTATCACATCCTTTCTCCCTCTCACGCTCTTCGTGCCCGCAAATCGTCGTCTGCCCGTCCATTCCTGCGCTCTGGGGCTCGAGAACTGGGGGTGCATGCGGCGCGGACGGGCTTTTCCTCTGCTCGTCATCGCCGGTGGGCCTGCGCACGAGCACGAGCACAACGACGGTGGTGGTGCAGTGTCGTAGGGCTCCGCCGTGCACTTGCGTCAAGTCGATCTCGCAGCGCGCGGGGTTGGTGCACGTGCGGGGCGGGTACGATATGGGGCGTCGGAGAGTGGGATGCGCGGCGGCGGAGAGCGGGAGGTCGGCGCACATGTCTCGACGTCGACACGCCGTCCGCAGTGGTCAGCTTCGTCCGCACTAGGCTCTTCTCCGCGACTTGGCCGACAGCTCGCAGTGCATGCCCGTCTGGGCTTCGGCCACGTATTTGGATTCCTCATCTCCAGCATGCCGCCTCGAGTTTCCTGTCTTACTTGACACGTCTTGCGCAGGCGCGCGCGTCGCCATTGCCGCTGCCACGCACACACCTCCACGTACACGGGTATCGGAGCGCTGCTCGCTGCGCCGGTCGGGGCGAGGCAGAGGCAGGAGGAGGTGGGGATGGGGCGAAGGAAGAAGAGGGCGAGACGTGGGCTGGGAGAGAGAAGCCGGAGGGGGAGGGGATGGGGATAGGGCGAAGGAGAGGGTGTGGGTGTGGGTGGTGTCAGTGTCGGTGCGGAGCGGAAAGGCCGGAAGAGGAGGACAGGAGGGGAAGGGGATAACGACGAAGGAGGACGCATCTCGCCCCCGGCATGCACGGCGGCCCTACCCGCGCGCGCGCCTTTCCGCACTGCCTTCCATGCGCCCCTCTAGGCGCACGTACCTCAGCGTGTCGCTCCCGCCCTCCCTATTGTGATCTGCGACTTCGGCGGGTGCTAATCGCGGATGCGAGGCGCAATGCGGGGCACACGCGAGATGGGTACGCCCACGCCGTCCCCGCCTTGCACGGCTGCGGACACCCTTCCTTCCTCGCACATTGGCCGTACTCCGCCTCAAATGTCTGTCGCGTGCTGGTTGAGCTCGCAATAGCGAGCCGCGCGGAGGCGGACACACGCGTTCACCCGACTAGGAGCGGCGGAGAGCGGGTCTAGGCGCGGGGAGTTTGCAATGCTGATCCACTTCGCGACTCGCGCGGTGCCCCCGGCTTCAGACGTCGTCTCGCGACCGGCTCTCGCATTATCCACTCTGCTCTGTACCTCCTCTCCGACGTCTTGTGTGGCGTGCGTGCGGGAGCTCGAGCGCACGGCTCCTGAGCCCTCTCCCTCTCGTCACATCGCACATGCTTCACCTCGACCTCGATCGCGACTACCTGGTTCCCTCCCTTTCGCGGCCGCCGTACCCCGGTCCACATTATCCCCCTACACACACACCAGCCTTGAGTCGAGCCGCGCTCGGGAGACGCGACGCGCGCATTCGCACTGGGAGCGGTGGAGAGTTTAGGCGCGAGCGGGTAACAATGCTCAAGCAGTAGTGCTGATCCTTCGCCAGTCGCGACTCACGGGCTGCATCCTCGGCTTCGTCCATGCTCCCCACGCGACCGACTGTCGCCTCATCCACTCGGCTGTGTGCCTCTTCACCCACGTCTCGCGTGCGCAAGTGCTCGAGACGGACTTCGAGTTGTAGTTTACGGGGGCGATGTCGATGGACGTGGACGTGGGGACCGCGACCGCACTGCACTGCGTCAGATGGGGTGTGAGGATGGAGGAGGTCCAGAGGATCACGGCACGAGTGAGGGCGGTCTGAGAAGCGCAAGAGATTAGAGTCTTTCGGAATAGCACCCCGTGGCTGCGGTTATGGGATGAGGCGAAGAAGACTGGCATACGACAGGTCAATGCTGCATGTCTTGTCCGACATCCCTCCCCGAGTCACGGATCCCCTCTCCATCGTGGCGGGACACATACGTCGATCGTTCTGTGCCGAGGAGAGAGCGAATACGAAGGTGGATGATGTCGCTGACTTGTCTGTGCTGGTTTCGACGTGTCGGGATGATAGGGGCGCTCCTCCGCTCTCTCTGTCTTCCTGGGCGTGGGCGTGGGCGTGGAAGCGCGGTAGACGAGGGACCTGCTCCACCGGTAGAAGTCGAGGCGCGCGCAAACCTCCGTCGGCCCAAACAAGAACGTCATTCGTTCGCATCGCGCACCCTTGTCGCTTTAGGTCGACTGATCACACCGAAAACCTTTGTCTTCCCTCGCGTTTCCGCCGCCCTTTCCCCGTGACGTTCCAATATTGTAAACATTTATTTCTTTGTTTCTAACGACGAATTCTATGTATCACGATTGGCCAGAATTTACGCGCAGATTTACCTCGAAAATTTCGATTGCTAAAGCTCCACCGTATGTCGGAAAAATCCCGGGCGTAGTACAACGGAATATATTGTGTTGTATTCCGTGACAAGGCCATATGCCAAAGTGTGGCTTATAACATTTGTCAGAAGATAATATATGCAGTCGTAAGCACCGCTTGGATTATGAGACCTTACATGCCAATGCAAGGGCTTACGCAGTTAGAAGCCCATTTAACGCAGCAAGCCGTATCAGTCTGCTTGCTAATACAAATTCAATATGGCAAGCACGCATAAAAATCAAACAGATCATATTAGAATACGTGATACAATGGTTATATACATTACACCGGGCGTTCAACGACGACGTTGGCCCTCGCCGTGGCGCTGCAAGCGCCGCGGGGAACGGGAATGGCCGCCGTGCGAAGTCGACTCGCAATTTTCCTGCTCCTGCCTGCTCGAGGATGCTGCAGGGGCACGTTGCGGAGAGGGTTGGGAGGGTGTGAGACGGCGGGGAGGCGGCGATGTGGAAGAATGAATGCGGGGCGACCGGGGACGCGTGAGCGCCTGCGCAAGATGCGAAAAAATCTTCGTCGTCTTCTTCGATCTCACGCCCAGCAGATCCATCGGCGCCGTTGGGACTGTCTGTGTCGGGGAACAGAGTGCGATCCCAATACGCGAGAAGGTCGACAGCCCAAGCCTTGTTACTTGCCAAAGCTTCGACGATGTGTTGAAGGTAGTACGAGTGGCGTGCGCGATAGTTGATTGACGTCTGGTCGCCGATTTCGGTAAGGGTGGTATCGGCAGAGTGCAACCAGATCGCCTGGAAGAGATGAATGAGGAAAGTGAGAGGTGGCGAGAAGATACGAACCAGGATGGCCGAGTCGGTGATTGCACCGGGTAGGGCGCAGCGGATGCGGTGCATCCTCTCGATAGTTTTGGGAGGCCAACCGCGCCGCTCGGTCCATGAATAAGTGAGGCGTCAATCTAGTTCGGGTGAGTATAAAAGTTTACCGTCAACAAAAACATACCTTGAGCAACAGGTTGTTGCGGAATAGATGGGAGACGTTCTTGTTGCCATTCCACTCACTGTAGAGTATGGGAGCATCGAGCCTGGAATAGAACGGCTCACGCGTCTCCGTCCCAGGCTGGTACGAAGTCCTCGTCCTCTTCAACCTCGAACACGGTGTCGTCAACCAAGAACAAGGCTTCTTGGATGGCGAACAGGCGGCCTTTCTCCGCGTGCGATCCTCGAGGGAATTGGGGTTCTCGATGGACTTGTCGGCATCAGCGGCACGGTTGTGTCGTTTGCGCTGTTTGCGTGGACGCTGGGAACTGACGGCCTGGTTCTCGAAGTCGGTGAGGCGTCGTTTCATCGCAGAGATATCATCCCGCAGGTCGTTGGCACGGGCCTGGAGGTTGAGGCGTATCTGGTAACACAAGTTAAACAGATACAAGTTGTAGACTTGTAAAAACACGCACCTCGCGCAGGGCCCGGGACTGCTTGCTAGGTGTTATCTGCTGGGCGAGGTCCAGCAAGTCGTCGGTGACCCGACAGGGTGACCGCGGTGGTGGGGTAGCGTTGGGGGATACAGACATGAGGGCAGTGGGCGACACATCCGAGTCCAGGTTTATATGACTCCAGTGGAGTTTGTGGAGCGGTGTGGAGCGGCGATCATTACGCACAGCATTGCCCAGCTTCGATCAAATATTGATGGACAAGCTTCCCGCTCTATTCTTCTTCGTCCTAGAACTCCGGGCCATGCCTCCCAGACGCGGATATGGACGCAAAGGCGACATGTTTTTACGTGTGAATAGAATCGATTGAATATATTGTTATCCGCCGCTCACAACAACACTCCCGAGAGACCGCGGTTGCAACAACATATACGGCCTTGTATGCCCAAAATCCCCTTATGCACCTTACAACAGCTCGTAATGACTCGTAATCCGCCCCGCGAATGGCTTGTGAGCCATCACAATACCTCATTAGCCCATAATCCGGCTCATGCCGTTGCAACCCAAACGGTGTTTTTCCGACATATTCTTGGTGGCTTCTTAGAGTGTGTACGGGAACGGAATCTTTTGAGATTCCGGTGCTTTGATGGGCAGCGATTTCCTTTTAGAGTAGTCTTGTGTAAGCCAAGCGTGACAGACGCGTCTCGCCTTAGACCGGCAACCGATCTGTCTACGGGAATACTGTCGGTAGACAGACCGGTCGATCTGGTTTTGAATTTAGATGATACGCATTTTGACGTCATTCCTCACGTGAAAGTCACGTTTGATGCCCCATCAACATAGCCACAACCGCCGTTCACCATCTCAGGCACGCAAACCCGCACCAAAATGCCTCAAAAAAATCCCAGGACACAGGGGATAACATCTATTTCACAAATTCGGAGCTTTGATATTTTATTTCTACTGAACGGGAGGTACTCGGGCTTCGGAGTTATCGGATTTACGTCTCAATTTGGTAAGTCGTGATTTTCACGTGAGGAATGACATCAAAATGCGTATCATCTAAATTCAAAACCAGATCGACTGGTCTGTCTACCGACAGTATTCCCGTAGACAGATCGGTTGCCGGTCTAGTCTCGCCTTCAAAAATGCCTCCCACCCCATCGCGTGCTGTCCAGGACGCGGTAGTCTGTAGTTTACCGCGCCACTGACGTAAGGTCGACCTTATTAGTAATCATCAGAGTTTGAATATGTTCCCACGGCCTTCCCTTCCACACCGCCATTACTGTCACCGGGGGCAAAAGCCGAGGCATCTGGATTCCAGGTGCCTCCGAGGCATGTGGTCCGAAGGCTGCAATGTCGAATACAAAAGGCCTACAAAGGTCCTTAGGTCAACAAAGAACAGACAAAGGAGGGACAAAGGACAGGCAAGATTTGCTCAGTGGTGAAAATCCTGCCTGCCCTTTGTTTCGCCTATGTTGATTCTTTGTCCACCCAAGGTCCTTTATCGGTCCTTTGTCCACCAGCTCACAACCTGCGGAGAACATGCCCCGGAGGCACCTGGAATCCAGGTGCCTCGGCTTTTGCCCCCGGTGTGTATCGATATGTAGGGGAGCAACCAACCGAGGACCGTGACATACCTGTTGCTTCTTTTTCAGGCAACGGAGGCTACCGTGAGCGTGACCGTTGCCTCAGAAGGCAATGAGATAATTTTTTCCCCCGCAGAAACAGACCAAATACGGGATTTCTAGCACTTATCTAGTGCTTCCCAAAGAGAAAGACCGGTTTCGTGACTCCCCCGACCTATTCCCAAGGCCAGGATTTTTTTTTCGCATTTTTTTCGTCAATGTCACGATTTTTTCGAAGCAACCGAGCTCACCGTTACTGTGACAAAGGCAACGCAACGGACGGTCCGTTACCGTGACCGTTGCTCCCCTACACATAGAGACAGTACGCTCCTGCTTTTCTTAACCTCCCTAGCTCCCACCGACCCACAATGGCGTTTTGAAATCACTGGAGGGATCCCCAAGAGTGCATACGGAGCACCGGCACAGTCACGCTCCATCCCCGCCTCAGTCCGATTCCCTCACCATTCCAGTCTCCCCCCGACAGCTTATCTGTCTCTGCCTCGGGTGCCTCCGTCTCCTCCTTTCCCTCGGTCTCCAGCTCCTTCCTCTTCAGTTCTGCTGCAGCAAGTCCTCCGCACGAACCAGTGCCTCATCCAGTCGAGGAGACACTTGTTATTCCTTCGTTGACGCTTCCTGCGCTGCTCATTCGCCTCAAGCAAGTCCAAGGCCTGCTGACTCGCTTATTGGTGCTTGGATCCCCCGATGTCGCTACTACTGCGCTTTTCGGCGCCAATCCTGATGCTCTCGATCTGAATGCGCGAGTCCACGAGGATGCATTCCGGGTGCTGCGTGAGTCTATGGAGTGGAGCAGTGATAAATCTGACTCTCGCTCGTGATGCAATATCGAGCTCGTTGCACTTGGAGAGGCCATCCACGTATGTTTCTATCATTCCTAATCAGTACGCACTCTACTGACCGTTAGCCGTGTGCATGCAGCTAGAGATCCTCGCCGCTGAGAACCGGATTCTCACTTCGTTCCGCAGGATCCCGGCAATCCTCGGGCCTCCACTGCTCTCCTTTACACACGAGGAGGAACTGCTGATGCCTCTTCTCGCAGGGCCTGAGGTGCCGCTGTACACCGCTCTGCTCGTCGTGCCACCGCTTGTACACCATTCCTCTCCATCCTGAAAAAGACGTCATACCCGAGACGCTGCGTCGCCTCGTGCCCGTCATTTTCCTCGCCCAGGAACCCGCGCCACCCTCCATTCAATCACATCCGCCTTCGGACACGGACGCGGACGAGGACGAGCTCGAAGATCCCAATGATACAACTGTCGCGCTAATCCCTCCTTCAACTTCATCTTCGGGACTTGATGTCCACGTCCTCCCGACTGCGCCTGCCCATTCGCGCGAAGCTGGAGCGCGGACACACCGAAACGTACTTTCCACCGTGCGTCACCCTCTCCACCCTCCGCCGTGCACTTTTCCCGTTCCCCACACCTGGGCCTGAAGTCAGGCGTACTCTGCGCGCGGACACCGCCGCGTATTTCGTGCGCTGGTGGTGCGCGGGCGGCATCGACCCGCACGCACACGCACACCACCAAGCACCTCGTCAGCAGCAGCAGCACCACCATGCCCACCAAGCCCCAATCCGCGTCCCCGCCCCATCTCGCTGTGCACCTGCACACGAAGAAGAAAGCGAAGACACAGACGCCGACGACGCGTACGATAACGATAGCGGAGCTACACGACCGAGATGCGCGGGGGAGGGGCACGGCGCGCGAGATGAGAGGCCAAGGAAAGAGAGGCGTGAGGAGGGTGAAGGATACCGGCACAGGGATAGGGCCGGGAAGGCAGAGAAAACCGAGAGGAAGGGCGCGTGGGGTGGGGGTGTGGGTGGAGAGATGGATGTGTGATGCGTGGGTGGGTGAGGCGGAAGGGAGAGGCGAGGAGGGAGAGGGTTGTATGTCGTGTAGGCCATGTAATTTTAGGCTATCTTCGTCAGTAGTAGATTTTCGACCCCCGTTTTTCTCAGCTGTTGATAACTTGATCGGTCACTGTCGTCCGGAAGAGTGTCAGCAGATTCCGCGAGAATACCCGCAAGACTGGAAATTCTGTATGTGACACTGCGCAGTCTTGCTCAGCCTCATCTTAGTCTCCTGGATTACTCGTCCCGTTCTTGATCGCCGCGCTTTTGACGTTGACGACGCAGCTTCTTCCAAGCGTCAAAAGAGTAGAGTAAATGACTCAGATTACCTGCTGCTGCTGACGGAGAGGGCGGAGCAATTTATTCCGAGCACGGGAGAAGGCCTGGAAACAATGTATGTACTGACCAAAAAGTGATTTGTGTGCATCGCTGAGCTGAGCAATGCCTTTCCCAGGCCTTGTCATTTCGCCGGCCGCCGGCTCGAACCGGGAACGGGGCCGCAATCAGCGCGAGTCCTAAAAGATGAGTAATATGCCCGGACGGTCTGCTGGTAACAAGTTTGCTGGCGACCGCCGCTGGCCACCGGTGGATACCGGCGGCCGTTGGCGGACACTGTTTGCCACTGTCTCTCAATAAGCTCACCCATATTCGCCAATCTCCACTGCAAGTTGCCGGCCGTCATTTCGTGTTTGGCCGGCCGTAGTTCACTGGATTCCAATGAATTCTGCTGGGAAACACAATAAATCCTTTCCATATGCCCTATTTATTCGCAGGTGCGTATTCTTCCTCCTCCTCGGGCTCGACCGCGGTGGGAACATCGCATAGCGCGACTCATACACCATCTCCGCCCTCTCCTTATTTTCGCTTTTCCTCGCCCTCTTCGCCGCTGTCGAGCTTGATATACAAAAGAAATCAGTCCCTACCTTCAACACCGTGCTGAATTAATATTGGCCGCACGACCAAACACCGGGACGTTCAAAAGAAGTAGATTCCGCCACAAGCAGAATATCAATGAGCAATCAATGAGTTTTAGCAAGGGTGGCCGGTGGACACCATTGGAATCCAGTGGTATTGGGTGGAACTCGCCGCATGTTGATAGGATTTCCAATTGATTCCAGCAAAATCCAGTGGAAAGCATCGGAAACACACGCTTTCTGAGCTTGCGGCTGTTGTACAGGGAGAGGCGAGGACCCAGTGGCGGCCACTGGATTCCACCGGCATCATGGTGCTCGGCAGTGGCGGCCGCTATCAGCCAATGCCGACCAGTGCCGATGAGCCGGTGCTACCTCCGCGTATATTACTCCATCTTTCAAGTTGTCTGTACTGTACTATTTCGACCGAGTGTTCATGTAACGTGTAACACAGCTCTCTGAAGTGAACACTTTAGCTACCTGTAACGGTAACACCAGGCAAATGAACACTGAATTTTTTTTGAAGCCCCAAATGGTCCCAAAACAACTCTAGTCTACTCTAGTACATGCAAATTTTTCAAAAAATGCTACTGAAAATGCCTACTAGTGACTAGTGCTCCTCCCAAAGGGGCCCTGGTAGCACAAGGTCCCGAGTCTCTTCCGCTGGCCACGACCAAGAGGTACGGACGGTGGAGCTTCGCCTTTGGAATCGGATTTCTTGGCATCCCCTGCGCAAACTAGGCTCGCCTACAGCAAAATTGGTACAATTAACACTGAGTGGAATAAGGAGAACATTCCATCCGTTGGGATCAAATTCCACCAGAGAGTCCGCGTAGAACTCGGGTAGAATTGGTGCGAGAGAAAAACGACGTCGACAGAATGATGGTAGCCGTAGAATGATGGAAGATTTCGGGTCGACAAGTCTGACTTGCGGCAGAGTTCGGCTGGTGTAGGTGGGTAGGTATGGTCCTACGCGTCCCGTTCAGTGATAGCTAAGGCTTTGAAATTCATGTCGGGTTCCAAAAGCACAAACTGTTTTGAAAGCCTCCGGCTTGAATAGATCCGGGCAACTTCTTTTGTTACTTGTTCAGGTTCAGTGAAATAAAAATATGGTTATGGTGCGCGCAAAATTGTCTGGTAGTTGAAAATGCCTGGTAGTTGAAAATGCTGTCCTTAGGCAAAATTGTGCTTAAACGGGAACAAAGTAAAATTATGGGATAACTTGGCACTTCAGGTTCCGTTATTGAAACAAGTGTTATCATATAATGCAGCTGGGACTGTTCAAATACTAATGGCTGGACTCAAGTAATCCCTATAATTCGGGCACTGCCGAGTGCCTGTAGGGAGATGAAAACAGCCAGGTAGAACCCTGCAGAACCTCGCTTCGCTGGCGGAAACATTGATTGGCGGCGATTCTACCCGAGATTCTACAGGGAATCTACACCCCAGCAGATTGAACCTTCTGGGAATAAGCGACTAGAGAACGAGCGAAATCTTTTAAATAATAGCCGTACTGTTCCGGGGTTGAAGCGAATTTTTTGGTCGTCACCATCACCTTCCTGCACTCCTTGGAGGTTGTTTTTCGGCGATAGAAATGAACACTTTAGCTGATCGTAACAGCCCGAGACGCGATCTGAACAGTTGGGAAAGTGAACACGTGGGGTAACATGTAACATGGGCCGAAACACTCGGTCGAAATAGTACAGTATCCCGTTTCTCGGAGTCAGCACGATTTGATCTGGACGTATCCCTTTCAGCCGGCGGCGACGCACCGTCGTGCCTTGTGCAACGGCCGTGTCCACGTCTTCGTTTTTGCCGCATGGGTCAATTCTGCCACTGGTGAAGAAGGCTTTGAGAAGGCTCGATGACCGCTGTCGAGGATTTAACTTCAGTCTTCAGATGCCCCGCCATCACTACTAGTATCTCATCCTCTTGTTCTTCTTCTGCATGGCCACCCGACACATTGTCGCGATTGCTCCTCCCGGCGTGGGGTCACACAATCGGCTACCTCAACGCCGCGATCCAAATGCTTAGCAAGGATTCCGGCCTGGTCATTACGATTGTGCAACACAATCTCGTCGGTGCGTTTCCATAAACATTTATTTTCGTCTTATTTCTCACCTTGTGTGTGCAGCTCCGAAGACGACCGCAGAGTTGGCCGGCAGATCGCACGACCAAACACGTCTTCGCGTCGTCGGGGTGGGAGATACGCGGTTCGTCCCCGATCCGCAATTTTGTTCGTTCATCCGCGTTGTTGATTTACAATCGCAGCCTCGACCTCGGACCAGCTACGTTAAAGGTGGCGACTGAACAGCTCGTAAGCGGATGGATGGAGAATATTGCTCGGATGGCTCAGGAAAGCGAGGGCTGGCCCAAGCCACGATCCATCCACGTAAGTAGATCAGGTTCTTTCCAGGCGTGTTCTGTTTTTCTCAGTGAATGTTTGCTTCCGCCAGTTTGACTTCGCATGTGGAGGTTTAGTGGTCGAAGCCACGAAGAAAATGGTGGGTCCAACCTGCAAGACACTACTCTGGTGGTCCTCTCTCGTCGTGTCTATGCCTGCGAATTTGAGCAATTACGATTTCGTCGCTATCGCACACGAAATCTATGCAGACGAGTCGAGGCGGAGCGGCCGTTCTCTGGACGACGTACTTCAACAGGTTGGTTGGTTTCTTTCCTCCCGCACCCAATTTCTTCCGGTGTGAAGCTTATTTTAGTTACATATACTCACTATTCCATGAACTACAGGTAGCTGAAGCCGGGAACGGTACAGATAAACTCTCCGGTCTCACCCTCAAATACCCCGGCGGTCCCGACATGTACGACCACGAGGCTCACGCATACGCCTCCGGGAGGCCGCTATCTGCGGCGATGTTAACGCAGGCACAGACACTCGCCCGGGCAGTTGATGGATTCATCGTGCCCAGCAGCACCGTCCTCGAGCCCGTGGGCGTGCCGTTCTGCCGCGAGCTTTACGTGAAACGTGGGCAGGAAGTGTTTACAATTGGGACGCAGGTTGATGAGGAGTGTTGGAACGGGGGTGGCGCGGTTGAACCGTCGAACGAGACCGCCAAGGCGTTTTTGGACAGTGCTGTGAGGGAGTACGGGCCCAAGTCTGTGTTGTATATTTCCTTCGGGTGAGCGAGTGTTCATCATTGTATGGTATCGTCACTAATGACATATGTACAAGGTCGGTTTTCTTCCCAGTCAAAACGCCGCGACTCGTCGAAGCGCTCATAGATGTACTCCTCAATCTCGAGCTGCCGTTTCCATTTATTTTCGCACTCGGAGCGCAGATGGCGTCACTCCCTGCCCCCCTCATCCAGCGCGTGCACGAAAGTGGGAAGGGACTCATCTGTGACTTCTGGGTCGAGCAGGCTGCGCTTCTGCAGCATGGAGCTGTGGGTTGGTTCCTCACGCACGGCGGTTTCAAGTTCGCCTTTTCTTTTTGGATTTGCGGCGATCCACTGATGATATCATTTGAAGTTCCGTTCCGAGTCTCTGACACAAGGAATCCCACTGATCATCTGGCCCGTCGCCGCACGAGCAGCCTGTCAACGCGGGGTTGCTATCGGCGGAACCGAATGCTGTCGCTATTGAACTCTTTCAGGTGAGTACAGTAGCCTTTGACTCCTCTTTTTCTTCTCTTGAACTTTAAACTCGCCCAGCTTCGTGCCCTACTCACGACCGTTCGGCGTTTTTTAGGTTCGAACTGGCCCCCAGCTCGGCCCATCCCTTCGCAGTGACGCGAAGATCACCGGAACGGTTCTCGCCGCGTCAGACGAGTTCAAGGCTGGCGTTTACAGCTGCGCGGGGTTCCCGAGGTGCGCTATTGCAAGCGAATGCGGGACGGATGGCTGAGGGCGCTGAGAGAAGCGCACACAACGGATGGGAGCAGAAGAGCTGGTCCGTTTTGACTGAGTTTTGATGACTCAACCAGAAGTAAGTAGCGTACACTAGTCGGGATGCTAGAAGTTTCACAGGAATGATTTGTATATTGGCTGGACGAAAGAACCCAAATTCAAATCACTGCATTCCGGCAGTTCCTGGACGCACGTGCGGCCACGTTTGGCGAGGCTTTGCCGAGGTTGGTCTAGGCGCCTCGGCAGGGTTTTCCCGGCAAAGCTGTGCCCAGCTACGGCAAGCTTCGTGCGAGGCTGCCTCGCACCACCTCGCGCCACCTCTCTCCAGATGCGCTGAGGCTCCTCAACGCATCTCGCCCGAATGCCCTCCCCATGTAGCTACTCTGCTCTGTACCTCTCTACTAAAATTCGATAACCCATTGCTGTTTCATATACGTCCCTGATGGAGACCAACAAACCTTATCAGGTCTGCCCTGTAGTGAAGTGCTAATCCGAGCAGCGGCCCAAAGGCATGGGAGCTCGACTCTCTCTCTTTCTTCCATCCACGCTCGTCTTCAAGGTGGCCTCTCATGGCAATGAGACGGCTGAATCCGTACGGGGACGGCGCGCCACAGGGCGATCCGTATGTCGCACTCCCGAAATCTTTGCTCTCTATTGATCCCATCTTTCAGATTTGTTAATGAGGCGCCTTCGTACCCTCAGGCGTACACCCATTTCCCCGTCGTCCGTGGCCGCGAGACACCCAGGATTGGTCGGGGTCCTCCTCCGTGCGTCACCAGTACATTTTTTATGAAAGCCAGCTGTTTATTTAAAATTGCAGAAACCCGTCACGCCATGGCCGCTCGGTCTCTATTGACAGCCCCACCGTTGCTCAGCGCCATGCCAGTTGGCAACCCCATGTTTTTCGACCCCACCGTGACGCCAACGCCAAATCGTACCGGCTACCCCGCACAGCACGTTCACGCTCCTCAAAACGTCCAGTACGGTCTCGCCACTGATCAGAATACTCACTACTTTATATGCTGCTTGGCAAGATGGATACGGTTGCTAGATGAAAACCGGAATCTCGTGAGCAGTGTAGGCGAGCTGAAGCAGCGTGTTACCATGCTCGAGCAAGGCGGGTACGCACTGCAGGCAGGCCGCCGTCGTGGTCCGCAGCGTGGATGCCCTGTCACGCGTATGCCATCGACCCGCCGGCCAGTATCCCAGCAGTCTGAGAACGACTCGGATGACTTTATCGACCCCGTTCTCCGCGCGGTGGAGGCGCTGGATGGTGCATCCGGAAACAATGACCGAGACCGAGTTTTCCGAGGACGCTGACGATACCGCCAGCATTGCAGATGGCCACAACGGGGGTCCAGTAGTCATCGACGATGGGACGCTTACTAGGGGTGAGAGGAAGGCTACGAGGGTGCGTTCTTTTTTGAATTTGATTCTGGATTATTTAACTCAATGCCGCCTGCAGCTACGCATTTCTCAGATCTTCCGCCAAGTCTGCAATGTATTTGGCAAGGAGTGCCTGCCGTTTCCGAGATCCGGGTCAATCCTATCACGAAGCGCCAGTACCCCACTCCAAACTTCAACTCCGACGTCCTACATCCCGATAATTGCGCGCTCCTTTCGAAAGGTTGGCCTGCGTGCTCAGGTGGTATTGTCGGTACGTCCATTCGACCTCTTGTGTTGCTCAGCCTCACGTCTACTGTAGGACACAGCCGCGTGGCCGAAAGCTCTGAAGCGCTTGAAGACGCTGAAGGATCCTATCGTCTGGGATCTCGACTTCACCACTGAGTGTGCAAAGAAGTCTTTCCGCAGTTATAAGAAGCAGTGGCAGGCACAGGTGACGATCGAAGGACGGGAGAAAGCTAAGGAGAAGGAGAAAAGGGATAGGCGCACGCAGCGCAGGGTCCTGGTGAGCGGATCCAAGTTTGATTTGCAATTTTTGTATCATGACTGACGTACTCTCAGAAGTCCGAGCAGATCAAGAAAATATCTGATGCCGTTGCTGAAGAAAACGACATGGACACAATGTTCATATGCGACTCGACCCACCCGAGTACCTCTCCGACGAAATGTCTGGCCCCGACTCCGACCGCCGAAACACCCGAAACGCATGAGAATTGGAA
Organism: Mycena olivaceomarginata; assembly: GCA_029378375.1. Lineage (NCBI taxonomy): Eukaryota > Fungi > Basidiomycota > Agaricomycetes > Agaricales > Mycenaceae > Mycena > Mycena olivaceomarginata. The sequence continues at coordinate 13,228 of JARKIC010000362.1, read as the reverse complement.
GTTTCGCATGGCAACAATTGCCAAACTCCCCAAAGACCCCGCGTCGCTGAAGAACACTCATTTCCTTGAAGTTTGGTGTCGGAATGGCGGGCTGAAGCCGTAAGTCATCTTACCATCTCCCTTACTTTCATCTCATGTTTGAACTAGTACACCGACTTTGTCCACTCTCTCCAGCGTCACTATAAAAAGAATGGTAAGGGCGGGAGCGCGCAGCAGTACCACCGAGTTTGTGCCGGCGGCGCTCCACGCGTATCCCTCGCTATGCCCCGTACAATTCCGGTATCAAACAAGACTGGTTCGAGGACGTCAAGAAGAACCCAGACCTCGCCCTTCAGGTCGAAGATTGGGGCAGATACGAGACACCGGATGGTTGTGAATTCAAGTCTATTCCTCTTCCGGCTTAACTACGTGAAAGAATTTTATTTTATCTTCAGAATAACTACCGCTACTATTCGTTCAATGGTAGTTCTCATTACATCCATTCTGATGTTTAGCTTACAAACGTTCCGAGAAGAAAAACACGTACCTTCTAGATCTCAGCCAATATAATAAGTCTTGTGAACTATCAGTTACGATCCTTGCAAGGAAATGGACTCCACAAGCGTTGGATTCTTCGACGAGAAAAACAACATCTTGAGCGCGTTCAAAACGGAAGTTTGTCACACATCGATGCGAGACAAAAGACAGCGTGTGGCTGTGTCGAGCCGGTTTCCTCAGTCCGCTGATTTATTCAAACCCTGCCGCATTCAATGACATGAAGACCGGTAAGTGAACAGTACTGGAGCTCTACTGCAGGTTCGTTTTAAACTCATTTCCGTTCAGGCAACAATTTTGTTTTCTCAAGCCCAACATAGGATTTAACTCGACGTCCGTGGGATCCTGTATGTGGGATTTATACTATTATTTTTCACTGCATCCTAACTGAAATGATATCATTAGGTCACAGATAATTGGGATGTTCGAACGCGACTTGATCAGATCATGTGACCGTGTTACCCCCTGGGTGGTAACTTTTCGGACGTTTCGGACTTGTTGGACTTTCAGAAGAATATTTTCTTGGCATGCAAAAAAAAATGGTGTAAGGTACCCAAGTCTGACTACATAGATTATGCACTTGAATCACATTGTAATCTCCTGCACAAGCCTACTCATCGGCAATGTACACCAGTGTCAGATCCGCCTCCATAACCGGCAAGTGAGCAGGGGAACTAGTGTATCATTAGCACGAAAGAAGACAAGCACAGCAGCACCCCACCCGATCCATCGTTGTTGTGACCCAGATTTTTGGGTCTGTTATTTGCGAACACACCACGCGCAACTTGGCATTTGATTTTCTCAACAGGTAAAACACACGGCGGTGATTCGGGGTCATCCGGAGCAGCAAAGACCTTGTATTCCCAGGTTTCAATGCCAAGCTCCGGGCTGGGAAGAGAAATAAGTCAGATATAGTGAAAACTCGACAAATTTGACAGTTACAAATCATCCCACATAAATCTCCCGGCCTCCAGCGGAGTTAGCTAGAGCGCTTCATCCACCGAATGAATGCAAAAATTGTTTCCGAAGATTTCAGCCACCCCCAAGCTGCTTGTGCTTGAATACCATTTGAAGCTCCCCTGCGAATCCTTTGCTTCTAAAATCAGAATAGACAAGACATGTCCCAAAATTCCGGCTTCTGTTGTGTTCAGTGGATGTAATTCTTCGGCCGTCGAGGAGGACATAGTTATATGTTTCGAGATATGGCCCCAAGGTATCGAAGTTGAGGTCGTGACCTTGTCCTTGTTAATATTGGATGAGGCTGAGGATGATGTATTCATTATCAAGCTCCTCTGCAGCATGTGCAAGTGTTCCGGTTATTGCGCGAGCATTTTCAACTCCACTCAAAAGATTTTGCTCTGAAGGTCAAATTAGTGCCGGTTTCTTAACACACAGGTAGCTTGCAGAATACCATGAGTTACTGCGTCCTGGATAGTTCCAAGCGCCTGAGCATCTTCCTCAACACCCAGCAATAGCTTCATAAATTCATGCTCAGAGTGCAATGCACTGGGATCAGAAGTGCCTGCAGTTTCATTAATTATATTATGGAGCTAAAAGGTGTTCGTTCAGCAGCATTCAGAGTAAAGAATGATTTTTTCATACCAGCCCGTCCAAGTTTGCAGCTCGATGGAATTCTCGCATCATTGACACTTCAAGGAGACCCCCCGCCCCAATTATTGCTATTCACATTCTTGAGGATTTTATTTAGGCGTTCCGTGAGAAAAGCCCAAAAACTGTACAGCGTCCCGAAGTCGCGAACCTGCTGAGGAATGTGAACTGCCCAGTGGTGATTTGGCTTCATGGTGTCGCTGCCATAAACTGTTGACATGTTAACTATTAGTTTTACACGCAATAAGGCGGCTTACAACGGCAAAATTTAGCAGGTACTCCTGCAATAGCTTCTCTGCTTTCTCGAGACCCGGATCGTTGATAGCACTGCCAACCAAAATTTTCAAAGCCGTTGCAAATCGCAGGAAGTTGATGTCTTCCCCCTTCTTGCATTTGTGGAACAGGTGCGTCAGGCTTAATTGGTTCTGGACCCTTGTTTTTGGCCCTCCTCTGTTGCCATGTTTTGCGCTTTTTTTCGTATGCAGGCAAGGTTCCTTCTCGTATTTTTCAAGGTGTAACTTATACCGATTTGTTGCGTTTTCGAGCCAGTCGTCCCACACCGCGGGAATCTCGGATGAGTTAGATGCAAAGCACAACAAGTTGTGAGAGATGGCTCACAATAACAGCCCATGGCCCGGTAACAGCGAATTTGTATTCATCTGCTGTGAGAGAACCACCCGCTGGTTCCCCAACGCGACGGGGAAGACGCCCAGCCCAAGATGGAGCCTCAAACTAGCATATTCTCAGTTTAAAACTGCGAGAAATATGTATTGCCTACATTTTGGAGGAAGTTGTGAATCATGTTCAACTCTCGTTCTGTTCCTCCCTCCGTATTTGCATGAAGAGCTTTGGATTTGATCCAACGGGTGTACCATTGTGTCTTCGCTACACCTGAATAGCAGAGGTAAGCTAGTGTTAAGTGTAACAAAATTCCTGAAACTCACCAAGAAGCAAGTTGTGCATGGGGTCAACAATAGTGTAGCGGACCAAATCAAAGTACTTCAGCCGAGCAAACTCTGTCCACCTTACTCCGTGCATCGCAAAAAAATCAGCTTTATCTGCTTCGGTTTCCAGATCTCGGTACTGGAAGCACAACTGTCTGTGCTCTTCACCATTTCGGGGAGTAAATCCTGTATTTTCGCTATAACCTATTACAAAATATTGAATATATTGCTCGCACCATTCGTGAGAGACGTGTTAGTGAAAAAATCCTCTTGTGAAACACAGCACTTTGTGCATGGAGCATTGTTGTGGCTGTGATCAGCGAACCCGCAAAGTTTACAGAGAGCTGGGTGATCGGCGATAATTGCGACGAGCGCAACACGGACAATTATTCCTGCAAGCAGAGTGAGAAATAAGGATTTTGATTAACCAGAGATTCCACCATTAGGGTGCTCTGGGCTTGTCACAGTGATTCCACGCTCGTACAGCATGATCAGATCATCGACAATATCCTTCAAATAATTTTGCAGCTGCTCTGCAGTTGGCTCCCTTGGGCTGTCATACAACAAAGTATGATATTTTCGGCCCGATACCTAGAAAACACAATGAGATTAATAAATAGTGAATTTGAGTACATGAGTCATTACCGGAGTGCAGTGGTAAGATTTTGAACAGTCAAGGACACCACACCAGACGAATGGCTCGGTCCATAGCTGCTCCGCTTGCGACCAAACCTAGGATTCCATGTCAATACCAGGATATGGTGGGAATGATGCAACATACCAATCCAAACTGAGTGTAATACCGACCCGAATCTCATTCTCCGCACCAGGTCCATAAAATAATAATTCATTGTCTCTGCCTTTGATGGTTTGCCAAACAGCACCATCCTGCATGCATCGCATCTCACCCGGGACTTGGAGCCGTGTTTTCCAAGAATTCACAGCATGAAACATGCCAGGACGCTTGAAAAACTCGACCAAGCCTCGGGACGGTAGCTGCATGGGGGAAACCATGATTGGTTTTGATGTCCGTGGCCTTGCTGTTGGCATTGGAGTAGCCGGTGGTTCAGACTCAGTCTCCTCTTCAACTGGGTCATCACCGTTAGAGTCAAATAAAGGCTCGTCGCAAGCCTTGCAATAGTCACCAACACTCGTATTTGTGTCAAAGAAACGATGACAATTATGGCATATTGGGTGAACCAAGAATTTGTCGGTCATGTCGAGATTGGAAAGAACTGTTTTCAGTGTCGTGGGCATGCGAGAAGATCCGAGAAGGCTCTGGGATGGTGCATTCTTGAAGAGAAACTTGAAACAACGAAGAATGAGTCCACAGGCCGAAAAAACTGACATGGTGTCGGGTGTGTAAAATGCCAACAAGGTACATGACCCCCCGGATGTACCAAAGAGGGTGATGCTTCGCCCTCGCCAGCAATGCTTCTGGCAGCTCATGGGATGGAGCATGCTCAGAGGTGGCTCTTGGTACAAGTGACTCTGCTGTAGGTTGAGTAACAGCTGATACATCTTGTGAGACACTAAAGATTGTAATTAATCGAGATTGAAAGGAATAATTAGGTTGAGCTGACTCGAGCAATGGAATGCGGGCATGTGGAGCCTCCTGGCCGGCATTCTCAGAGTACAAAGTATGTGAATCCCTGGATTGAAAATTTTTAGAGCGATACAACTTGAATTTGAACTCCATACTGGGCGGGAATTGCTGCCTGTGACGTATGGTGATGCACAGGGGCACGACCAGATCCACGCGCAGAAAGAGCAGAGGCAGAAGATGCTGATGTTCGCGAGATTGGTCGTCTACGGGCTGCTATGGCAGACGAGAAGGGTTGGGATGGGTTTGATGTGTTGCTCGAATACTTTCTTGACATTTCGATGAGAGCTTGAATCGAGGTCGTGCTGCTTGTAAGGGCGGCAGGCAGACCTGTATTTATATTGTATGTGATTCTTTTATATTTGTCGTAATTCAATGCGACAGGTATTGAAAACATGCATACTAGGATGATAGAAGCACAGAAATCCCGGCTGAACCATGGCAAACTGCAAGCTGCAAAGATAGAAGAAGTCGCATTGGTGAAACAGATATATTACTGTACTTGTTAGCTTCGAAATTTAATAGGGGAGGTCAAAGCGGTTTGAGGAGGCCGATTCTGAGTTCGATTCAACAAGTGATTCTGACATCGATTCTGGGATGAGAATCGGTCCAGAATCGATCAAAATCGAGAATCGGTCTGAATCGTTGTTCCTCCTCGCGAGGAGGAACAACATCAGAATCGGCGATTCTCGCGTCGATTCTGTGTCGATTCTCATGAAAGTCGATTTTGATGTGGTGAATCGGGTGTCAGAATCGACGCCAGAATCGGTTCTTGAATCGACTCAGAATCGGGTCGGTCAAAACTCCTTCGATTCTGACACGATTCAAAACACAGAATCGATTCGTGAATCGGTCGATAATCGAACGGGAATCAACGTCGACCTGACCGCTTTGACTTCCCCTAATATCGGGGGTATTGAGTGTTCAGAACAGTAACAAGTTTTACCGAGTTTTATCCAACCTTGGTCCTGGACAGAAAGATTTCGTTCATTTGCAGGTGCCACCGGGGCCGGGGAATACACGGAGCGAGCGCGGGGATCTGTCATCTGTCACCTGTGACGTCACCATCACCGTTGATCAACACGTCAAGATAAGTATTGGGGCAAAGTATCGGAGTGTAATCGCAAGAATCCATGGGTGAGTGCAAGCAGTACTGGGCAGACCTCGAGCGAACCTCGGCAGGGTGTCCCGAGGCCAAGATGCGCCTAGGTCTGCCGAGTAACCTCGGCGCACCCTTGGTTCCAGGGACCTTCTAAATGCAGTGAATGTTCCCTATTTAGTTATATCGCAGCCTGGTGAGTTAACTGTTGCGATGCTATTCGAAAGCTTTTTGATGGCTTTCGTTCAGCCTCGATGCCTGTTATTCATAGCCAGGTACATATACTTGAGTTCACTTCACCCGATTCGGTTGGGCCGATGTTAAGTATGTTAGTCTTGCTGATGCAATCGGCTTGCCGGCATGATCCGGCACCGATAGGACCCCAACCTAAGTTGAGTTCTCAGTCTACTTACTTTTGGACTTGAGATAAGCCTTCCTCTAGACCTCGTGCTTCTCCCCTCGTCGTCCTATCATTTTTTGACACCTCACGACACGTGCAGGTCCTTTCATCCCGATTGTGCCGCCTCATGTCCGTTGATGGTGCGCATGTGTTGTGGAGTTGCCTGGTGCGAGATGGAAGAAATAACTTGTCATATCCTTTCGTCTTCTGGCCTGCACACTGGTCCTTTGCCATTACTTCCACCCCCTCCACCACATTCGCCTCTGGCCGCTTCTCCCCCACTGCAAGACCCAGCCATAAGCACCCTATTCAGTGGAGACTGGTTGATTTTCAGAGAGAAACACAAGGATATTAGCCTTTAGGGATATTTCCCTTGGATGTGCCACTCACAAATCCTTCTCTGTTCCACATTGTAGTGCTGTCCACATCATATGGGCCGGGATTAACAAAACTAGCCCCACACATACATTCCAAGCACAATACATGCCTCCTAATGCACAACATATTCCTCAACATGCATGACACATTTAATCAAACACAACAGAACTGTTGAAAATGTATTGTGCCTGCACACAAACACAACACACCATCCTCTTTCACCCATTTTGGTCATGCAGGGGTTGGGGCAATGCATAGTGGCAGTATTGAGGAGAATAAACTAGTGAACGAGCTTGTAATGAACATTCAATAAGTAATAATTTGACAAAAATTGATATCATGCTCAATGCCTAGGTAAAAACCGCTGTATTCAACCAACTAGAAACTGATCACAAAAAAAGCGAGAGTAAAAAGGTGTATCTTTCTTGCCCCTGGGCCTTGCTTTCCCTGTCGCTTTTTGGTGCCTAGTTTGAAATTGGGGCATCATCTACAACCTGCTTGTGTGTACTGGGAATTCACAACCACATTGAAGTTATGATATTGGCTTCATCAATTTCACATTGAGAAACCACAGCACAAGGTTGGGGATTTCAAAGTTGAAATCTAAGGCCCAACTTTGGCCTCAACTTGTGCCTCAACTCTGCCCCAACTTGAGCAAAGTTGGGGCACAAGTTCGGGCTCTATCTGTGAAACACCTGGGCCATTGTTCTCTGGCTCAACTTCAAAGTTGAGGCAAGTTGAGGGTTTGCATATCAGAAAAAGATCTGATACACAGCCAAAGCTTGAAATTAGCTGAAATTGAGGCATCGAGTTGGAGCAGAAGTTGGATATCAAGTTGGGCTGTTGTGTGCGATTTGACATCAACACCCCAACTTTGTGCCCCAACTTTGGCCTTAACTTGTCAAAAGTCAAGGCACAAAGTGAGGCCAACCTCAAATTTTAACTTTGAAACCCCCTAATGATCTCCACTCTTTCAATTCTCCAGCTCTTTTCACCTATTCAGACTTGGATTTGAAGGAACTGGTTCTCTTGGATCACAGTTCAGAAAAAAATGGATTGATATGCAATTAGAAGATAGGTCTAAATGTGGGTAACTATGAGACTACTGTGTAAAGTTGCTTGAGAACTGGAAAGTTCCTTTCTAGTTATGCTTCCAGGTCATATGTCTCAGCCCAAAAGCCTAGCATCAATTTGAACTACATCTTTGACCTGCAATGGACTGTTCGAACAGTGGACAGGCTGTCATCCAGAAACCAAGTGCCTCCAGAACATTTCCTTGTTGGTGTGCTAGATCCCCAAGACGGATCATGCAATTGGCCTGACTACTAGTACAATGTATATCCATCTGGGTAAATCCCTCTAGTGCCACTGTATAGAGATTTTTTGCGGTCCCTACATTGTTGGTGGTAGGAAACATGTCACCTAGAAACAGAAATGCTTTGTGAAGTGCCAATTTATCATTCATTTTGTAGGCATGTCCACAGTATATCATTGGCCATTTGGATTGCCATTTGGACATTGGCCAAGCTCTGTTATTGGCAAGTCGTTCCAAGCAGAATGATGATGTGTCATAGTCTGTTCCACAGGCTGAAACAAGGCATTCTTGAAATTTGAGCTTGGCCAAGTCAAACTGCCCATCTCTGAGTTCTATCTCGGCCCGCAAAGTCTTACAATGAACCCTTCCTGATATAAATTGAAAACTGCCAAAAACAGCTTCGGCTTTATTTAACTTCTGGTACACTCCTTCAGAATCACCGCCAATTCTTATGTCAATTTGTGCAATGTTTGCAAGTGACATTCCATAGGCAATTGCATTTTGATCAGGAGAAGTGGATTCAATTATCTGACTGTAGATATGTCGGGCTTGAGCATACTCTGAGTTGATAAAATGAATATCTCCCTGGCTCAGTGTCATTCTGTAGTCAAGATCTCCTCCAACTAGGCCACACATGCTAAGAACCATTTTCCCCCTGAGTAGGGTATTTACGACTCTCAGCAAAGTCCCCAAGTGCTATGGAGCACATAGCTCCAACCTGAAGTGCTTTAGCTTCCTGGAACAAAATAGCTGGCAATTTCGATAGTCTTTGTGCTTCAGTAGCATACACTTGCACAGTATAATTTTCTCCTGCAATGGATTTGATACATGCAATGTCTATCAAAGCATTACACTGCAGATTGATATCCCCACAAATCTTGGATAGGTTTAGTGCCTTTTGGTAAAGTTGCATAGCTTGAGGTAGATCATGTCTGGAATCCATGCAATAGACACCTGCTGTAGTATATAATTCAGCTTAGATGCATTTATATGAGACAGATACGGGCTGAAAGAGGGAAGGGCACTCACATGCAAGAAGAGGGTTGTTCACATGCTCAAGAAGATCTATTGCTTCAGTCATTAATTGTCCTCGATCAAGGGCAGGCCAATAGTCATTTGACTTCAAAATTTCCATCATATATTGTATCTTGAATTGGGCACCAAGCCTGGGCAGCACAGGATGAATACAATCCATCAAGACTGGATACCCACGTCTGGTGATTCTATAGAAGGAGCTTAGAGATAATATGCTGGAGACTGTTGTCACAAAATCCTGAGCATTGTTGTATAAGCCATGGTGCAAGACTTCCTGCAAGTTTGCCAGATTCAATGTTATTTGGTTGATCACAGGTGGTAATTGTGCAGTAATAGGCTTCCGGCATAGCTGCAACAATGTGTGGAAGTGCTTGCGTATACATTGTACAAGGCAATGAGATGGAGGCAAGAACTGCTGAATATGTTCTCTCACAGGTACAAGTAGCCGGAGTCACTTGTTGCCATCCTGATGTGCCAATGATGTAGCCAGTAATATTACCTTGCAGCTCAGAATGCTGGAGATTGGAAGATTGCTTTGGACCAGTTCAGCATCAGACAGTCCATTAGGGAGAATTGCAAGTAGACTCAATAATTTTTTGCTATCAGGTGTGATCCGGGGACCTGAAAGAGACAGCCTGATGGATATGTCCAAATTAGACCTTCAGTCAGAGCCCACAGAAAGCAAGCTTGTCTTTTCCGTTTCCCACCGAGTCAAGACATTGGACAGACCCTCATAGTCCGACAAATAGGCAACAAGATCTACTGCTAATGGCATATTATCTGTGAGTTGGAGGATTTTATGTGTGTCTTCTTTTGAATACAGATTATTTGTAATATCCATGAAGGTTTGCTCAGCAGCCTCATCGGACAAAGGTTGCAGGGGCAATAGAAATGGATGAGTCCAGCGGACTTTGGCTGGCCTCTCAGATCCTCGCATTGTGATCTGACAGACCATTAGCAAAATATAAGTCAACCTGGAGTAGGACATACTATAAGCACAAGATGTTCCAAATCTGCTAGCAAAGAAAGAAATTCTTCAACCTGATCTCGAGACTGGATTGGTTCCCACACTGTCTCCAGATTGTCCAAAATTAGCAGGCATTGAGACTTTCTTGAAAAATGCTGGACAACAGGGTAGGTGAGATCTTTGCCAGGAGCTAGACCAACATGTAGTCCGACAAGTGCAGCAAGTTCAATGCTGGTAGTTGCAGATTCTGCACTGACAAAAAATCTGTGCTTGAATCTTGCCAAAGTCTCTGGATGGTGGAGAACTGCTCTTGCAAGGCTTGTCTTACCCATTTCTCCTCCTCCCAGAATGGCTATTTTTGCTGGCTGTTGGCTGAGCATCTTCATCATATTGTCCAACTCAGATTCCCGACTGTAGAATATTTTGGGCCTAGATGGGAGCATTGAAAAGGAATTTGAACTGCAATGAAGTGAGAAGTGGTAGCCAGTGGCAAACTCAATGTTGTACCTATTCCTCGATTCATTTGCACCCCAATAAACCTAGTGCAGGATTATTTGTGTGTGCACGAGGTTTGGTATATACATACTGATGACCTATCTGAGCTTGTAGTGGTATCAGAAAGTGTCCGAATTAATTGGACCATTTCCTTGTGCATGCTCTCAGCTGTTTTCTTTCATCTCACCAATAGTGACGGTCAGAGTAGATTTTAAATAGGCGATTCTGATGACGATTCTCGACACGATTCTGGAATTTATTTATCGTGGGAGAATCGTCGTAATTCAGAATCGTCTCGAGAATCGTTGTAGAATCGCCTCCAGAGGAGCTTCTACAACAATTCTGGAGGCGATTCTGACTGTAAATTAATTAAAAGCCGATTCTGAGCGATTCTCACACGATTCTGATGGGAAAAGAATTCCAGAATCAACGTCAGAATCGTCGTCAGAATCGAGGCGAGAATCGCCCAGAATCGTCTACTCTGACCGTACCTAATGTTGTGGGACATTGCAGGTCCGGCAGTAATCTAAAGGTATCTGGTCAAACTCCTGCAGAAAGTATTGAAATATAGAGCACACCACAAAGGTTTCCGTGGCTTGGTTTAACCCTGCTCGACAATCCTTCAGCAGGTTCTGCATCTCATGCTTACAGAACAGGTGCTTGATCCCAATTACATCCTGTTGTGCTTCAAGAAATGTATATATTTTTTGAAGTGTCCTATGGAAGAGGCTTTTTAAAACCTCTTTATTCAACAGGATACAACCTACACAATGAAATTGTTGACATTGTCCAGTAATGTAGGCAGGAGGGATCCAACTGTCTCAGACTTGAGATAGAGGTTGATCAGGACTTGATTAATGTTCTCCATGAGCTGAGCACACTCCTTTCTATTCCGTTTCACATTCTGTGGAATCTTGTATGTGAGTTGTTTGAATGTGTCATATCCGTGTCGGAAAAGGACGGAAGGACAGAGGCCAGAAGACGTAAAGGGCCAGAAGACAGATAGGGCCGTAAGTGATACCACGTAGGGGAGCGGTGACAGACCTGGTATTGGGGCACCCGGGCATTTATTCAAATCTACTCGAGTCGCAACATACTATAATGTACTTCACTACATTACAATGTCATCTCACAAGGGCTAAGGCTGGCCTGAGCAGTTAGCTAAAAGGGATATAATGTGTCTTGAACCATTAGAAAGGCGCTGGACAACGATCCTGGTAAAGGGTTGACGTGAGAAGTCGCTAATGGAGCAATCACGGAAAGTACCTTACCATCCTGGAAACGGATTGGGGCTACTGCACATCCCTGACTAAGGGTGTATTACGAGGGATTATCCTTCTGAACCAGAGGGATCATTGTTGGGCATCATCTGACGTCTTCAGAACTACCAAGAGAAGGTTGGACTTGGTTGATCTACTAGTTGACTAAGAAACTATACTCGGGTACTGGGAAGCAATGGCTATCATGGTTTTCTGACAAATCACTTAAGCGGCTCAAGGCAGAATCATTTGAGCGGATGGTTACCAAGGAGGGTAACAAAGCGCTGACGAGGAGGTCAGCTAAAAGTTGACATATCAACAATATCCCATCACGATCGTTCTAAGCGATGTAGATCTTGACTCATCGTTAGGCTCGGCTCATTGATGTTTCTTATAAATCTCTCTCAATTTTACTAATCACTTGATATCTGGCGGGAGTTCATCGGCTAGCAGCCATACCACTAGTCATATACCCTGAACCCTACTGCATGTTTGTATCTGTCTTGTTTATATTTAGAATCCTGTAAAGTATTTAAGTGGATGGTTATAGGAGGAACACCAGTGAATCTCACCCCACCTGTTGGACGCGAAGTTACTAGACTTCACGCTGAAAGGATCAAGATAGGTGCGTTCGTGAAAACCTTTAACCAAAGGTTCCCGCTAAACAAAACCAAAACCTCAAAACTTGTGTTTGTGTTCGGGGGTTCGCGTGGCAGGAAACCACGAGCGCGAATTTGGATTAAGGTATGTGTGTGTGTGTTGTTTTTGGAAACCCAAACTAATTTCTTCTTCGTCTTAAACTTTCAACCAGCGATTCCAACCCAAAACCAATATTCTGTTCCCTCAAAACCCGTGAGTCCATTCCCGTTCCGTTCCCGTTTCCGTTCCAACAATCCTGTTAACAAATCCGTAGAGTTCTGTAAACCGTTCCGTTTAGATCCAGCAAGAAAGTCAAATTCACAGGTATAAAAAACCCGGGCGTAAAATTCTCTGGTAGTACATTATTTTGTCCTCCTTTTATACCCCTGCTGTTTGTACCTCCTAATAAACCATAATCGATGCAAATCCAGGTTCCCATAGCCACGATTCCTAAGTAACCGGTGGCGGAGGCGTCAGTATCCTCCCACCAGACGCGCTCCCTTGGTGACTCTCTAAAAGGTAGGGCATTCCCTTGCCAATGTTTCCGGTAACGGGCTGTGCTGGTTGGTAACCCAGCCAATCTCCCTATGTACTGCCCGTTCCCTGAGCGATACACGTCCCCAACACACCCATCAAGCACCTTTCTCCAGCCCACGGAGTTACCTGTTAAGTACGTATCTCGATCATACTGTCCGCTTTGACAGTTCTTGATCGCCGTTTGTACCCATCAGACCCGCTGTTCTTGCACAGGTAAGAGGCGAAGTTGGATTCCCCTTTCTACCCATTATTCATTCCCTTTCCGTTGTTCGTTCATTGTGAGTTTGAACGAACCCCGGGCCTTGCCGACTACCCCCGGAACTCCCCGGTTACCCATCAACCCGTGATTAAAAACCAAATCCTTCGCAATTTCAGGTGCGCAAAATTCATCTGTTCTTCAACGCTTAACCGGTTG